>JACBWV010000108.1:618221-716137 GCA_013435795.1 Chlamydomonas sp. ICE-L
GTTATCAGGAAGGCTACCGGAGAGCCATACTTTGTCTTAGGCGCCGAAAAAGGACCTCCATCTCCAATTGTCGCCTTCAGAGCTTCGTCTCTATGGTATCTCAGCAGCTGACATAATGTACCAGGGTGAGAGGGAGGCGATTAGATTCTGATAGGAAGGAGGAATGTGGGTGGGGCGCGGAAGAAGGGGAATCAGAGAGAGGGGCGGGCTGCGGAAGTACTACAAGGATGGGGTCCGGTGGTCCCAAAATCACTTTGAAGAGATAACCTGCCCCCCCTCCAGTAGGCTTACCTCTTATGCTGACCTCTGGAGGGGGCAGAGTAGCGGATTAGACCGCATGAGCGTCTGTAACACTCAAATGGGGCACTGAGCAGCTCCCATAGCCGTGAAATTGCAGTCGCTCCAGCCGAATTGGCCGAAGCAGCTTCGCAGCAAAGTTATAAGGCGGCCGGAGAGCAGACATTGCTAGGGCGAAAAAAGGACCTCCAGCTCCAATTGTCGCCTCAAAGCTTCGTCTACTAGGTATCTCAGCAGCTGAAATGAAGGAGCAGGGATGAGAGGGAGGAGATGAAGGATTCTGAGAGGAAGGAGGAAGTGGGTGGGGCTCGGAAGAAGGGAATCAGGAGAGAGCTGCTTCTGAAGTACTAAGGATGGGGGTCGGGTGGTCCCAAATTAACTTGAAGAGAATAGCCTGCCCCCCTCCAGTAGGCTGACCTCTTATGCTGACCTCTGGAGGGGGCAGAGTAGCGGATTAGACCGCATGAGCGTCTGTAACACTCAAATGGGGCACTGAGCAGCTCCCATAGCCGTGAAATTGCAGTCGCTCCAGCCGAATTGGCCGAAGCAGCTTCGCAGCAAAGTTATAAGGCGGCCGGAGAGCAGACATTGCTAGGGCGAAAAAAGGACCTCCAGCTCCAATTGTCGCCTCAAAGCTTCGTCTACTAGGTATCTCAGCAGCTGACATGAAGGAGCAGGGATGAGAGGGAGGAGATGAAGGATTCTGAGAGGAAGGAGGAAGTGGGTGGGGCTCGGAAGAAGGGAATCAGGAGAGAGCTGCTTCTGAAGTACTAAGGATGGGGGTCGGGTGGTCCCAAATTAACTTGAAGAGAATAGCCTGCCCCCCTCCAGTAGGCTGACCTCTTATGCTGACCTCTGGAGGGGGCAGAGTAGCGGATTAGACCGCATGAGCGTCTGTAACACTCAAATGGGGCACTGAGCAGCTCCCATAGCCGTGAAATTGCAGTCGCTCCAGCCGAATTGGCCGAAGCAGCTTCGCAGCAAAGTTATAAGGCGGCCGGAGAGCAGACATTGCTAGGGCGAAAAAAGGACCTCCAGCTCCAATTGTCGCCTCAAAGCTTCGTCTACTAGGTATCTCAGCAGCTGACATGAAGGAGCAGGGATGAGAGGGAGGAGATGAAGGATTCTGAGAGGAAGGAGGAAGTGGGTGGGGCTCGGAAGAAGGGAATCAGGAGAGAGCTGCTTCTGAAGCACTAAGGATGGGGGTCGGGTGGTCCCAAATTAACTTGAAGAGAATAGCCTGCCCCCCTCCAGTAGGCTGACCTCTTATGCTGACCTCTGGAGGGGGCAGAGTAGCGGATTAGACCGCATGAGCGTCTGTAACACTCAAATGGGGCACTGAGCAGCTCCCATAGCGGCGAAATTGCAGTCGCTCCAGCCGAATTGGCCGAAGCAGCTTCGCAGCAAAGTTATAAGGCGGCCGGAAAGCAGACATTGCTAGGGCGAAAAAAGGACCTCCAGCTCCAATTGTCGCCTCAAAGCTTCGTCTACTAGGTATCTCAGCAGCTGACATGAAGGAGCAGGGATGAGAGGGAGGAGATGGAGGATTCTGAGAGGAAGGAGGAAGAGGGTGGGGATCGGAAGAAGGGAATCAGGAGAGAGCTGCTTCTGAAGTACTAAGGATGGGGGTCGGGTGGTCCCAAATTAACTTGAAGAGAATAGCCTGCCCCCCTCCAGTAGGCTGACCTCTTATGCTGACCTCTGGAGGGGGCAGAGTAGCGGATTAGACCGCATGAGCGTCTGTAACACTCAAATGGGGCACTGAGCAGCTCCCATAGCCGCGAAATTGCAGTCGCTCCAGCCGAATTGGCCGAAGCAGCTTCGCAGCAAAGACAAAAGGCGGCCGGAGAGCAGACATTGCTAGGGCGAAAAAAGGACCTCCAGCTCCAATTGTCGCCTCAAAGCTTCGTCTACTAGGTATCTCAGCAGCTGACATGAAGGAGCAGGGATGAGAGGGAGGAGATGGAGGATTCTGAGAAGAAGGAGGAAGAGGGTGGGGCTCGGAAGAAGGGAATCAGGAGAGAGCTGCTTCTGAAGTACTAAGGATGGGGGTCGGGTGGTCCCAAATTAACTTGAAGAGAATAGCCTGCCCCCCTCCAGTAGGCTGACCTCTTATGCTGACCTCTGGAGGGGGCAGAGTAGCGGATTAGACCGCATGAGCGTCTGTAACACTCAAATGGGGCACTGAGCAGCTCCCATAGCCGCGAAATTGCAGTCGCTCCAGCCGAATTGGCCGAAGCAGCTTCGCAGCAAAGACAAAAGGCGGCCGGAGAGCAGACATTGCTAGGGCGAAAAAAGGACCTCCAGCTCCAATTGTCGCCTCAAAGCTTCGTCTACTAGGTATCTCAGCAGCTGAAATGAAGGAGCAGGGATGAGAGGGAGGAGATGAAGGATTCTGAGAGGAAGGAGGAAGTGGGTGGGGCTCGGAAGAAGGGAATCAGGAGAGAGCTGCTTCTGAAGTACTAAGGATGGGGGTCGGGTGGTCCCAAATTAACTTGAAGAGAATAGCCTGCCCCCCTCCAGTAGGCTGACCTCTTATGCTGACCTCTGGAGGGGGCAGAGTAGCGGATTAGACCGCACGAGCGTCTGTAACACTCAAATGGGGCACTGAGCAGCTCCCATAGCCGCAAAATTGCAGTCGCTCCAGCCGAATTGGCCGAAGCAGCTTCGCAGCAAAGTTATAAGGCGGCCGGAGAGCAGACATTGCTAGGGCGAAAAAAGGACCTCCAGCTCCAATTGTCGCCTCAAAGCTTCGTCTACTAGGTATCTCAGCAGCTGACATGAAGGAGCAGGGATGAGAGGGAGGAGATGAAGGATTCTGAGAGGAAGGAGGAAGTGGGTGGGGCTCGGAAGAAGGGAATCAGGAGAGAGCTGCTTCTGAAGTACTAAGGATGGGGGTCGGGTGGTCCCAAATTAACTTGAAGAGAATAGCCTGCCCCCCTCCAGTAGGCTGACCTCTTATGCTGACCTCTGGAGGGGGCAGAGTAGCGGATTAGACCGCATGAGCGTCTGTAACACTCAAATGGGGCACTGAGCAGCTCCCATAGCGGCGAAATTGCAGTCGCTCCAGCCGAATTGGCCGAAGCAGCTTCGCAGCAAAGACAAAAGGCGGCCGGAGAGCAGACATTGCTAGGGCGAAAAAGGACCTCCAGCTCCAATTGTCGCCTCAAAGCTTCGCCTACTAGGTATCTCAGCAGCTGACATGAAGGAGCAGGGATGAGAGGGAGGAGATGGAGGATTCTGAGAGGAAGGAGGAAGTGGGTGGGGCTCGGAAGAAGGGAATCAGGAGAGAGCTGCTTCTGAAGTACTAAGGATGGGGGTCGGGTGGTCCCAAATTAACTTGAAGAGAATAGCCTGCCCCCCTCCAGTAGGCTGACCTCTTATGCTGACCTCTGGAGGGGGCAGAGTAGCGGATTAGACCGCATGAGCGTCTGTAACACTCAAATGGGGCACTGAGCAGCTCCCATAGCCGCGAAATTGCAGTCGCTCCAGCCGAATTGGCCGAAGCAGCTTCGCAGCAAAGTTATAAGGCGGCCGGAGAGCAGACATTGCTAGGGCGAAAAAAGGACCTCCAGCTCCAATTGTCGCCTCAAAGCTTCGTCTACTAGGTATCTCAGCAGCTGACATGAAGGAGCAGGGATGAGAGGGAGGAGATGGAGGATTCTGAGAGGAAGGAGGAAGAGGGTGGGGCTCGGAAGAAGGGAATCAGGAGAGAGCTGCTTCTGAAGTACTAAGGATGGGGGTCGGGTGGTCCCAAATTAACTTGAAGAGAATAGCCTGCCCCCCTCCAGTAGGCTGACCTCTTATGCTGACCTCTGGAGGGGGCAGAGTAGCGGATTAGACCGCATGAGCGTCTGTAACACTCAAATGGGGCACTGAGCAGCTCCCATAGCCGCGAAATTGCAGTCGCTCCAGCCGAATTGGCCAAAGCAGCTTCGCAGCAAAGTTATAAGGCGGCCGGAGAGCAGACATTGCTAGGGCGAAAAAAGGACCTCCAGCTCCAATTGTCGCCTCAAAGCTTCGTCTACTAGGTATCTCAGCAGCTGACATGAAGGAGCAGGGATGAGAGGGAGGAGATGGAGGATTCTGAGAGGAAGGAGGAAGTGGGTGGGGCTCTGAAGATATATATATTATATGTACAGCTGCTAGGCAGCTGCTAGTCCAGTGGCCTGCTATATGTACCGTAGACGACCAGCTGAATTAGTTATGTGCTCATATTCAGGCACCTGCCTCGTCTGGTGATCTGCAGAGTTGAAGTGTTGTGTTTAGATTGCAGGCGTGGCAGACAATATGAAGAGCATCTCCAGCTTGTATGGTCTGTCCATTGCAGGTGCCAACCTTTTTATATTATATGTACAGCTGCTAGGCAGCTGCTAGTCCAGTGGCCTGCTATATGTACAGCAGATGACCAGCTGAACTAGTCATGTGCTCATATTGCAGGCATCTGCCTAGTCTGGTGATCTGCAGAGTTGAAGTGTTGTGTTTAGATTGCAGGCGTGGCAGACAATATGAAGAGCAGCTCCAGCTCGTGTGGTCTGTTCATTGCAGGCGCCAACCTTTTTTTTATTATATGTACAGCTGCTAGGCAGCTGCTAGTCCATTGGCCTGCTATATGTACTGTAGACGACCAGCTGAACTAGTCACTGGCTCATCTTCAGGCATCTGCCTAGACTGGTGATCTGCAGAGTTGAAGTGTTGTGTTTAGATTGTAGGTGTGGCAGACAATATGAAGAGCAGCTCCAGCTCGTATGATCTTTCCATTGCAGGCGCCAACCTTTTAATATTATATGTACAGCTGCTAGGCAGCTGCTAGTCCAGTGGCCTGCTATATGTACTGTAGACGACCAGCTGAACTAGTCACAGGCTCATATTGCAGGCATCTGCCTAGTCTGGTGATCTGCAGAGTTGAAGTGTTGTGTTTAGATTGCAGGCGTGGCAGACAATATGTAGAGCAGCTCCAGCTCGTTTGGTCTGTCCATTGCAGGCGCCAACCTTTTTTATATTATATGTACAGCTGCTAGGCAGCTGCTAGTCCAGTGGCCTGCTATATGTACTGTAGACGACCAGCTGAACTAGTCACTGGCTCATATTCAGGCATCTGCCTAGTCTGGTGATCTGCAGAGTTGAAGTGTTGTGTTTGGATTGCAGGCGTGGCAGACAATATGTATAGATGCTACCATGCCCTTGATACAAAGGTTTGATCCTCATGACATTCAAGCCAACTGTACCCGGTACTGCCGGAAAGCCTAACAAATATGTTGGTGCTTGCGTGCCCATCCGACAAGTGCCTTCCTACATTGCTTGATGCCAACCGAGGCAATGTTGGGCATATGTATGGCATCGCCTACTCCCAACTCACTAACCGTTAAAAGGATTGACATGTGTAGCTGCATGCATAGCATTGTGCCTGTACCTTGCAGGCACCCCCCTGATGAGATGTCCCTGCCTTTCCAGTCTAGTGATCTGTAGAGTTAAAGTGTTGTATTTAGATTGCAGGCGTGGCCAACGATATGTATAGCGTCTCCCGCGCTTACAGCCTGTGCCTTGCAGGCACCCCCCTGCTGAGATGATCTGTGGAGCTGCCAGGCAGCTGCCCAGCCTGGCGCTCAGCTATTTTTACAGCAGTCCAGCTTAATTAGCGGCGTGTTCAGATTGCAGGCCGCTGCCTTTCCAGTGTAGTGATCTGTAGAGTTGAAGTGTTGTATTTAGATTGCAGGCGTGGCCAACGATTTATATGTAGAGCGTCTCCTGCGCTTGCAGCTTGTGCCTTGCAGACACCCCCCTGATGAGATTATTACATTACATTACATTACATTACATTACATTACATTACATTACATTACATTACATTACATTACATTACATTACATTACATTACATTACATTACATTACATTACATTACATTACATTACATTACATTACATTACATTACATTACATTACATTACATTACATTACATTACATTACATTACATTACATTACATTACATTACATTACATTACATTACATTACATTACATGTTAAAGTCTACTTGACACCGCGAGGGTGTATGAGACTCTGTGCTTTAAACAAAAAGAAAAAGCACCCACAAAGCAAAAAAAACCATTACATCAGGGGTGCGTCGAGGACAAACAAACCAAGCTCCCAACCACCGTTTTGGTGGCGTAGGTATTAAACCCCCTAGAGCCGGACCCAGATCTCAACCACTTACAGTGGCGGAGGTAAGATGCTAACAAATGAGAAGTCACAAGAAGAAAAGAAAAAAGGGATAATAAATTACGGTGCCACTAAGCAGTCCAGGGCTTCCTGTCTTGCTCTTCTACAAGTAGAAAGATAGTCGGCTAGGTTGCTCCAGAAAGTCTTAGTGCCATTTCCATTCATAAAGGTTCTGAATGTGGAATCGCAGAATTCCATATTCCATACGGTTAAGTCGGTATCCTCATGGACATGCCTATAAATATCTGTAAACAGCTTCCGGTAGCGGAGGCGAATATCATTATAAAAAGGGCACTCAAACATATGCATTTCATCCTCAGGTTTTTGGAACCCACACATTTGACAGTGTCTCATTGAACGAGGGATGTGTGCTCTATCCACCACCCTCATTCTTTCTGTGTTCAGCCAATGGGAACCCATTCTAAACTGTGCTATAGAACGAATCTGATCCTGCTTATGTAAGGCAGATGCAAAGGGAATCAAGCCATTCTCATCATTGCTATTGGCTGCGAACCATTTCTGGTATCGGAGGCGTTTAAAGCCAGCCCTTCTCTCATCAGGGATGTCTCTGACTGCATTAGTGTCACTTGGGTACTTAAACCTCCATGACTCAAAAACTTCAGACATAATACCTTCGACATCGACAGCCTCCAAAATGTTGAGGTTTTCACTGGATCCTAGCTTGTGGAGAGCACAACGTAAGTCATGAACCCAGCCAGTGTTGGAATCAAAAGATTCCTCAAGAGCCATTATAATGAGATCCTCAGGTTCTTTATCTATGGTCTTGTTCCAGAAGCGCAAAGCTTGTTTAAGCCAAGCAAAACACAACGGGGTTCTACCCAGCTCTTCCATGATAATATTAGATGTAGTAGATTGGAAAACGCCAAACATTTGTTTAAGTATACCTCTATGCCATTTCTCACAAGCATGGTCATTTGAGATAAGTGTGTTGTTCAGAATAGAAGGAGCCCACACCTCACATCCAAAATTCAGGATAGGTTGTACAAGAGAATCAAACAGGTGGGTGAGAATATCAATATTGTATATCTCCATAGTATGGCATCCGTCGGTAAGTTTTGCGCCTCTTGTTTCCCCCTCTTAAATAAGCTAAACCTCTTGAAAGCTCTTGTGGCTTGAAACAAGTCGAATACAAGAGCGGCAAGCAGTGATTGATACACCACTTGTGCAAGACATGTCTCCAAGAGCCTCGCAAGAGGATGCGTCATGCAAGCGAATGCTTGTTACGTTTTCATTTGTCGCCCTTCGACAGATGGGGGGCTTCGAATTCGATTCGAACAAGGCGGGAAATGGTGGTTCGGACTTGGTTTTAGGACCAAGCCATGGAGTACAGCCTCAGGTACTGCCGTGGCCACGATCACGACTTGATTCTGACCTGAAGCGATCATCTTCCAAAAGCCGCTTTCTTCCATTCCAACAAAGCGTTCTTTCCATTCCATTCAATCTCCCGCAGCTCTTCATTGTTCCTCGCATTCGTGTTCCCTCTTATTTCGTTCTCAATTTCACTGTGCGGTTGATACGGCTGCTGCTGTTGCGGTTTTGCGCTGAACCTCACATCACCACTGGCGGGAACTACGAGACTCAAATGTAGGGTGGTGTTGCAGGTTCTGGTGGTGTTGCGGCGTGGTTGGTTTCACCGGAAGCGTCTCTGGGCAAGCTTATTCTTCTCGCTAGCAGTCAGGCCAATATTGCTCTTCTCATAAGCTAGGTCAGAGAGCATGAGGCTAGCTATGTCTCCTTGGCTCCGCCTCCAACGACCATGGTAGGGAGCTTGTCTGCCGTGGTCAATAGGGGTTGTGGTGAATGTTCGTTTGGTCGAGGATTGGTATCTCCCACCGAACCTAAGTGCGCCTACTTTGCACATTGTAGGAGGAGCAACGCCATTCAAACTGAATCCTCTTGTAATGCTGCTCCTATTTATTTGTTGCACAGGATGGCTGAACCTCGCTCATCAGGTCATGCAACAGCTCGCTTTTGGAAGCATGACATGCAGATGGGGGACACCCTTGTGTACAACCCTGACACCGTGTTGCTAAATCACGTGCATAAGCAGCTTGTCTTCTGTGTGTTGGGCAAGGATGCTGTGCAAGGTAACTGCCTTGAGGAGAGCAAGCACTTGGTCTTTCAGAAGTTGCAAGCAGGGGCCACGATTACGTATCGCAACGCAAAAGGTGGGTTTTGTAAGTAGGTTGGTAGGTTGGTGTGTTAGTAGTCTGGTAGAAAGTTAGATAGGTGGGTGGGTGGGAAAGTAGGTAGTTAGGTTGATAGATTGTATGTGTGTTAGTAGTCAGATAGGAAGTTAGGTAAGTGGGTGGGTATTTAGGTAAGAAGGTAGGTAGGGTGGTACTAGGTAGGTTTGTAGGCCTGCTGGCTGGTAGGTAGGTTGGTGAGTAGGTTTGTAGGGTTTAGTATGTAGGTAGTTATGTATGGTGGGGTATGCACCTAGGTATGTAATAGGTAAGTGGGTGGGTATTTAGGTAAGTAGGTAGGTAGGGAGGTACTAGGTAGGTAGGTAGGTAGGTTGTTACTACTAGGTAGGTTGGTAGGCCGGCTGGCTGGTAGGTAGGTTGGTGAGTAGGTTTGTAGGGTTTAGTATGTAATCCAAATGAAATCACCAAAAGGCCTAAAATGCCTTAAAACTTATTTGCAACTTGATCCTGTGATCCGACACAAAATCACTTAAAGGCCTAAAATTCTCAAAACTTATCACTTAAAGGCCTAAAATGCCTTAAAACTTATTTGTGTACTCCAAATGAAATCACCATAAGGCCTATAATGCCTTAAAACTTATCACTTAAAGGCCTAAAATGCCTGAAAACTTATTTGTGTAATCCAAATGAAATCACCAAAAGGCCTATAAGGCCTTAAAACTTATCACTTAAAGGCCTAAAATGCCTTAAAACTTATTTGTGTAATCCAAATGAAATCACCAAAAGGCCTAAAATGCCTTAAAACTTATCACTTAAAGGCCTAAAATGCCTTAAAACTTATTTGTCTAATCCAAATGAAATCACCAAAAGGCCTAAAATGCCTTAAAACTTATCACTTAAAGGCCTAAAATGCCTGAAAACTTATTTGTGTAATCCAAATGAAATCACCAAAAGGCCTATAAGGCCTTAAAACTTATCACTTAAAGGCCTAAAATGCCTGAAAACTTATTTGTGTAATCCAAATGAAATCACCAAAAGGCCTATAATGCCTTAAAACTTATCACTTAAAGGCCTAAAATGCCTTAAAACTTATTTGTGTAATACAAATGAAATCACCAAAAGGCCTATAATGCCTTAAAACTTATCACTTAAAGGCCTAAAATGCCTGAAAACTTATTTGTGTAATCCAAATGAAATCACCAAAAGGCCTATAATGCCTTAAAACTTATCACTTAAAGGCCTAAAATGCCTGAAAACTTATTTGTCTAATCCAAATGAAATCACCAAAAGGCCTAAAATGCCTTAAAACTTATCACTTAAAGGCCTAAAATGCCTGAAAACTTATTTGTGTAATCCAAATGAAATCACCAAAAGGCCTATAATGCCTTAAAACTTATCACTTAAAGGCCTAAAATGCCTTAAAACTTATTTGTGCACTCCAAATGAAATCACCAAAAGGCCTAAAATGCCTTAAAACTTATCACTTAAAGGCCTAAAATGCCTTAAAACTTATTTGTGTACTCCAAATGAAATCACCAAAAGGCCTATAATGCCTTAAAACTTATCACTTAAAGGCCTATAATGCCTTAAAACTTATTTCTTACTAGATCATGTGATTTGCGGGTAATTAGGTGGGTAGGTATGTTTTTTAGTAGTAGGCAGGTAGGTGATGTAGGCAGGCTGGCCGGCCGGTAGACAAGCAAGTAGGCATGTAGGATGGTAGGTTGTAGTTGGTACATAGGATACAGGGAAGCAGGTAGTTAGTTATGTAGATAGGCATGCAGGTATGTAGGTAGGTAGGTACGTATGTAGTTAACCATCCATCCATCCATCCATCCACCCATCCATCCATCCATCCATCCCATCCATCCATCATCCATCCATGCCATCGCACCATCCATCCACCTCCATCCTCCATCCCATCCCCTCCATCCATCCATCCTCCATCCATCCATCCATCCACCATCCATCCACCATCCTCCATCCATCCATCCATCATCCATCCATCCATCCTCATCCATCCTCCATCATCATCCTCCATCCACCATCCATCCATCCATCCATCCATCCATCCACCATCCATCCATCCCTCATCCATCCATCCCCATCCATCCATCCATCCATCCCATCCATCCATCCATCCATCCATCCATCCATCCATCCATCCATCCATCATCCATCCCCCATTCCATCATCCATCATCCATCCATCCATCCATCCATCCTTCCTCCATTCCTCCATCCATCCATCCATCCCATCCATCCATCCCTCCATCCATCCATCCATCCTCTCATCCATCCATCCATCCATCATCCATCCATCCACTCCATCCATCCATCCATCCATCCATCATCCATCCATCCATCGTCCATCCATCCATCCTCCATCCTCCCTCCATCCATCCATCCGCCATCATGCATCACTCAAACCCTGAACCCTAAACCCCCAACACCCCCCTCCCGCCTCCACCCACACCCACACATACCCCCCCCCCCCCCCCCATCCATCCATCCTCCAATCCTCCATCCATCCATGCCCCCCCCCACCCCCCCCCCCCCCACCCCCCCCCCCGCAAACACAACTCCCCTCCCTCCCTCATCATCCATCACGTCCGTCCGTTCCGTTCTCCGTCGTCGTCCGTCCGTTCCCTTCTTCCGTCCGTCCATCCATCCTCCATCCCCCGCCCCACACACACAACTATCTCCCTCCCTTCCCCCTCCATCCATTCATCCATCATCCCTCCCTCAATGTCATCCCTACATTTATCCTACACAATCCCTCCATCCATCCATCCATCCAAACCATAAACCATAAACCCACAGAACCCCCTCCCTCCTTCCACCCACACCACACATAGCCCCCCCCCCCCCCCCCGTTCCATCCATCCATCTATCCATCCTCCCATCCATCAATCCACACACTCACACAACTCCCTTCCTCCCTCCCCCCCCTCCCCCGTCCCCCCCTCCCTCCCCTCCCTCCCTCCATCCATCATCCCTCCCTCAATGTCTCACTACATTTATCCTACACAATCCTTCCATCCCTCCATCCCTCCATCTATCCATCCATCCATCCCCCCCAAACACACAACTCCCTCCCTCCCTCCCCTCTCCCTCTCCCACCCTCCCTCCCTCCCTCTCCCTCTCCCTCTCTCCATCATCCCCCCCTCCATATCTCCCTCAATTTAGTACTTACACACAAACACCTCCCTCCCTCCACCCTTACCCACACATCCCCCCCCCCCCCCCCCCCCCCTCCTTACATCCCTCCCTCCCTTCTTCCTTCCAACCCACACTCACACACCACATAACTCACCCACACTCCAGACACACAGTACCTCTATCCCTCCCTCCCTCCTGCCCTCCTACCTCCTCCCCCCCCTTCACACACACAACTCCCTCCCTCCTTCCCTCCTTCCCTTCCATCCATTCATCCATCCATCCGAACCCTAACCCTAAACCCACACAACCCCCTCCCTCCCTCCACCCACGCCCACACATAGCCCCCCCCCTCCCCCGTCCCCCGCTCCCTCGCCCCCTCCATCCCTCCATCCATCATCCCTCCCTGAATGTCTCCCTAGATTTATCCTACACAATCCCTCCCTCCATCCATCCATCCCCCCCCCATACACAAGTCCCTCCCTCCCTCCATCCATCCATCCATCCACACACACACAACTCCCTCCCTCCCTCCCTCCCTCCCTCCCTCCCTCCCTCCCTCCCTCCCTCCCTCCCTCCCTCCCTCCCTCCCTCCCTCCCTCCCCTCCCCTCCCCCCCCCCCCCCCCCCTCCCCCGTCCCCCCCTCCCTCCCTCCCTCCCTCCCTCCATCATCCCTCCCTCAATGTCTCCCTACATTTATCCTACACTATCCATCCGTCCATCCATCCATCCCCCCCCCAACACACAACTCCCTCCCTCCCTCCTTACCTCCCTCCCTCCCTCCCTCCCCCTCCCCCTCGCCCCCTCACTCCCTCAATCATCCCCCCCTCCATGTCTCCCTCAATTTATCCCACACAACCACCTCCCTCCCTCCACCCTTATCCACACCTCCCCCCCCCCCCCCCCCCTCCTTACATCCATCCCTGGACCTTCTTGGCGGACACATGTGGTAATGCGAGCGAGGGAACACCTTGCGTGTTCACCAAGCTCATGTACCCTGGGCGAATCTACGTCAGCCCCCTGGCTACATGCACGGAGTTATGAACTTACGATTGTAAGTATATTTATGTTGTTCATGTTATATGTGCTTTTATATCGTCTTATGTTTATGTTTTTATGTTTATGTTATTATGCTTATGTTATATGTTTATGTTATATGCTTATGTTTATGCTTATGTTTATGCATATGTTATATGTGTATGCTTATGTTATATGTTAGTGCTTGTGTTAAATGTTTATGCATATGTTATATATTTAATGCTTAGGGTTCATATGCTTATGTTTATGTTATATGCTTATGTTATATGTTTATGCTTATGTTTATGCTTATGTTATATGTTTATGCTTGTGTTATGTGTATGCATATGTATATGTTTATGCTTATGTTATATTTATGCTTATGTTATGTTATATGCTTATGTTATATGCTTATGTTTATGTTGTATGTTTATGCTTATGTTTATGTTATATGCTTATGTTATATGTTTATGCTTATGTTATATGTTTATGTTTATGCATATGTTATATGTTTATGTTTATGCTTTTTATCGTCTTATATTTATGTTTTAAATCTGGAATGTTTTGTCAACCACGCAGGTGTGGAAAGTTGGCTGTCGAGTACGTCAGGCCGACCGAGGTGGTACACTGTGCCGTGTACTCCCGCAAGCTAGGGAGCAGACATTCGGAGGCTACCTCTTCCGAGGACTACGCTGACATCTTTTGGGGTGTTTTTAATGTGTTACGCATATGTTACCAATTTGGTATCATATGATTCAGTCACTTAGTAGACGGTCAGGTCCAAGTTAAGGGGCTAAGCAGTCGTTGCCCTATTAGAGGTCATGATTGCCCTTACTTGGTACCATAAAGTTGATAGTCAAAAATCAACCCTGATCCCGAGGTTTTTCCTTGAGTCCTAATAAATTGGTGGTTTGCCATAGGGGCTTATCATTGGGATTCAAGGTTTTTTCCCTCTCAATAGTTGTAGTCGTGACTGAATTTTGTTCGTGTGTGCTAATTTATTATTAGACCCACCCGAGTGAGGTGAATATATTCCATGTTGTCAATATGAAATATAATGGTTTCTTTGACTAGGATCACGTGTGAATATTTTGTTTCAAATTAGGTTTAAGTTATGCGTTACGGTAGTAAAAGACGAACTACGTACAAAGTGACCTTCTGGTCATCAACACACGTCAGTCAGGTCCTCCCCGCCCTTAACTTTATTAAGGGTAGTTAGGGCTAACTTGTCCATCGTTTCTGTTTAGGATTATCTCATAGGTGCTCATTTCCCATTGTAACTAGTCTCGGAATTCAATGTTGCTCTTGCTTCTCTTTCGTTGTCTCCCTTTCCAAGTACGACAATTTATTAATCCAACCAGGCAGTGCGTGCTTCCTGTCTCCCAGCCCCCCTCATAAAATTAGATTCACGTATGGGGTTAGTAGTAAGTAGAGACTTATGCGGCAGTGGTGTCAATACGAGCCCCATGGCATTTATTCCCCGTTAGCAACCTTTCCCAAAACGCTAATGCATTATTCGAACCAGGTGGTCCTTGGTGCCTCCCAGCCCGGCTAAGTAAATTCGTTCATTAGTTTTAATTAATTAGATTCACGTATGGGGTTAGAGAGTTATGCAGCAGTGGTGTCAATACGAGCCCTATGGCATTTATTCCCCGTCAACAACCTTTCCCAAAACGCTAACAAGTAATTGTAAGCTTTACCAGTTACATAATTGAGAGTAAGAACTATGTACATTTGCTCCTACCTATACTATAATAAACTTAGAACGTAATCCATGTCCATGGATTCATGGATGGATTGACAATACGTGCAACCCCGTTCATTGATTGTCGTTCCATCTGGTGGCTATGGCCAAGAGGAAAAAGAGAAGATAAAGAGTTTGGAAAGAATTTGACACCGTCGAATGACAGGATTATTTAGCGTGGGTTACACTCCTGCTGGGCAGGCACCAGGACATAATATTGGGTTATGACTTCCCAAGGCCTCAATGGTTCGATGTCAGACTGTGCATGTAGTTAAATAATAATTATTATGAGCTATGGCCAAGATGAAAAGAGAAGAGCAAGAGTTTGGACAGAAGTCGACACCGTCGAATGACAGGATTATTTAGCATGGGTTCCACCCCTGCTGGGCAGGCACGACGGAGGACATAATCTTGGTTATGACTTCCCAAGGCCTCAATGGTTTGACCTCAGACTGTGCATGTGGTTAAATAATAATTATTATGAGCTATGGACAAGATGAAAAGAGAAGAGCAAGAGTTTGGACAGAAGTCGACACCGTCGAATGACAGGATTATTTAGCATGGGTTCCACCCCTGCTGGGCAGGCACGACGGAGGACATAATCTTGGGTTATGACTTCCCAAGGCCTCAATGGTTTGACCTCAGACTGTGCATGTGGTTAAATAATAATTATTATGAGCTATGGACAAGAGTGCGGAGGTGCCCGGTATTGTTCAAACCCCAGGACACTGGGTTCCAGAGGGGGCGAAAGCGAAAAGAATAGAGAAAGAGTTTGGAAAGAGTCCGACACAGTAGGATGATAGGATTACCGTGCCCCCCCCCCCCCCCCCCCCCCCCGCCCCCAACCCTCCTGCGTCCTAGCTGTCAACTTCGGCTATTCAATTTGTCGCGGCAAAACCCTCCGCCCCCCCCCCCCCACACCCACACACCCACACAGCCCACCCCGGCCCCCCCACCCCCCCCACCCCCCACCCCCAACCCTCCTCGTCGTTCAAATTTCCAAGAAGACACCATCTAGATCTGCGAAATGGCAGACGATTGCGTGCGCCTTCTTAACAATGCTTCGCATCACTGAACCAAACCACTACTGCTTTACTCCTGCATAGAGCCGCTGTCTTCAACCATGCTACCTGCTGGACCATATTCAATTCGTCGATTAGTACACAGCTTTACTTGGGCGAATGTCATGCTTTCAGGCAAGCCGATTGCGTGTTGCAATCGAGTGTTGCGGATGGAGAGGGAGGATTCGAATGCCGCAGGTAGTTGCGCAGGTTTGAATCGCTGCTGGTCCTTTCTTGCCTGATTTCCTTGCAATCGTTTCCATCCATGACTCAGACGCCGAACCTGCGGCTCAGCCGCTTGCTCGGTTGCTGCAACCTGGTCCACCTCCTTGCTGCCTGCCTGCTTCACACATGCATGCATGCCTATGTACCTCCATGATTGACAAATGCCTGCCTGCAGTTTCCCCTGACTAGGCTACACAGTGGCAATATGTTGTTATATAACCAACACATGTGAGTAGATCTGAACCATCTGTCTTGTATTGCTGTACCATATGTCATGTACGCTGCACCATTTGTCTTGTAGGTTGAAACCATCTGTCTTGTACGCTGCACCATATGTCGTGTATGCTGCAACCATTTGGCTTGTATGCAGCATGATTTGCCTTGCTGCACCATGTGTCTCGTATGCTGCACCATCTGTCTTGTATGCTGCACCATGTGTCTTATATGCTGCACCATTTGTCTTGTACGCTGCAACCGTATGTCTTGTATGCTGCACCATCTGTCTTGTATGCTGCACCATCTGTCTTGTATGCTGCACCATGTGTCATGTATGCTGCACCATCTGTCTTGTACGCTGCACCATGTGTCTTGTACGCTGCACCATTTGTCTTGCACGTTGCACCATATGTCTTGTATGCTGCACAATCTGTCTTGTATGCTGCACCATGTGTCTTATATGCTGCACCATCTATCTGTCTCATCATCGTAATTGCTACCACGTGAATGCTTGCTCGCTTTCTTGATTGCTGATTCGTTGATTGTCCAACTGGCTTGTGCTTGGTCAAGCAACTAAATAATCTTCTAACTCCACCTTCTTCCTTTCATGCTGCTGCAGTTCCAGCAGGCAGTGACTTCCGCATATTGCGACATGGTGGAGAAGGAGCAAGTCATCAGCATGCAGGGATGAGTAGACGAACAAGATCAAGAAGCCTCATGAGGACACTGGTCTTGCTGCTGGTCACTCATAATATAATAGTAGCTTGGCTAGACTAGCCAGTCGGGGTGGCAGGGGGGGGGCAGGGGCAGAAGACATACTAGATAGCTAGTCAGAGCTCATCAGTTTGTCTTCTTAGGAGGTTAGGTTGAAGTTGCGTCTCTGGGCAAGCTTATTCTTCTCGCTAGCAGTCAGGCCAATATTGCTCTTCTCATAAGCTAGGTCAGAGAGCATGAGGCTAGCTATGTCTCCTTGGCTCCGCCTCCAACGACCATGGTAGGGAGCTTGTCTTGGTCAATAGGGGTTGTGGTGAATGTTCGTTTGGTCGAGGATTGGTATCTCCCACCGAACCTAAGTGCGCCTACTTTGCACATTGTAGGAGGAGCAACGCCATTCAAACTGAATCCTCTTGTAATGCTGCTCCTATTTATTTGTTGCACAGGATGGCTGAACCTCGCTCAACAGGTCATGCAACAGCTCGATTTTGGAAGCATGACATGCAGATGGGGGACACCCTTGTGTACAACCCGGACACCGTGATGCTAAATCACGTGCATAAGCAGCTTGTCTTCTGTGTGTTGGGCAAGGATGCTGTGCAAGGTAACTGCCTTGAGGAGAGCAAGCACTTGGTCTTTCAGAAGTTGCAAGCAGGGGCCACGATTACGTATCGCAACGCAAAAGGTGGGTTTTGTAAGTAGAGTTGGTCTGTTGGTGTGTTGTAGTCTGAGTCAGCACCGTTTCGCTCGGTGGGTGGGTGGAAAGTAGGTAGTTAGGTTGATAGGTTGTATGTGTTGTTAGGAGTCAATACGTAAGTAGGTCAGTGGGTTGGTATTTTGGTAAGTAGGTAGTAGGGAGGTACTATAGGTAAGGTAGGTATGGGTTGTTTACTACTAGTTAGGTTGTAAGGCCGGCTGGCTGGTATGAGGTTTTGAGGAGTTTGTAGGGTTTATAGTATGTAATCCAGAATGAAAATCACCAAACGGCCTAAATCCTAAACTTATTTGTGTGCCTCCAAATGAAATCAACCAAGGCCTATAATGCCTTAAAACTATCACGTAAAGTCCTAACATGCCTGAAAACTTATTTGTTGGTAAGTCCAATCACTCACCAAAGGCCTATATGGCCGTAAAACTTATCACTTAAAAAGGCCTACTTCCTGAAAACTTTTTCTGTAATCCAAATAAATCAACCCAAAACGCTATCCTGCCTAAACCTTAGCACTTAATAAAGCCTAAAATGCCTAAACTTATTTTGTCCTCTCCAAAAATTAAATCACCAAAGGCCTATAATGCCTTAAACTTATCACTTAAAGGCCGAAATTGCCTGACAACTTATTGATTTAATCCAAATAAATACCCAAAAGGCCTATCATGCCTTAAAACTTTATCACTTCTAAAGGCCTAAAATGCCTGAAAACTTTTTGTGTAATCCAAAGGAATCACCAAAACACGCCTAAATGCTTAAAACTAGCCTTAAGGCCTAAAATGCCGAAACCTTATTTGGAAATCAAAATGAAATCACAAAAGGCCTATATGCCTTAAAAACTTATCGCTTCACGGCCTATAATTGCCTTCAAAACTTATTTGTTTAATCCAGAATGAAATTCACCCAACAGGCCTATAATGCCTTAAAACTATCACTTAAAGGGCCTATAAATGCCTTAAAACTTTTGTTAAATCAAATGAAAGCACCAAAGGCTTACGAGATCATGTGATTTGCGGGTAATTAGGTGGGTAGGTATGTTTTTTAGTAGTAGGCAGGTAGGTGATGTAGGCAGGCTGGCCGGGCGGTAGACAAGCAAGTAGGCATGTAGGATGGTAGGTCCGTAGTTGGTACATAGGATACAGGGAAGCAGGTAGTTAGTTATGTAGATAGGCAGGCAGGTATGTGGGTAGGTAGGTACGTATGTAGTTAACCATCCATCCATCCATCCATCCATCCATCCATCCATCCATCCATCCATCCATCCATCCATCCATCCATCCATCCATCCATCCATCCATCCATCCATCCATCCATCCATCCATCCATCCATCCATCCATCCACTCAAACCCTGAACCCTAAACCCCCACAACCCCCCTCCTCCCGCCACCCACACCCACACATAGCCCCCCCCCCCCCCCCCCCCCGCAAACACAACTCCCTCCCTCCCTCCCTCCATCCATCCGTCCGTCCATCCATCCATCCATCCCCCGCCCCCCCACACACAACTATCTCCCTCCCTTCCCCCCTCCATCCATTCATCCATCATCCCTCCCTCAATGTCTCCCTACATTTATCCTACACAATCCCTCCATCCATCCATCCATCCAAACCATAAACCATAACCCACAGAACCCCCTCCCTCCCTCCACCCACACCACACATAGCCCCCCCCCCCCCCCGTTCCATCCATCCATCTATCCATCCTCCCATTCATCAATCCACACACTCACACAACTCCCTTCCTCCCTCCCCCCCCTCCCCCGTCCCCCCCTCCCTCCCTCCCTCCCTCCCTCCATCCATCATCCCTCCCTCAATGTCTCACTACATTTATCGTACACAATCCTTCCATCCCTCCATCCCTCCATCTATCCATCCATCCATCCCCCCAAACACACAACTCCCCTCCCTCCCTCCCCCTCTCCCTCTCCCACCCTCCCTCCCTCCCTCTCCCTCTCCTCTCTCCATCATCCCCCCCTCCATATCTCCCTCAATTTATTACTTACACACAAACACCTCCCTCCCTCCACCCTACCCACACATCCCCCCCCCCCGCCCCCCCCCCCCCTCCTTACATCCCTCCCCTCCCTTCTTCCTTCCAAACCCACCTCACACACACATAACTCACCCACACTCCAACACACAGTACCCTCTATCCCTCCCTCCCTCCTGCCCTCCTACCTCCTCCACCCCTTCACACACACAACTCCTCCCTCCTTCCCTCCTTCCCTTCCATCCATTCATCCATCCATCCGAACCCTAACCCTAAACCCACACAACCCCCTCCCTCCCTCCACCCACGCCCACACATAGCCCCCCCCTCCCCCGTCCCCCGCTCCCTCGCCCCCTCCATCCTCCATCCATCCATCATCCCTCCCTGAAGGTCTCCCTAAATTTATCCTACACAATCCCTCCCTCCATCCCTCCATCCCCCCCCCCATACACAAGTCCCTCCCTCCATCCATCCATCCATCCATCCACACACACACAACTCCTCCCTCCCTCCCTCCCTCCCTCCCTCCTCCCTCCCTCCCTCCCTCCCTCCCTCCCTCCCTCCCTCCTCCCTCCCTCCCTCCCTCCCTCCTCCCTCCCTCCCTCCCTCCCCCCTCCCTCCCCCCCCCCCCCCCTCCCCCTCCCCCGTCCCCCCTCCCTCCCTCCCTCCCTCCCTCCATTCATCCCCCCCCCAACACACAACTCCCTCCCTCCCTCCTTACCTCCCTCCCTCCCTCCCTCCCCCTCCTTCACACATGCATGCATGCCTATTACCTCCATGATTGACAAATGCTGCCTGCAGTTTCCCCTGACTAGGCTACACAGTGGCAATATGTTGTTATATAACCAACACATGTGAGTAGATCTGAACCATCTGTCTTGTATGCTGTACCATATGTCATGTACGCTGCACCATTTGTCTTGTAGGTTTAACCATCTGTCTTGTACGCTGCACCATATGTCGTGTATGCTGCACCATTTGGCTTGTATGCAGCATGATTTGCCTTGCTGCACCATGTGTCTCGTATGCTGCACCATCTGTCTTGTATGCTGCACCATGTGTCTTATATGCTGCACCATTTGTCTTGTACGCTGCACCGTATGTCTTGTATGCTGCACCATCTGTCTTGTATGCTGCACCATCTGTCTTGTATGCTGCACCATGTGTCATGTATGCTGCACCATCTGTCTTGTACGCTGCACCATGTGTCTTGTACGCTGCACCATTTGTCTTGCACGTTGCACCATATGTCTTGTATGCTGCACAATCTGTCTAATATGCTGCACCATGTGTCTTATATGCTGCACCATCTATCTGTCTCATCATCGTAATTGCTACCACGTGAATGCTTGCTCGCTTTCTTGATTGCTGATTCGTTGATTGTCCAACTGGCTTGTGCTTGGTCAAGCAACTAAATAATCTTCTAACTCCACCTTCTTCCTTTCATGCTGCTGCAGTTCCAGCAGGCAGTGACTTCCGCATATTGCGACATGGTGGAGAAGGAGCAAGTCATCAGCATGCAGGGATGAGTAGACGAACAAGATCAAGAAGCCTCATGAGGACACTGGTCTTGCTGCTGGTCACTCATAATATAATAGTAGCTTGGCTAGACTAGCCAGTCGGGGTGGCAGGGGGGGGGCAGGGGCAGAAGACATACTAGATAGCTAGTCAGAGCTCATCAGTTTGTCTTCTTAGGAGGTTAGGTTGAAGTTGGGTTTGGTTATTAGGAAGTTGGGTTTGGATGGGTTTGCGTTTATTTGGCTGCTGAGTCCGCGACATCACTTTGCTACTGGTTAGTTAAATGTAAAAATAAAACTGCCTTCCAAACCCTATACGTCCCCCCCTAGAGCAAGTCATCCTGAATCAATGGACAAAAAAGTCACCCTCTTGGTTCCCCACTTAAATAAGAACGGTTCAAGCAAGCTGCTTTCAAGCAAAATGCCTCTTGGCGCTCGAATTATTTAAGAGCAGCAAGTAATCTTGATTCAAGACACATACAAGGCAACCTATTGATTCTACACTGAAACAAGAATTCAACAAGTGACCTTGAATCAATAGACGTACAAGACACCTCTTGATTTCCACTTAAATAAGAGGGATTCAAGAGGGCATTTTTCAAGCAAATTGCCTCTTGGCGCTCGGACTACTTAAGAGGGGTGAATCAAGAGGTTTTCCTCTTGAAACAAGAATGGTTCAGTACAGCAAAACTTACCGACGATAGGCGATATTCTCGCGAGTCAGCTGCGCATTGACCTCAGTGGCACAGTGTACCCGTATGCCTTGCTGGAAGGCCAGAGTACCCGTGAAGGGTTCTGTACCGTTACACAAGACGGCAGTGATGAATAAGGGAGGTCAGGTGTTGGAGAGCAAAGAGAGGCAGGGATAATGGCAAGGGGCAAGACGACAGTGATGAGCAGAGCAGGGTAGGTGTTAGGGAGTAAAGAGGGCAGGGACAATGGCAAGGGGCAAGACGGTAGTGATGAATAAGGGAGGGCAGGTGTTGGAGAGCAAAGAGAGGCAGGGATAATGGCAAGGGGCAAGACGACAGTGATGAGCAGAGCAGAATAGGTGTTAGGGAGTAAAGAGGGCAGGGACAATGGCAAGGGGCAAGACGGCAGTGATGAATAAGGGAGGCAGGGCAAGTGTTGGAGAGCAAAGAGAGGCAGGGATAATGGCAAGGGGCTTGACGACAGTGATGAGCAGAGTAGGGTAGGTGTTAGGGAGTAAAGAGGGCAGGGACAATGGCAAGGGGCAAGACGGTAGTGATGAGCAGAGCAGGATAGGCGTTAGAGAGCACAGAAGGGCACGGACAATGGCAAGGGGCAAGACGGCAGTGATGAGCAGAGCAGGATAGGCGTTAGGGAGTAAGGAGGGGCAGGGATAATGGCAAGGGGCAAGACGGCAGTGATGAATAAGGGAGGGCAGGTATTGGAGAGCAAAGAGAGGCAGGGATTATGGCAAGGGCAAGACGGACAGTGATGAGCAGAGCAGGGTAGGTGTTAGGGAGTAAAGAGGGCAGGGACAATGGCAAGGGGCAAGACGGCAGTGATGAGCAGAGCAGGATAGGCGTTAGAGAGCAAAGAGGGGCAGGGATAATGGCAAGAGGGAAGACGACAGTGATGAGCAGAGCAGGATAGGCGTTAGGGAGTAAGGAGGGGCAGAGATAATGGCAAGGGGCAGGACGACAGTGATGAATAAGAAATGGCAGGCGTTAGAGAACAAAGAGAGGCAGGGTTAATGGCAAGGGGCAATACATAAGTGATGAGCAGAGCAGGGTAGGTGTTCGGGAGTAAAGAGGGGCAGGGATAATGACAAGAGGCAAGACGGCAGTGATGAACAAGGCAGGGCATGCGATAGAGAGCAAAGAGGGGCAGGGACAATGGCAAGGGGAAAGATGGTAGTGATGAGCAGAGCAGGATAGGCGTTAGAGAGCACAGAGGGGCAAGGACAACGGCAAGGGGCAAGACGACAGTGATGAGCAGAGCAGGGTAGGTGTTAGGTAGTAAAGAGGGCAGGGACAATGGCAAGGGGCAAGACGGCAGTGATGAACGAGGCAGGGCATGCGATAGAGAGCAAAGAGGGGCAGGGACAATGACAAGGGGCAAGACGGTAGTGATGAATAAGGGGAGGTCAGGTGTTGGAGAGCAAAGAGAGGCAGGGATAATGGCAAGGGGCAAGACGACAGTGATGAGCAGAGCAGGGTAGGTGTTAGGGAGTAAAGAGGTCAGGGACAATGGCAAGGGGCAAGACGGTAGTGATGAATAGGGAGGGCAGGTGTTGGAGAGCAAAGAGAGGCAGGGATAATGGCAAGGGGCAAGACGACAGTGATGAGCAGAGCAGGGTAGGTGTTAGGGAGTAAAGAGGGCAGGGACAATGGCAAGGGGCAAGACGGCAGTGATGAATAAGGGAGGGCAAGTGTTGGAGAGCAAAGAGAGGCAGGGATAATGGCAAGGGGCTTGACGACAGTGATGAGCAGAGTAGGGTAGGTGTTAGGGAGTAAGGAGGGGCAGGGATAATGGCAAGGGGCATGGTGACAGTGATGAGCAGAGCAGGATAGGCGTTAGGGAGTAAGGAGGGGCAGGGATAATGGCAAGGGGCAAGACGGCAGTGATGAACAAGGCAGGGCATGCGATAGAGATCAAAGAGGGGCAGGGATAATGGCAAGGGCAGGATGACAGTGATGAACACGGCAGGGCATGCGATAGAGAGCAAAGAGGGGCAGGGACAATGGCAAGGGGAAAGATGGTAGTGATGAGCAGAGCAGGATAGGCGTTAGGGAGCACAGAGGGGCAAGGACAACGGCAAGGGGCAAGACGACAGTGATGAGCAGAGCAGGGCAGGAGTTTGAGAGCAAAGAGGGGCAGGGATAATGGCAAGGGGCAGGAAGACAGTGATGAGCAGAGCAGGGCAGGAGTTTGAGAGCAAAGAGGGGCAGGGATAATGGGAAAGGACAGGAAGACAGTGATGAGCAGAGCAGGGCAGGAGGTTGAGAGCAAAGAGGGGCAGGGATAATGGGAAAGGACAGGAAGACAGTGATGAGCAGAGCAGGGCAGGAGTTTGAGAGCAAAGAGGGGCAGGGATAATGGGAAAGGACAGGACGACAGTAATGGGCAGAGCAGGGCAGGCGTTAGAGAGCAATGAAGGGCAGGGAGCACGGATAGGGGCAGGATGGTGATTAGCAGAGCATGGCCTGCGTTACAGAGCAATGAAGGGCAGGGAGGACGGCAAGGGGCAGGACACTGACGTGATGAGCAGAGCAGGGTATGCGCTAGAGATCAATGGAGGGCAGGACATAGACAGAAGCATATTACATATGCAGTTACAGAGACGATGACAGAGACAATGACACAAACATAGACAGATGAACGTGGGCATTACCTAGGCATGAATCAAGACACAATTCCCTATGCCACACTACTGTTGCGAACCGCACCTACAAGCAAGCTTCACTTATCACTTACGTTGTTGTCTAGCAGCCTCATGTGACAGTGGAACATCAGAACTGGGAGGGAAGACAGAGCAATGGTCCCTGCAAATACAGAATGCAGGCATAGTTAAATTATGTAGCACCCTTTACTTCATTTTTGATGATAGGTTAAACCCTCTTCTCCTGTGTCAACAATGGCCAAGCGCTCAAGCAGACAGACAAGCAAGTAAACATGCGTGCAACAGACAGGCACGCAGGCAGGCAACCAAGCCACTTTTCCAAGGGCTGAACACTCTATGCCTAGCACCTCCAAGCTGCAGTCACCATCCAGATAGTCAGCCAATCAGTCACTAGGGAGGAAGATAGAAAGGCAGGCATACAGACAGGCTTGCACGAAAGGAGGCATGCAAGCAGGTGGACACTATTTAGGCATGTGATCAAGTCAGATTCCCTAGGCCACATTGTTGTGAAACCCTACCTACAAGCAACCTTCAGACCGCTTCCACACAGAGCATGGGTCCCTGCAAAAAAGAAGGGCGGGGATAGTTACATATATTGACACCCTTTGTGTTGTTTTTGAGTATTGGTAGGGAGATCCCCCTGGAAGTACAACCTGCCTCAAGCATCAGGTCCTACCCCAGCCTCAGGTCCTACCCCAGCCTTGCATTGTACACACTTGCCTGAGTTTACCATGCAGAATGGATCCGAAATACCCAAGCATAAAGACAAGGTTGGACTGTCACCCAACACCCAGCAAAGCAAGGAGAACCAGTCTCCACCACAACGCAAGAGGCAACGTTCCAAGACTACCACAACCACTACGAGTGAACCCAATGTGAAGATGCATGCCATGGACATGGGTCTAGTGCGTCAGCCAAATATACACAGTGCTGCCACCATCTATCATGCAGGGTCTCAAGGGATAACTGCCACGCATGATCTCCTGATACAATGCTCAAGGGCACCATGCAGCCAGGGCAGTGCAAGATCCTACTAGAGTGTAAGGCCCCATGTCCTTTCAAGCTCTACTCAGGCCCAGGAGAGAACAGGTGGAAGTATGACTCACATAAGAGTTGGGAGCAAGTTGTCCCAGCATCCTACTTTGCACAGAGCCAACTAATCATGCCACCATCCCAAGCTGAAGCCATGCTCCAGGGACAGTACACTCCACATACCACCATATTTGACCGTGTCCAGAGCAACGTCGGGTGGGCTGCCGAGATGCTGCAATTTATGCAGCTTATTCATGCGGTGGCAGTATAGCAGCGCCGACCGGGCTTCCTGGTTGAGGAGTTGACGACGAAAGGGCCGCTGGCTGCAAGATACCATGCATCCAGCAGATGCACTGACAACCTACACAGGTCTAGCATAGACGGATCGGTTGCGAGAATTAGCGGAACCAATGTACGGGAATTTGTGTAGGAGATAGGACGAGAGCATTGGTCAAATTTCAAAAACAATCTGACGCACTACCCCGCGCTTGTCCATGCGGAAGGCGGCATAGGGCGTTGCGCAGTAATCTGAAAAGAAAGCTGGAAAGAAAGGAGATACCAAAGCAGGACGCCAAAAATATCAGGTAGCAACGAACACATGCGTTGGGCGAGGGAGGGAAGAATATTATGTAGCAGTACGAGAGGTAGAATGAAGGTTTGCGTGGCTTACCTTGGCCATATTGCAAAGGCTTTAATCGTACGGCTATTTCGCCATAACCGCGTCCAATCCGCATTGGCTAAATGTACGTGAAAGGCTGGTGAAAGGACACCCTGCGAAACATCTATCAAAATTAGTAAGAGCACTGACAGGTTATCGCAAGTCACACTAATATTTCAGTGTGACTCAGGCTTTCATCACAGTGATTAAAATCGTCCTGGTTTCGCCCTACAACAGCGCCATTTTCGACGCACGCAGCGAAAGCACATCGGTGACTTCGGGTGTCCATTTTCCCGAATGAAAGCTATTCGCCAACAAGTAGTTCGAGCTAGTACTTCGTTGCCTAATTGTTCACCCTATCTCGGAATTGCTGGCAGAGCTTCGCAGGTTCGCAAGAATTACCCCTCGAAAAGGTTGCTAACAGACCCTCGAGCGACAGAAAGCTGCATACCCCTTCGCGTATTACAACTCAGTAGTTAACGTGCGATCGAGGAGTTATTGGTCACGCTCCAGTCTACGATAAGTTCTGGGTGTCTGTCGGGATCGCTGGTTTGCGGTGAGCCGAGACATTTCGTCCACTGTACGCCTACATTTATCTGCAGTTCCGCTGCAAATCGTGTCTTTCGCCTACATTTAGCGAAATTGTCACTTCCCCGAGTGTTGGTGGCACTGTAGCTCTTCTGTATCCTGGAAGGGAAAGAGAAGAGAAGAGTATGCTGTTGCTGGTCGTGTAAGGGGGCGAGCACAGGGCTCAGGTTGCCGTCCTTGCACGACTGCGTACGCGTCCAGCGGCAAACCGAAACCTTGGACAGGGGGGTAGAGGCGGGTGCTGGTGTAGCAACTATCCAAGTAGGGGTAGGAGTTTGAGTACAGACTGTAGGTGCCCTGGATTGAGGGTAAGATGCACATAGAAGCGTCAGTCATAGGTCTGATTGGATCACTTGGGGTGACCAATGGGTGTGAAAGGTGTAGGGACGCCCCGGAGTGCTCCATGCTCCTGGGGTCGAGCACTTCCCCCATACTGCGTGGGGTGAGAGTGACTCGGATGGGCAGGCCCTGTTCCTTTCCCCAGGTTAGGACAGATGAGAAGTTGTCCTGAGCTGGCAAGTCTTGGATGCACTTGTGGAGTAGGTTAACATCTCCAAGGTACAGCGTGTTGTCACTGTTGATCTCATAGCTGTAGCTGTCCATGTTGTGCGCATGGGTTACCATATGCATGAGAAGGGTCACGTAGAACGCTGACCAGTTGGGGTGGGAAAATCGGATGGAGGACATGCTAAATGGCGTGTGACGACGGAGGTGGGGGAAGAAGCGGAGGATGTCCATCATTAGGTCGATGGGTGCTGTTTGTCCAGATTTGTTCCATATGATGGACTCCGTCGGGTGGATGGGTGGTCCCTCGAAGGGGGGCACCTGTCCATCCCCTGCCGCAACATGCTCTCTGTACGACGCCATGTTCTGGATTGGCGTGTCTGTTTCCGAAAGTGGATTGAACATGACAACTGTGTGGTTGTGCACAGCTCTGACCACAAGGGAAGCAAAGCGGGAATTCTCCAGGTTGACTGGATAGCTGGCTGCCATGTCCATGAGGTACCGCTCTGTCCGTGGCTGTATGACTTGCCTCCATCTGCTGGAGGAAGCGAGCAAGTTGTGGTCATCAGTGGGCGTGAGGTGATGTGTAGTCAGGAGGTTCTCACGGCGGCCATCCAAGTTGTGGCCTGTTGGAGAGCTCCTGATGTACTTCCTTGGGACAGTGCATGGTACCCTCGGGGGGTGAAGGTGCACCCAAGTTGTCACCAATGCCGCTGCTGAAATGAGCAAAGCTGTGCAGAAGGCAGGGTGTGGAATATGCCGAGGGTTGTCTCCTGCTGCAGGATGGTTGGGTTGGTGGCTCACGATGTGTTCCACAGCTGCTGAGAGGATGTTGCGGTACTGCATGACATTGTTGTGTGCAGTGGAGGAGTTGACCCGGCAAGGGGTCTCATCAGGCGCCCACGTTGGTGGTTGAGCAGTATCCCTGTAATCTCTGGGGTAGGAGCGGATGGAGAAAAGGGATGTAGCAGTTGGCGGGAGAACCAACAAGTAGTTCAGGTAGTCTGAAGGAACGGTTGAAGTTCCCAGGACAGGGCTACTGGAGGGTCCGTGAGGCCATGTGAAGCACTGGACTGTACCACGAAGTGGTGTGTCAAGGCGGAGGGTACGGTGCACTTCCGAAGTCGTCAAAGCTGTAAGGTAAGGTTGGAGGACTTCTGCTACAGTCCAGTCGCGGCTGTGAATAGCGGCGAAGGGGATGTGCAGGGAGTCCATGAGGGCTTGCTGGACGTCGGGAGAAGAGGAGGAAGAAGCGTGCTGCCAATGTGTCGTTGACAGGCTCATCTTGGAAGTAGTACGCCGGTATGTTGCGGGACTGCATGTACAACTTGTATGTTCCATAGTAGTGCACATGTAGGGGGTTCCGGTACACCCATGTCTCAAGGGTTCCGAATCCCGTACTGTGGGGCCGGCTGAGAGCATCGAGCATTAATGCGGATGGGAGGTCAAAGAGCGTCGTGCGCTGAGAGAACCAATCCAGGTGGCTTCCTCTTGCTCTGATGTGTTGGACGTGGTTGATGATATCGCTGCTGCTCGTTGTGTCAATGTACGCTCCAGAACTATGACGTTCAGTAGAGACGTGCAAGGACAAGTGAGCTGCAAGGCGCTTGCGGGAGGGGGCAAAAGAGCCGGTGAGCTCCCTCCTATATGCCAATGAAGTCCAGGATCCGAGGGATTGGGTAGTCCTCTTGCTCCATACAGTCATTGGACCGTCTTCGCTACTGGTGACCTCCCAGCTTGAAGGTTGGACATACCCTAGTTCTTGGCGGCGGCCTAGCATGAAGGGAGCTGCTTGGTTCGAGATACTGGCCTGAATGGCAAGTCCACGGTCAAAGCGCGACCTGTGGCAGTATGCTCTGCGCTGGACAAGTAGAGGAAAGGGCGCAATGTGAGTTTCTCTTGTGAAATGTCAGGTAGGGCAGAAATGCCTGGCATGGCCATTAGTGGGGTACCGATGAGGGCATCGAAGATGGTGTTGTCAGGGGCAATGACAAAAGTTGCCCTGACGCTGATCTCGTTGGGGGTGTCGCTGCAAAAAATGACGGGCATTTGAATCTCCTTGGTGAGGGAGCTTTTGACGTCATTGAACGCAATCGTCTTGTGGTGGCATGGGAGAGGATCGTATCCCAATGAGTCCGCCATAGATTGCGAGATGAAGTTGAGACCACTGCCGGTGTCGACGAGGACCATGAGGTTGACGCACTGTAGGAGGCCAGTTGCGGACTTAAGCGAGAGGCCAGTCTGGTGGGACAGGTTGGCCAGGTACGGTACACCGTACCTGGGCTCTGTTCCTTGCAGCAAGGTTGCTGTAGAAGGGCTCAGCTGGCCAGAAGCAGTGTAGTTGCGTACAAATGTGTCCACTGGGTTGTGCGTGACACAAGCTGCGCGCTGGCTCTGACCTGCAAGGCCCTGTTGAACTCGTGCAGGTTCTGCACTTCTCTGAACATCAAATCAAGATCCCGTCGCAAGACTGTCATCTCATCCATGAGGAGGTCTTGTGATGCCCGATGTAACGGTACAGAACCCTTCACGGGTACTCTGGCCGTCCAGCAAGGCATACGGGTACACCTCACCCGTAAGCCACGTGACGAACGCACATGATACAGTACCATACCCATGTACTGACTCATCTCTCACAACGCACCCGTTGCGTACATAGACTCGAGCTACTCGGGACGAACCCTTCTACTCCTTCACGAAGACGTTCTACCCGATCAACTCTACATCCCCTACATAGGTAACACCCTACTGCGCTGCTAGCTTACGCATACCGACTACACATAAACGTACATCACATAGACTGTTCCCCTAGCTTAACTCCCCAGGCTGCTGAGTGCATCCTGAGCTGTTACACTGGTAGCGGAGCTGGTTTCGTTCCTTAGGGACCTCACGCATACACATACGCACGCATACGAATTTTTTCTTCGACTTAATCGCACCCGCCAGGACATCCTGTCGGCTTTCTGGCATTTTCGGCTCGCTGTTCCTGCTCTTCCCTGTTCCTGCTCTTCCCTGTTGGCTTCGAGTGCTCGTAGCGCCTGTTAGGTTCTCGCGGGGACTGTCCTGTGCAGCTCAACACGCCCTAGGCCGCCTGCGACCTGTCTTGCATGGGCATCTTTTCCTAGCCTGCCCTACACCTGTATGGCCTGCGCGCTCGATTCTTGCTTTCACGACCTGACCTTTTGGTCATAGCTTCTTAAGCTCAATTCCCAAGCATCCTGAGAAGGGTTTGATCAATTGGACAGCATCGGCTCCATTTGCCACCTAGGCCGTCCTTGCTTTAATTAGCGTACTTCCGAGCCTGTCCTGCGACTCTTCCTGCTTGCTGCATCATCTTTTGTTGCTTTGCACCTGCACGTTTGCTCATCCTGTCGCGCTTTTCGGTTCGTCGTTGTCCTTCCTGGTTGCCCTGTGATACGTGCCTTGGCAGTGCTTTTATCCCTCATCGTATTCTGGACGAACGCGTCATATACAGTTACGCTTGAGGCATTATCAGCTCGCTGCGCTCGCGAAATTTACTAGTCCCTGTGGCAGGTGAATTTTTGCATCCTGGAGTTGCGAGTAATTCTCCCTCTCTCGCCCACCACTCATTCCTGTCCAGCCTACTGACTTGTTCTGTTGCTTACGCAGAATGGCATCACACAAAACCACCAAGGTAAACGACGACGCGGCTGACCAGCCTACGATGTCAGTGGTCGACACCAATCCCGAAGGGATGGGGTCTTCTGACACTGAGCCCGACACTGAGCTCGGTGCTACGCTGGATGAGTCCGCGTCCGCCGAAGCGCGGCCCTCTGTGTCAGTGGGTACGCTGCAACCGCTGGTTGACGGCCTCAATGGTCTGGCGGCACCCTCGGGTGCCCCGCCCGCTGCCCCGCCTCCGCGCGATGCCCCGCCCCCGCCCGCTGCCCCGCCTCCGCGTGCAGGCATGGCTCCGACGACGACGCCGACGACAACGCCGCTGGCTGAGCCTTCCCTTGAGGAGCTCAGCGCTCGCTATGAAGCGGACGCGGATCGCAGGCGTCATCAGCACATGAGTGACCACCTGATCGCGGCGGAGCAAATTGGACAACTCCGCGCGCAGCTCAACCAGGGCTCCATCGCCAACTCGGCCCTTACCGAGCAGTTTGTGACGAAGATAGCCGCTAAGGACGCCAAAGTCGCTGACCTCACGCAGCGCCTCGCCGTCTCCAGCGCGGCTACCGATGCCGCATTGGCCAATGGCAATCCTACCGAGAGGCAAGAGCTGTTGAACAGCCACTACTTACTCGGCAAGGCGCTGGCTCAGAGTCGCAAGGGGATGTCCGACCTCCAAGCCGCTTTCACTGAAGCCACGGCAACCTCACGGTCCGCCATGGATTTGTTGTGCGTCGAGCTAGCGACTAAGGAGTCCGAGCTCGAGGCTGCTAAAGGCGACCTTGCTCGATCTCAAGCAGGTGAGCGCAGTCTGACGCCTGACGAATATAGGACAAACCTGCCTTTCTCGATTTGCAATCCATTTGACCATATCGAGGACTCACCTTCCCGATTGGTTACACATCCCAATGTTTTGCCCGTGAATCGCGCACTGTTTCACAATCTGCCGACGCCATTGCCTAACCCGCCACGTCTTTCCCCCCATGCAGCGCTCGCCCCCGCTCTCGCTGAGAACGCCCGCTTGACTGAGGTCGTCGCGGAGCTGACTCGCGAGAACGTCGCCTATGGCAAGCGCCCAATGACTGCTCCCGCGGCTGCATCTCCCGCCGCCATTACCATGGCTGATGTTATGGCCATGATCGCGGCGAGCCAAGCTACTGTGGCGCGCAACGAGACTGTGCCAATGGACACTGAGGACCCTGGCGGTTCTTCCAGCGGCGCCCGCGACGTTGGGTGTGGGAACGGCAGGACGGTGGGGCGCAAGCATGCGCTTACTCAGGCCGCTCGCGATGACGACGCTGCCGCTCAGGAAGCCATCGCTGCGCGCAAGCAGGCGTTTCTGCGCGGCCGTGAGATCAAGGCATCGCCCAACTATGCCAAGGCTGCTAAGTCGGAAGGTCTTATCCATTACCACTCCGCTGACCACCCTGTCGCGCCGTATGCAGACGCCAAGTTGGTGGTGCATATGAACGCGTACGCTGACAGCCTCCTCCTTGAATGCGATCCTGAGAACATCGTGGATGCGCTGCAAGCGGTCGATGATCTCCGCGACAGCATGACCCGTTTGTACACGGCGTCCAAGATGCGAAAGCAAAAGTGGATGGAAATGATGCCTTTGAACATCAAAGACATTGCCGACAAGGACGCCGCCCTCAAGGGCACTAAACTGAAGGCCCACAACCCGGCGGCGGAAGCCAACGACGACAAGATGGATGAAACGCTGCCTCGTGCACCTGACAGGCAGGTGCGGGTTGCGGGGTATTCAGGGTTGTTTGATAAACTAGCTGTCGCTCAGGTAGCCCCGGCGTTTCAACCAGAACCCTTTCACCTCCCCGACGTCTATGTCCCTTCGGGTGGCCTTACTGGCAAAATGCAACGCGGTTCGATCGTGCGGGGGGGCGCTACCCCTTCCCCGCCGACAGCACCTACCGACGCTCACTCACCACCCGACGGCCCCTTTTCGGTCTCCGACCACTCGTCATCGGGCCACGACTTAGCCGATTCCCCAGGTTCGCCCCTCCAGGTTCCACCTGTCGACCCGACCTCTAATCGCGCTCCTCGGGCTACGCAGCCCGAGCACCCAACGACGCCCGCAGTACCTACGGTTGCTTCCCCGGCCGCTGTTTGCCCTCGTGCAAAGGGCGCAGCTACGCTGCCCGCAGACGCCCCTTCTCCGACGCGACAGATTCGCGAGGGCACACACCTGGCCCCGGCAGGCCCGCCAGGTGAGCCCGTCTCGCTACCGCCAATCACCCCTCCTCCCGATAACCGCGCCACTCGTCACTCTGATCACGACACTGGTTTCGCCAAGCGTGTTACCGAAATGAGAAAGGAACTACGCCTCATTGAACACAAACTGTCGGACAGATGCACTAGGGCTCAGTTGCGCCGATGGGTATTCAATATGGTCACGATCATGGAGCTCCAGTTCTCTGACGGGTACCTTGGTTCGTTCGACCGCATTGTTCCACACCTGCCGGGCGCTTTTACGGGCCAACTCCGCATCACTTACGACGAGGCATGGGCTAGCGATGAGTTGGACGGGTTAGATTTTATGGGAATCGTCGCATGGGCGGAGGCGCTCCTCCTGCCCGAGCTATTAACGGAATCACACGTCGCTCTCACCAAACTACACGAAGGTGGCTTCCGCCAAGATAAGCGCTCCTTGCAGAATTATTACCACGCCATCAAGTCTGAATTTCGCCAAGTCCCCGAGCTCACCGAGCGCGAAAAGTTAAACTTGTTTCGCACGGGACTCTCCGATGAACTCCGCGCCGGTGCACACTCTCGGCGCGAGTCGGGTACTGTGTTCGAAACAATGGAGGATTTGTTCCGCTATCTGCAATTGGACGAAGCGAGGAAAGTTGTCGCCGCTCGTGGCAAGTCCTTGACGGACAAGCACGATCGACAACAGAGGGGAGGTTACGCTAACCAAAAGTCGAGGTACCCTTTCAAGCGCCCCGCGGATACTAAATACCCGGGTAAGGACCTTGCATTCAATCGCGTCCAGTTTACCAACTCACCCCCCTCCGATTCTGACCCTGATTCTTTCTCTTCGCAGGGAGTAGCCACCGACGACGGCGGGGAGATGAACTCTCGCCCAGCCAAGAGCCCCAAGCTGGCGCCAAACTGTAGTCGCAACCCGGCCGGTGGCCGAGGTGGTGGAGGACGTAGTGCGACGCAGCCGGCGCACAACGGCAAGCTGGGTGGATCGCCAAGGCCGCAGGTCCTCAGTTTGCAAGGTGCTGATCGCACGTTCGGGAAAGGCTCTATTAGCCGCGGCGCGGGCCGTGGTGGTCGCGGAGGATACGGACAGGGTGCTGGTCGGGCCCGTTCACAGCCCAGCGGGCCGCGGACCCCCGACTTTTTGGGTCAAGACCCCCAGAACGCCATGCATATGAACAAATCGGTCAGCGTTGGACAGACCATCTGGCTTCAGAATGGTGCTCGATGCTTCTTCTGCTTCCGCTACATGAGGACATGTGTGCGGTCGCTGAATGCTGACGGACGCTGCCGCACGCGGGACTTGCCTAACTGGCCGGCCCTCAATGAGACTACGTGTCCCGACTGGGCCCTTGATGGCAACGGTCCCATCCCGATTTGGGAATAGGAATCGGCCGGTCAGGTATTGACAACCCTAGATCGTGTACTTAGCGGCGATAAAGTAGTAGTAGTCGAGCCACTTGAGCTCTTGTTACAAGTTCAAGAAGAACTGTTTTCTAACTTGGGCTTAACCCCAACCATTGATGTAACTTCTGCTAATACCTTGTCGTCCCCTTGTCCACTGAAGTTCTCTACGGAGTTTGGCATGCGTGTCTCCATCGCAAACGAGTTCATATACGCTCACCCCATTCCGGAAGACGTTGTGTCGGTGTTAGAACACTATTGGGAATGCAAAAACGATGCACCCTTCGACACATCCGGTATGTTCATCCTCCCGAAAAACGCAAGTAACGATAAACATGTCTCCAGTCTCCTCCAAGGTATGGAGTTGTTCAAGGAGTATCAATCGTTCGATCACCATATGAAACCCCGCCCCAAGGGGTCACCTTCGAATAACCCGCCCCAAGGGGTCACCTTCGAATAACCCGCTCACGTATTTTGACACCAAGGCGGTCCTTTCACGACGCATGGGCCGATGGCAGGAGGACCTGGCGCCCTTCAGCTATACTTGGGAATATCGCGCGGGTCGCAATAATATGGCAGACCCGGTCAGTCGCAATCCTAACCTCTCTGCCCCCGCCGACGTCGCGGTTGCGCACCAGCTGTTAGTTTTCTCTCTCTTGGTCAGCGAATGCAGGCCTCGATCGAGAAAGCAGCGCCCTATTGCAGTCGGTCCCGCGGTCGTGGATATCCTTCCCCGCCCACCGACTGTCCTCCCCGTCCCTTCGGTTCCGGTCAAGGAAACGCGACGACGCAGTCGACATACGCCCGCTGCGTCGACTCCCTCCTCTTCGTCCATCATGGATCGAATTTTGGCTGGATACAAACGAGACTCGAACTTCACGCCGGGCTGCAAGCGCCTTCGCGATAAGTTTTCCAGGAACGGTTACTGGTTCAAGAAGAACAAGTACGGACGCGAATTTTTGTGTGTCCCCCTTGACGCAGCCCTTCGCCTGGACATTATCCGCGAAGCTCACGACCCTATGTACATGGGCCATTGCGGTCGCACCAAGACATTGGAGTTGGTCACCCGCACTTTTACTTGGGCCAAAGTCACGGCAGATGTTACTGCCTTCGTCCAACAATGCCATAAGTGCCAAACGAACAAGCCCGGAAACGCAAAACCTAACGGCACCATGGTTCCCGTGGAAATTCCTGAGAAATTCTGGGAGTGTGTCTCCACGGACCTCATCACGGCGCTCCCGCCTACGTCTTCTGGCCATGATGCCATCGCGGTATTCGTCGACAAACTGTCGAAAATGGTTCATGTCGAACCTTGTCATACTACGATAAACGCAGAGGAATTCGCTTCCCTATACCTGAATCGTGTCATCCGCTATCATGGTATCCCAAAGAAACTCCTGAGTGATCGCGATGCGCAATTTACCGGGCATTTCGGCGTGGCTCTCCATCGATTAATGGGCACGCGACAAGCGTTTTCGACTGCGTTTCATCCTCAGACTGACGGTCAGACGGAACGCATGAACCGAGTCATCGAGGACATGATTCGCCACTACGTGGGGCCATACCACGACGATTGGGATAAGTCCTTGGCGCTGGTGGAATTTGCAATCAATAATTCCTACCAAGAGTCCATTCAGAACACCCCATTTCGGGCGTACCTTGGTTACGACCCTACGACGCCGCTTTGAGCGGAGGTCGAATCGAAATGTCCGGCTGCCAACAATTGGTGGGCCGATCACATTGAACGACAAGATCAATGCAAGGCATGCATGCAAGCCGCTCAAGATCGGCAGAAAGCCCATTACGATAAGCGACGAACGGAGGTTTTCTTCAACCTTGGGGATAAAGTTCTCTTGTCCACCCGCAATATGAAGTTCAAAGCAACGGGTAAACCAAAATTTACGCCTCGTTTTGTTGGCCCCTATACGATTACGGAATGCATTGGTCCACGCGACGAGGTCACCGGAGTCGTCCGGAAAGTCACGGCGTGCCGCTTGGCTTTGCCCAAGATGATGCGTATCCACCCCGTGTTTCACGTGGGTTTGATAAAGCATTGGCGCTCCGATGGCGTTGTCCATGTTGGACAACCGCTTGAGTTTGACTCTGACGGCGCTCCGATTTGGAATATCCAATGCATCATGCGCGAGAAATCGCGTGTCATAGGCACTTCCAGCAAACGGCGTCTCGAATACTTGGTCCGATGGCAAGACTTCGGTATGGAGCAAGACACTTGGGAACTCGCCAAAGCGGTCAAGAAAAGTGCGCCTCACGTCGTCGATGCATGGAAATCACGTGTTACGCCCGTTATGTCCCGACGTACGTCGGAAAAAACGGGCCCATCACCAACCCATCGCACTCGACGCATACGATACGGCGGTTAGATTGCTTTATTTATAAAGTTATCTTTCCCGGAGTACTCAAAAGGGATGTTAAATGGTTCTCTCCGAAACCAACTTGATTCATCAAGTATGTTTTGAGCACGGCACATACGACTACGACTGGTACTCACATCCCACTTCCTTACGATCAGATGCGGGGTCCGCATCTCTTCTGGAGGGGGGGGAGTGTAACGGTACAGAACCCTTCACGGGTACTCTGGCCGTCCAGCAACACGGGTACACCTCACCCGTAAGCCACGTGACAAACGCACATGATACAGTACCATACCCATGTACTGACTCATCTCTCACAACGCACCCGTTGCGTACATAGACTCGAGCTACTCGGGACGAACCCTTCTACTCCTTCACGAAGACGTTCTACCCGATCAACTCTACATCCCCTACATAGGTAACACCCTACTGCGCTGCTAGCTTACGCATACCGACTACACATAAACGTACATCACATAGACTGTTCCCCTAGCTTAACTCCCCAGGCTGCTGATGAGGAGGTCCTGAGCTGTACACCCGATGCTGGGCTCGGGTAACGTGCCGTGATACTCGAGCGCTTGGTAGGGGGATGGCAGCTGTTGACCCAGTTCCGTCAGTGGAAGGATTAAATGTGGGCTTGTAAATTGCCTGTGAGCTAGCTTGTGTCTCGGCGTCTGGAGTTTGTCGGAAGCTGACTACTAGGGCTGCATTGTACCAGTCAGGTTCTGGTAGATCAGATTGCGCAGCTTGTGGAGCCTCTAGTTGTAGTGGCTGGTTGCTACGGCTGTGTTGATCATGGGGGTGTGGGGCATGGCGTCCGCTGATGTTTTGCGAACGAAGTTCCTCACGAATGGCGAAGACGGTGTCATGCAACTGCTGGTTATGCTGTTGCTGCTGCAACTGCATCTGCCGATTGTGTTGTTGTTGTTGCAGTTGCATGACGACGTCTGGCTGTTGGTGCTGCTGCATGCTATTGTTGTTAGTGCTTCTTATTTGCCCTTGGTAGTTGCCTTGAGTGCCCTGGTTGTTGCCTTGGTAGCCTGCTTGATACCCACCCTGGGTGCCTTGGTTTGTCGCCTTGGTAGCCACCTTGATACCCGCCACCAGCTTCCTGCCATGCTTCCCTGGTTGTTGTTCCCTGGGTTGCCTGCTGGAAAGGGTCGTGGGTTCTTCCCCTTGTACCTGGGATTCTGAGGGGGTAGGGAGGATTGCTGTTGTACTGGAGTCTGTGGCTGTCTGTAATGCGTGCTGTGCAGGGGGGGTTACGCATTTGTGTATGCGGGCTGTGTTGGACAGCTCCCTGCACTGAGCGGAAGTAAGGCACTCCAGATTTGAGCTGGTCCAAGTTGGTGGTGGGGCGAAGCCTTGCTGGATTGTTGAGGTGCGCCAGATGGCGTACCGTGCTGGGTTCTTCGGGCACCAGGATGGGTTGGGGGTCCCAGGGTTGTTCAGGTAGCAAGTGTCGGAACCGTGTCCAGTGATGTTGCATGTAGTGCAAACTGTGGAAGACTTGGGTTCACCGTTATTGCCCTTGGGTGCACTGGGGTCCTGGGTGACGGGAAAAGCAGGCGTTTGGCGTGGCATGACAGTTGGCCTCTGTGTTGGTGGTTTGGAGACGCAGAGCAGCATGCCTTGTGCTGTCATATCGTCTCTCTTGGATGCTTCAGTTTGGGCAATGCCAGACAGCCTTTCCAGGGTGTGCTGGTCTTGGTCAAGCTTGTAGAGCTTGGCTATTGCCCAGCAACCGAGGGGGGTGACATCCTTGTAGCTGCCAAAGTTCTCCTTCAGGGTGGGGGCCATGCGATCAAGGAGTTTGGCCACCTTGGCCATGGCCTCCCGGTAATGGGGTTGTCCAGCCCGGATATCAAACTCCTCGTACTTCTTTGTGAATTCTGACATCAAGATGCGAGGCATGGGGTATAAGAGGCCTGCATTGTCGTAGCAGTCAAACTTCTCATACTCCTCCTTGGCATCGAGAGGGGTTACCTTGAGTGCGAGTGCTAGTCCAGTTTTGACCAGCTCGTAGAAATGAATGAGCTTCAGCTTCCAAGTGGCTGGGTTCATGATTGGTTGACCATGCTCGTTGACTTGGAGGACTCCATTCAAGGAGCTTTGTGTCTGGAGAGCATTGCACTCCTGGATCCATGCGGCTCTGTTGTCTGTAAACAAGACGAATGGTTGAGAGTTCTCATAGACCTGTACCATCATCTGTTCCCACAACTCCTCCACTGCAAGGTCTCTCTTGATGTTGACAATGTAGCTCTTCATCATCAGAAGCCAGGCTTTGGTATGTGATACGCTGCCGCCGTGTAGCTGTGATCCTTCTGTTGGAAGTTGCCATGATAGGACGGAACCGACACTGATCATGAGTGCGACGTGACGTTCGCTGTCATTGCTATCAGCGTCGCTCACATCCCCTTGAAAGTTTGGTGGAGGTGGTACCTCATCTTCTTCAGGGGGTGGGGGTGGTTCATCGTCGGAGTCCGGTGGGCTGGGGGGTTGGTCTTCTGGTTGACCAGGTGGTCCTCCAGTATCTGCCTCATCATCGGGGACACCGTCACTGTCAGAAGAACTGGCAGGATCACCCCCTGGATTACCCCATGGTCCATGTGGTGACTGACTGGGGCGGGATCCACTGTTGTCGGAGGAGCTGCTTGACCTGTTGCCGGAAGGTTGGCTTGCAGGAAGCTGGTTGACTGGCGTGGGTTCTGGAAGCTGTCGGGGAGTGCGGGCAAGTCGTTTGCTGGGGCTTTCTACTTCCTCTTCTGAGCTGAAAAGGTTGTTTGTGGTCATGTGTGGAGGGCTTGCTGCTTGTGTCGCAGTTGCGCCAGTGAAGGTCTCCCGAGGGGTTATAAATTCCTGCAGGGGGCTGTGCACTGGCGGCTGGGACGGAGTGGCAGACGATCGCTGGAGTGGGGACAATGGTGGGTACGCATTGTCCTCAGCATCCTCACTGACGGCAACACGAGAAGGCGGGGTGTTCAGCAATGGCCGTTGTGAGCTTCCAAGGGCCAGGCGCATTCCACTCTGCCCGCTCCAGGGCTTGAGTGGTGTGGGTGATGGCTGAAGGGCTGATGGAGGCCTTAGTGCTGGTAGAGTTCCACAGAATTGTCTTGTGGAGGTGCCTGGTAGCTGCGCGATCTGGGCTGGGGGCTGGGGGCTGATAGTAGAAGGCTGGGGGTCGAGGGTTGAAGGCTGGGGGCTGATAGGGTCAGCTGCTGTGGCTGAGGCTGGTAAGGTGGTGGCAAGTGCCATAGGAAGGGGGATGTCGATCTCCGATGACTCCCCCTCGTACCAGGGGTGGCTGCCCCCCAGTGGGAGGGGTGAGTTGGGGATCGTTAGGGGGATGGTTGGGGGAAGTATGTTAATGGGGTTATGCAGATGCAGTTGTGCTATTTGATTTGTGATGGAATGTTCAGAATAAATGTTTCTTATGTCTGAGAGGGCTTGTCGGGCGTCTGATTGAGCTTGTGCTGGATCAGTTGCGTCTGAGCGCGCTTCTGCTTCTGCAGCAGCTCTGACTTGTCCTCGTGTTCCTCGCATTGTGTGTTGTGTTAGTTGTTCAGGGGTGGGTTTGTTCCACGTGTTTACCAAGGCTTGTGTCCTGATGGTACCTGAACGAATGTGTATGTTGGTAGAGTAGCGCAGATGTATCTGGCTTGGTTTCTTCAGAAGTGTAGTTCTGAAAGAAGGTGTGGTGGAGCAGGGGTCCAATAAAAAAAAGGCGGCCCTTCGCCGTTGCTTTTTTTTTGTTGTTTGTTAAGTAGGTAGTTGCGAATAGTAGTGCAAGTAAAAAAAGGCGGCCTAACGGCGTGCTTTTTGAAAGATGCAGATGGCGTACTCGTAACAGTAGTCTAACCAAAAATTGGGCAGCCTTATGGCGTGTGTTTTGGAAGAGTGTGGTTGTTTGTATCTGAAACAAGGATTCAACTCAAATTGGGCGGCCCTTCGCCGTTGCCGGATGGCGTAAGCGATAGGTCTGAGGTCAGAGAGTGAGGAAGATGCCCGTACCTAGCGAGGTGGTGGGTAGTCTCCTCCGACGAACTTGAGATCAGGTAGTCCTACGCACGGTGGGAAGGGGTGGGCAACTGATTAGTATAGAGCAGTTGGTCCAATTGAATTGGTGATTTGTTTGGTTAATGGATGCAAATGCTGGTATGAGTTGGAATGTTTGGGTATGTCGGTATCAGCAAGTCTTCGGTATCAGCAAGTCGTCCGTATCAGCAAGTCTCCGGTATCAGCAAGTCAGTAATATCCGTCTCGATGTTCAGAAGTACGGTACCGGTACTGTCTCTGAATTGAGAGGGCGGGCTCAAATTGACAAGGTTGTGTGATGGGTTCTCTTTACAGCAAATGTGGTTGCTGGTGTTGGTGAGATCACAAAGCAGGGATCAGAGTGGTTCTGATGTGGGAGTCTTGGGTGGGGAACCGCAAGGTGGGTGGGGTTCTTAAATCCTCTAGGGGCTGCTAGTGAGTTGCGTCGACTCGTAACGTAGGAGGAGCAATGGAGGATAAGTGCGCCCGATCTATAGTTGATCAGTATAGTTATGGAGTCTGTATGTGCGTTGTTAGAATGGGATAATTAATTCCAGACTATGGTTACAGCAAGTAGGTTGGGTTAATTAAGTCCAATCTATATGTATACAGACTTTATCCAATCAGCAGCAAAGGGCTATGGGTTCGCTGCCTCAAAGTGATCGCTTTGCTTGCTGGCTCAAAGTGTGAGAAAGCGTCCCTAGGGTATGTCCCGTGGGTAGCTTTGTGTCCGTCCAGAAAAAAAAATCTAAAGCCCTGGCAGGGAGTACCAAGTGATGGGGTGTTCTGTACTCCGGTAGCCGCGTTACCGAGGGGTTGGAAGCACCGTCGTCAGTACTGACGGTGACGTCTCACCGTTCCGAGGGGTTGGACTTTCGGCAGTTGTGGAGTCGAGGCGAAAGGAGAGGGGTTGACCGGAGTCTCCTTCTGAAGTCCGGCAGACGGGGGTTGTCAATGCTCGGGGAGGGTACTGGAGGCGACCGTAGGTAGACAGGTTCCGGGAGTCGGTAACGACAGGGGCTTGGAGACGCAGACTTTGAATCCGTGGTGGTTCTGGACAAGGGTTTGATAGTAGAATGAGTTACAATTTGTTCTAGGAACAATAGAAGATAAAACTGCGGTTTCTAAGTGAACGCGCGAGTGTCTACATAGCTTGCCGGAAAAGGTCGGCAAGGCGGGATTGCAATGCACGACAGGGGTCAAGCGGCGCAAGAGCTTAAGATGATTATTCACGATGCGTGACAGTTGTATTGGATTGTCGTGACGGGTTGGTGTCACGACAAGGCAAACACTGCATGGGGTAGGTGCGCAAGTAGCGCCTAGCAGTGACTTATCCCGACGACAGCATCGACGCACCTGGACAAGGGTTTGATAGTAGAATGAGAGAGAATTGGTCGTCTCAATCGACTATAAACTCTTCTGTCCTTAGGGTATGGCTTTGCCTGTGCTGGCGAAAGGAGATTTGCTCAGGCGAAAGGAGATTCGCTTAATGGCACAGGATTGTTATGTCTCGTGTTCAGACAAGCGCCCGCGTGTCACTCAAGCTGCGCTTGTGACGCGGCCTGGGCGCGTATGTGTAACCGATCCTAGGTAGCTGTGGGTAGCTGGCCACTAGGCGGAAATGTACGGCGGGTTGACTCAGCCAGATCTGGGCTACCTGGGCACAGGTCTGGTCGGAGTCTGCTCTTGGTGTGTGTGTGCGTGTACAAGGTATTTCCCTTGCTTTTAGTGTTACGTAGGTAAACACGCAATCGCGTGTGACAATTGCCCTTACTTGGTTACCATAAAGTTGATAGTCAAAAATCAACCCTGATCCCGAGGTTTTTCCTTGAGTCCTAATAAATTGGTGGTTTGCCGTAGGGGCTTATCATTGGGATTCAAGGTTTTTTTCCTCTCAATAGTTGTAGTCGTGACTGAATTTTGTTCGTGTGTGCTAATTTATTATTAGACCCACCCGAGTGAGGTGAATATATTCCATGTTGTCAATATGAAATATAATGGTTTCTTTGACTAGGATCACGTGTGAATATTTTGTTTCAAATTAGGTTTAAGTTATGCGTTACGGTAGTAAAGACGAACTACGTACAAAGTGACCTTCTGGTCATCAACACACGTCAGTCGGTCCTCCCCGCCCTTAACTTTATTAAGGGTAGTTAGGGCTTACTTGATCATCGTTTCTGTTTAGGATTATCTCATAGGTGCTCATTTCCCATTGTAACTAGTCTCGGAATTCAATGTTGCTCTTGCTTCTCTTTCGTTGTCTCCCTTTCCAAGTACGACAATTTATTAATCCAACCAGGCAGTGCGTGCTTCCTGTCTCCCAGCCCCCCTCATAAAATTAGATTCACGTATGGGGTTAGTAGTAAGTAGAGACTTATGCGGCAGTGGTGTCAATACGAGCCCCATGGCATTTATTCCCCGTTAGCAACCTTTCCCAAAACGCTAATGCATTATTCGAACCAGGTGGTCCTTGGTGCCTCCCAGCCCGGCTAAGTAAATTCGTTCATTAGTTTTAATTAATTAGATTCACGTATGGGGTTAGAGAGTTATGCAGCAGTGGTGTCAATACGAGCCCTATGGCATTTATTCCCCGTCAACAACCTTTCCCAAAACGCTAACAAGTAATTGTAAGCTTTACCAGTTACATAATTGAGAGTAAGAACTATGTACATTTGCTCCTACCTATACTATAATAAACTTAGAACGTAATCCATGTCCATGGATTCATGGATGGATTGACAATACGTGCAACCCCGTTCATTGATTGTCGTTCCATCTGGTGGCTATGGCCAAGGGGAAAAAGAGAAGATAAAGAGTTTGGAAAGAATTTGACACCGTCGAATGACAGGATTATTTAGCGTGGGTTACACTCCTGCTGGGCAGGCACCAGGACATAATATTGGGTTATGACTTCCCAAGGCCTCAATGGTTCGATGTCAGACTGTGCATGTAGTTAAATAATAATTATTATGAGCTATGGCCAAGATGAAAAGAGAAGAGCAAGAGTTTGGACAGAAGTCGACACCGTCGAATGACAGGATTATTTAGCATGGGTTCCACCCCTGCTGGGCAGGCACGACGGAGGACATAATCTTGGGTTATGACTTCCCAAGGCCTCAATGGTTTGACCTCAGACTGTGCATGTGATTAAATAATAATTATTATGAGCTATGGACAAGAGTGCGGAGGTGCCCGGTATTGTTCAACCCCAGGACACTGGGTTCCAGAGGGGGCGAAAGCGAAAAGAATAGAGAAAGAGTTTGGAAAGAGTCCGACACAGTAGGATGATAGGATTACCGTGCCCCCCCCCCCCCCCCCCCCCCCCCCGCCTTCAACCCTCCTGCGTCCTAGCTGTCAACTTAGATCGGCTATTCAATTTGTCGCGGCAAAACCCTCCGCCCCCCCCCCACACACCCACACACCCACACACCCACCCCGCCCCCCCCACCCCCCACCCCCAACCCTCCTCGTCGTTCAAATTTCCAAGAAGACACCATCTAGATCTGCGAAATGGCAGACGATTGTGTGCGCCTTCTTAACAATGCTTCGCATCACTGAACCAAACCACTACTGCTTTACTCCTGCATAGAGCCGCTGTCTTCAACCATGCTACCTGCTGGACCATATTCAATTCGTCGATTAGTACACAGCTTTACTTGGGCGAATGTCATGCTTTCAGGCAAGCCGATTGCGTGTTGCAATCGAGTGTTGCGGATGGAGAGGGAGGATTCGAATGCCGCAGGTAGTTGCGCAGGTTTGAAAGTCGAAGGTTTGAATCGCTGCTGGTCCTTTCTTGCCTGATTTCCTTGCAATCGTTTCCATCCATGACTCAGACGCCGAACCTGCGGCTCAGCCGCTTGCTCGGTTGCTGCAACCTGGTCCACCTCCTTGCTGCCTGCCTGCTTCAAACCTGCATGCATGCCTATGTACCTCCATGATTGACAAATGCCTGCCTGCAGTTTCCCCTGACTAGGCTACACAGTGGCAATATGTTGTTATATAACCAACACATGTGAGTAGATCTGAACCATCTGTCTTGTATGCTGTACCATATGTCATGTACGCTGCACCATTTGTCTTGTAGGTTGAACCATCTGTCTTGTACGCTGCACCATATGTCGTGTATGCTGCACCATTTGGCTTGTACGCAGCATGATTTGCCTTGCTGCACCGTGTGTCTCGTATGCTGCACCATCTGTCTTGTATGCTGCACCATGTGTCTTATATGCTGCACCATCTGTCTTGTACGCTGCACCGTATGTCTTGTATGCTGCACCATCTGTCTTGTATGCTGCACCATCTGTCTTGTATGCTGCACCATGTGTCATGTATGCTGCACCATCTGTCTTGTACGCTGCACCATGTGTCTTGTACGCTGCACCATTTGTCTTGCACGTTGCACCATATGTCTTGTATGCTGCACAATCTGTCTTGTATGCTGCACCATGTGTCTTATATGCTGCACCATCTATCTGTCTCATCATCGTAATTGCTACCACGTGAATGCTTGCTCGCTTTCTTGATTGCTGATTCGTTGATTGTCCAACTGGCTTGTGCTTGGTCAAGCAACTAATAATCTTCTAACTCCACCTCCTTCCTTTCATGCTGCTGCAGTTCCAGCAGGCAGTGACTTCCGCATATTGCGACATGGTGGAGAAGGAGCAAGTCATCAGCATGCAGGGATGAGTAGACGAACAAGATCAAGAAGCCTTATGAGGACACTGGTCTTGCTGCTGGTCACTGCTGCTGGTCACTCATAATATAATAGTAGCTTGGCTAGACTAGCCAGTCGGGGTGGCAGGGGGGGGGCAGGGGCAGAAGACATACTAGACAGCTAGTCAGAGCTCATCAGTTTGTCTTCGTAGGAGGTTAGGTTGAAGTTGGGTTTGGTTATTAGGAAGTTGGTTTTGGATGGGTTTGCGTTTATTTGGCTGCTGAGTCCGCGACATCACTTTGCTACTGGTTAGTTAAATGTAAAAATAAAACTGTCTTCCAAACCCTATACGTCCCCCCCTAGAGCAAGTCATCCTGAATCAATGGATACAAAAGTCACCCTCTTGGTTCCCCACTTAAATAAGAACGGTTCAAGCAAGCTGCTTTCAAGCAAAATGCCTCTTGGCGCTCGAATTATTTAAGAGCAGCAAGTAATCTTGATTCAAGACACATACAAGGCAACCTATTGATTCTACACTGAAACAAGAATTCAACAAGTGACCTTGAATCAATAGACGTACAAGACACCTCTTGATTAACCTCTTAAATAAGAGGGATTCAAGAGGGCATTTTTCAAGCAAATTGCCTCTTGGCGCCCGAATTACTTAAGTGGGGTGAATCAAGAGGTTTTTCTCTTGAAACAAGAATGGTTCAGTACAGCAAAACTTACCGACGCCTTCTCCGACGCGACAGATTCGCGAGGGCACACACCTGGCCCCGGCAGGCCCGCCAGGTGAGCCCGTCTCGCTACCGCCAATCACCCCTCCTCCCGATAACCGCGCCACTCGTCACTCTGATCACGACACTGGGTTCGCCAAGCGTGTTACCGAAATGAGAAAGGAACTACGCCTCATTGAACAAAAACTGTCGGACAGATGCACTAGGGCTCAGTTGCGCTGATGGGTATTCAATATGGTCACGATCATGGAGCTCCAGTTCTCCGACGGGTACCTTGGTTCGTTCGAGCGCATTGTTCCACACCTGTCGGGCGCTTTTACGGGCCAACTCCGCATCACTTACGACGAGGCATGGGCTAGCGATGAGTTGGACGGGTTAGATTTCATGGGAATCGTCGCATGGGCGGAGGCGCTCCTCCTGCCCGAGCTATTAACGGAATCACACGTCGCTCTCACCAAACTACACGAAGGTGGCTTCCGCCAAGATAAGCGCTCCTTGCAGAATTATTACCACGCCATCAAGTCTGAATTTCGCTAAGTCCCCGAGCTCACCGAGCGCGAAAAGTTAAACTTGTTTCGCACGGGACTCTCCGATGAACTCCGCGCCGGTGCACACTCTCGGCGCGAGTCGGGTACTGTGTTCGAAACAATGGAGGATTTGTTCCGCTATCTGAAATTGGACGAAGCGAGGAAGATTGTCGCCGCTCGTGGCAAGTCCTTGACGGACAAGCACGATTGACATCAGAGGGGAGGTTACGCTAACCAAAAGTCGAGGTACCCATTCAAGCGCCCCGCGGATACTAAATACCCGGGTAAGGACCTTGCATTCAATCACGCCCAGCTTACCAACTCACCCCCCTCCGATTCTGACCCTGATTCTTTCTCTTCGCAGGGAGTAGCCACCGACGACGGCGGGGAGATGAACTCTCGCCCAGCCAAGAGCCCCAAGCTGGCGCAACCCGGCCGGTGGCCGAGGTGGTGGAGGACGTAGTGCGACGCAGCCGGCGCACAACGGCAAGCTGGGTGGATCGCCAAGGCACCAGGTCCTCAGTTTGCAAGGTGCTGATCGCACGTTCGGGAAAGGCTCTATTAGCCGCGGCGCGGGCCGTGGTGGTTGCGGAGGATACGGACAGGGTGCTGGTCGGGGCCGTTCACAGCCCAGCGGGCCGCGGACCCCCGACTTTTCGGGTCAAGACCCCCAGAACGCCATGCATATGAACAAATCGGTCAGCGTCGGGCAGACCATCTGGCTTCAGAATGGTGCTCGCTGCTTCTTCTGCTTCCGCTACATGAGGACATGTGTGCGGTCGCTGAATGCTGACGGACGCTGCCGCACGCGGGACTTGCCTAACTGGCCGGCCCTCAATGAGACTACGTGTCCCGACTGGGCCCTTGATGGCAACGGTCCCATCCCGATTTGGGAATAGGAATCGGCCGGTCAGGTATTGACAACCCTAGATCGTGTACTTAGCGGCGATAAAGTAGTAGTAGTCGAGCCACTTGAGCTCTTGTTACAAGTTCAAGAGGAACTGTTTTCTAACTTGGGCTTAACCCCAACCATTGATGTAACTTCTACTAATACCTTGTCGTCCCCTTGTCCACTGAAGTTCTCTACGGAGTTTGGCATGCGTGTCTCCATCGCAAACGAGTTCATATACGCTCACCCCATTCCGGAAGACGTCGTGTCGGTGTTAGAACACTATTGGGAATGCAAAAACGATGCACCCTTCGACACATCCGGTATGTTCATCCTCCCAAAAAACGCAAGTAACGATAAACATGTCTCCAGTCTCCTACAAGGTATGGAGTTGTTCAAGGAGTATCAATCGTGCGATCACCATATGAAACCCCGCCCCAAGGGGTCACCTTCGAATAAGGTCGCCATCCAAGTATGGTATGACCCCCCCGACTCCGAACGGGCCGTCCAAATCAAAAAGGATTGGCATGCGATCAACGACGTGACCAAGGCAGTATACTTTGGCCCCGCACCTGAGGAGGGCATCCCCAGTCCGGTTGAAACCCGTCAAAAAAAACACTGGTGGTCGGAGGCATTGGACCCCAAAGTTCGCGTAAAACAAATCGCTGCCAGACGGTCAACGAAGTGCATCCGTCGCAATCACGCGCAACGAAATACGAATTCTTCCCCCGTGCTCATGACGCGAGCCAATCGGGTATACGAAGTCAACTCCGCTGCTGCCCCCGATATGCTATTCAACGCCCGATCAGGAGCGAAGCAATTACTCACATTGGCAGACTCCGGCGCGACAGGTTGTTTTATGGAAAAGCAAACGGCTGAGGATCTCGGTTTGCACATCCGCCCTTGGGAAAACGAACGCGACGGATTCACTTGCGCTAACGACGGGATTATCACAATCCGCGGGACGGTCTCGCTCCCTATACACATACAACGATATGTTGGCAAAGTGTTCGCCCATGTCGTCGACAAACTTCCCGGAGGATTAGACCTAATCCTCGGATCTGACTGGATGCGCGACGAAAAGGCCGTCCTAGACTACGATCGCATGACATTGTCGCTCAAACGGTACGGCTGCTGTTTGACACCTATAAACAGGCAGCGGGACGAAACGGCTCATTCCTTCTTCACTATGGCACTTTCGGGCAAGTCGACTGACGACCCAGTCATTACTGGTCGCAAGGCAGCAAAGCTTTTGTAAGCTGGCGCTAACCATGTCATGGTCAATGTCCGCGAATCCCGAGCGGATTTACCGGCGTCTAACGTAACTGCCGATGAACGGGCGAAATTGCTGACGAAATTATTGCCTTCCGACGGGCCTTTACCTGGTCCCCCGGTGGCAAGCATGGATTTCGAAAATTGGATCCGCGACAACATACGGGACCACGATGATAAAGCACTCATCTCGGCCAACGACCTGCACGCTCTCCTATGGCAGTATCGCAAAGTCTTCAACAATTTGCCTATGGGGACTCCTAACCATCGAGTTATACCTCACGTCATCAAAACGCAAGACAATGCTTACGCACCATATCGCAGAAATTGTCGCATGAGTCCAGCCGAGACTTTACTATGTGAGGAATACGTCTCCGACCTGTTGCAGCAAGGGTTCATCGCCCCGAGCTCGTCCCCGTACGGTGCGCCAATTATGATCATAGCGAAACCGGGTGGAACGGGATACCGTGTTGTTTGCGATTGGCGAGCACTCAACAACATCACGATTAAAAATAGGTATCCCCTTCCCCGTATCGATGAGACCATTGATCGTCTAGGTGGAGCTACTTTGTTCAGTTCCCTAGACCTCACGTCTGGTTATTACCAAATACGAATTTTGGACGAGGACGCGCCGAAGACTGCGTTCACTACCCCAATGGGTCAGTTTGAATTTAAAGTCCTTGGGATGGGTTTGGCAAACGCGCCGGCCACATTCCAAGCGGTCATGAACCAAATATTCGCGCCCTACTTGCACAAGTTCGTCATGGTCTACTTAGACGATATCTTGGTTTACGGACGCACTCCGGCGGAGCACTTAGCCAACTTGGCCACGGTTCTCAAGGTCCTCCAGGACAACGAATTCTACGCGAAACTCTCCAAATGTTCCTTCAACAAAACGGAAGTTAAATTCCTGGGTCATTCCATTGGACGCGACTGAATTAAAGTTGATCCACGCAAGGTTAGCACAGTCCGTGACTAGCCTACTCCGAAAACGGCGAAAGAGATCGGCTCATTCCTCGGTTTGTGCAATTATTTTCGCAAATTTATCCAAGGCTATTCGTCTCTCGCTGCCCCGCTTCAAACCTTGTCTAACATCAAGGGTGAACTAGGCTCCTTGTTCAAAGAAGAACATCTCGTCTCATTCAAAGGCCTCAAGGAAGCTTTGCTATCCGCTCCAGTCCTTGCGCTGCCGGATTTCAGCAAACCTTTCGAAGTCATTACCGACGCATCTTTGCTCGGTACCGGCGCGGTGCTCTTGCAAGATAAACACCCCATCGCCTTCGCCAGCATGAAGTATATCCCAGCGGAGCTGAACTATACTACGACGGAACAAGAGATGCTAGCAATCGTTCACGCGTTGACCGAGTGGCGATGCTACCCCGAAGGTTCCCACATGACATTGGTCACTGACCACAATCCGCTCACGTATTTTGACACCAAGGCGGTTCTTTCACGACGCATGGGCTGATGGCAGGAGGACCTGGCGCCCTTCAGCTATACTTGGGAATATCGCGCGGGTCGCAATAATATGGCAGACCCGGTCAGTCGCAATCCTAACCTCTCTGCCCCCGCCGACGTCGCGGTTGCGCACCAGCTGTTAGTTTTCTCTCTCTTGGTCAGCGAATGCAGGCCTCGATCGAGAAAGCAGCGCCCTATTGCAGTCCGTCCCGCGGTCGTGGATATCCTTCCCCGCCCACCGACTGTCCTCCCCGTACCTTCGGTTCCGGTCAAGGAAACGCGACGACGCAGTCGGCATACGCCCGCTGCGTCGACTCCCTCCTCTTCGTCCATCATGGATCGAATTATGGCTGGATACAAACGAGACTCGAACTTCACGCCGGGCTGCAAGCGCCTCCGCGATAAGTTTTCCAGGAACGGTTACTGGTTCAAGAAGAACAAGTACGGACGCGAGTTTTTGTGTGTCCCCCTTGACGCAGCCCTTCGCCTTGACATTATCCGCGAAGCTCACGACCCTATGTACATGGGCCATTGCGGTCGAACCAAGACATTGGAGTTGGTCACCCGCACTTTTACTTGGGCCAAAGTCACGGCAGATGTTACTGCCTTCGTCCAACAATGCCATAAGTGCCAAACGAACAAGCCCGGAAACGCAAAGCCTAACGGTACCATGGTTCCCGTGGAAATTCCTGAGAAATTCTGGGAGTGTGTCTCCACGGACCTCATCACGGCGCTCCCGCCTACGTCTTCTGGCCATGATGCCATCGCGGTATTCGTCGACAAACTGTCGAAAATGGTTCATGTCGAACCTTGTCATACTACGATAAACGCAGAGGAATTCGCTTCCCTATACCTGAATCGTGTCATCCGCTATCATGGTATCCCAAAGAAAGTCCTGAGTGATCGCGATGCGCGATTCACCGGGCATTTCGGCGTGGCTCTCCATCGATTAATGGGCACGCGACAAGCGTTTTCGACTGCGTTTCATCCTCAAACTGACGGTCAGACGGAACGCATGAACCGAGTCATCGAGGACATGATTCGCCACTACGTGGGGCCATACCACGACGATTGGGATAAGTCCTTGGCGCTGGTGGAATTTGCAATCAACAATTCCTACCAAGAGTCCATTCAGAAAACCCCATTTCGGGCGTACCTTGGTTACGACCCTACGACGCCGCTTAAAGCGGAGGTCGAATCGAAATGTCCGGCTGCCAACAATTGGTGGGCCGATCACATTGAACGACAAGATTAATGCAAGGCATGCATGCAAGCCGCTCAAGATCGGCAGAAAGCCCATTACGATAAGCGACGAACGGAGGTTTTCTTCAACCTTGGGGATAAAGTTCTCTTGTCCACCCGCAATATGAAGTTCAAAGCAACGGGTAAACCAAAATTTACGCCTCGTTTTGTTGGCCCCTATACGATTACGGAATGCATTGGTCCACGCGACGAGGTCACCGGAGTCGTCCGGCAAGTCACGGCGTGCCGCTTGGCTTTGCCCAAGATGATGCGTATCCACCCCGTGTTTCACATGGGTTTGATAAAGCATTGGCGCTCCGATGGCGTTGTCCATGTTGGACAACCGCTGGAGTTTGACTCCGACGGCGCTCCGATTTGGAATATCCAATGCATCATGCGCGAGAAATCGCGTGTCATAGGCACTTCCAGCAAACGGCGTCTCGAATACTTGGTCCGATGGCAAGACTTCGGTATTGAGCAAGACACTTGGGAACTCGCCAAAGCGGTCAAGAAAAGTGCGCCTCACGTCGTCGATGCATGGAAATCACGTGTTACGCCCGTTATGTCCCGACATACGTCGAAAAAACGGGCCCATCACCAACCCATCGCACTCGACGCATACGACACGGCGGTTAGATTGCTTTATTTATAAAGTTATCTTTCCCGGAGTACTCAAAAGGGATGTTAAATGGTTCTCTCCGAAACCAACTTGATTCATCAAGTATATTTTGAGCACGGCACATACGACTACGACTGGTATTCACATCCCACTTCCTTACGATCAGATGCGGGGTCCGCATCTCTTCTGGAGGGGGGGGAGTGTAACGGTACAGAACCCTTCACGGGTACTCTGGCCTTCCAGCAAGGCATACGGGTACACCTTACCCGTAAGCCACGTGACGAACGCACATGATACAGTACCATACCCATGTACTGCCTCATCTCTCACAACGCACACGTTGCGTACATAGACCCGAGCTACTCGGGACGAACCCTTCTACTCCTTCACGAAGACGTTCTTCCCGATCAACTCTACATCCCATACTTAGGTAACACCCTGCTGCTCTGCTAGCTTACGCATATCGACTACACATAAGCATACATCACATAGGCTGTTCCCCTAGCTGAACTCCCCAGGCTGCTGAGTGCATCCTGAGCTGTTACAATTCGAACCCCCGACTCTTCGTCCTACAGCAATCTGGTCTACCACTAGACCATTGTATATCACTGAGAGGGGCTTCAGACTTCTCATCCAATGTTATAACAGGAGGAGGGATTTTGAGGAACCCCCACAAATGTCGAAAACAATCAAAGATCAAAAACAAGTTTAGTACAAAATAGGGTGAGAGAGAGTGAGACGAAACGTTTCAAACATGGGGTAGCCAACACATAGCCCTGCCCCTACGTCAGAGGCCACAATCAAGAGTTCAATGTGGAGTAACAACACCAACAAACTAATCACAGCTGGAATAGAGTGTAAAGGAGGCGAAAGGGAAGGGGGGGGGGGGGGGGGGGGGGGGGGGGGGGGGGGCTGGAAGCGCCATGCCAATAAAAAGGCGTGCGGGGAAATGTTTGAGATAGAGGTTCCCCCAAATTCTCATGCATGCGGAGGAGGTGGGATGTGAGAACCCAGAATGCAGTCTAGGAAGCCAAGCCCCAAGAAACGCCCATCATACCCAATAGCCAAATACAGCCACCCGATGGAGGACACGCTTACCAAGTACTAGAGGACATCTAGGCCCTGCCCTATATAGCGACCAACTTGGAGGGTTGACCATGGCAAGAGAGTGCATACAATGGTGCCACTCGCCCCATGTTGGAGTCTCTTAACCAGAGTCCTTCGGTTATATGTCCTTCGATGGGTCTCACGAGTGGCTGACGTAGGGTGATCCGGAGTGAGGTGAAGGGTCCTACCATGGCCGGGTATACAGCCGAATGTGGAGCTCGTGTGTTCATCCACGGTGGTCCTTGCCACGATTGATTACACCGCGTCGACCGTCCAACACCCTGGTATGGGTACGCGAATAAGTGCCCTCCGAGGTAAGGCGCCCCCCCTCCCGTGAATGGAAAGCGACTCTTCCGAATCCGTCCCCTGCGAGGATCGAACCGGAGACCTCGCAATTCCATTTAATTCAAACGCATGCACGTGACAGGTGGCCGGTTCTGCTCAGCTGCGCACGTCGAGTTCTCCGACCGATTGGCCGAGCGGTCTAAGGCGGTACGTTAAGGATTACTGCGGGCGCATGTCTCGCAATTAATATTGTATTCCGAAAGGGCGTGGGTTCGAACCCCACATCGGTCAGAATTATCAGCTCCCTTGGGGCACATTTTGGGGTTCGGGGGGGTCATGGCACCGCCATTTGGAGCCCTGTATGAAGGGTAGAGTCAAACCAGGTAGCACAACGACGCTAGCTGCAAGCCATACCGGTGCACGCAAAGCAGGCGGTACATATGTGGCCGCTGCTCGAAACAATATCTTCATACAGCCGTGGATACAACTACCGGTATGCAAGAAGGGAACTTCTCATCCAAGGTAATGATAACGCCTGGTGGTGTTAAGGGAGCCCGGTCGTACGCGGGTGGGGAGTGGTCTCCTACCTCAACTGGACAAGCTACCATCGCGGTTGAAGACGACCTGCAACGCCAAGAGCGACCGAAAGGGGATTCGAACCCCCGACTCTTCGTCCTACAGCAATCTGGTCTACCACTAGACCATTGTATATCACTGAGAGGGGCTTCAGACTTCTCATCCAATGTTATAACAGGAGGAGGGATTTTGAGGAACCCCCACAAATGTCGAAAACAATCAAAGATCAAAAACAAGTTTAGTACAAAATAGGGTGAGAGAGAGTGAGACGAAACGTTTCAAACATGGGGTAGCCAACACATAGCCCTGCCCCTACGTCAGAGGCCACAATCAAGAGTTCAATGTGGAGTAACAACACCAACAAACTAATCACAGCTGGAATAGAGTGTAAAGGAGGCGAAAGGGAAGGGGGGGGGGGGGGGGAGGGGCTGGAAGCGCCATGCCAATAAAAAGGCGTGCGGGGAAATGTTTGAGATAGAGGTTCCCCCAAATTCTCATGCATGCGGAGGAGGTGGGATGTGAGAACCCAGAATGCAGTCTAGGAAGCCAAGCCCCAAGAAACGCCCATCATACCCAATAGCCAAATACAGCCACCCGATGGAGGACACGCTTACCAAGTACTAGAGGACATCTAGGCCCTGCCCTATATAGCGACCAACTTGGAGGGTTGACCATGGCAAGAGAGTGCATACAATGGTGCCACTCGCCCCATGTTGGAGTCTCTTAACCAGAGTCCTTCGGTTATATGTCCTTCGATGGGTCTCACGAGTGGCTGACGTAGGGTGATCCGGAGTGAGGTGAAGGGTCCTACCATGGCCGGGTATACAGCCGAATGTGGAGCTCGTGTGTTCATCCACGGTGGTCCTTGCCACGATTGATTACACCGCGTCGACCGTCCAACACCCTGCTATGGGTACGCGAATAAGTGCCCTCCGAGGTAAGGCGCCCCCCCCGTGAATGGAAAGCGACTCTTCCGAATCCGTCCCCTGCGAGGATCGAACCGGAGACCTCGCAATTCCATTTAATTCAAACGCATGCACGTGACAGATGGCCGGCTCTGCTCAGCTGCACACTTCGAATTCTCCGACCGATTGGCCGAGCGGGTTGAGGCGGTACGTTAAGGGTTACTGCGGGCGCATGTCTCGCTATTAATATCGTATTCCGAAAGGGCGTGGGTTCGAACCCCACATCGGTCAGAATTATCAGCTCCCTTGGGGCACATTTTGGGGTTCGGGGGGGTCATGGCACCGCCATTTGGAGCCCTGTATGAAGGGTAGAGTCAAACCAGGTAGCACAACGACGCTAGCTGCAAGCCATACCGGTGCACGCAAAGCAGGCGGTACATATGTGGCCGCTGCTCGAAACAATATCTTCATACAGCCGTGGATACAACTACCGGTATGCAAGAAGGGAACTTCTCATCCAAGGTAATGATAACGCCTGGTGGTGTTAAGGGAGCCCGGTCGTACGCGGGTGGGGAGTGGTCTCCTACCTCAACTGGACAAGCTACCATCGCGGTTGAAGACGACCTGCAACGCCAAGAGCGACCGAAAGGGGATTCGAACCCCCGACTCTTCGTCCTACAGCAATCTGGTCTACCACTAGACCATTGTATATCACTGAGAGGGGCTTCAGACTTCTCATCCAATGTTATAACAGGAGGAGGGATTTTGAGGAACCCCCACAAATGTCGAAAACAATCAAAGATCAAAAACAAGTTTAGTACAAAATAGGGTGAGAGAGAGTGAGACGAAACGTTTCAAACATGGGGTAGCCAACACATAGCCCTGCCCCTACGTCAGAGGCCACAATCAAGAGTTCAATGTGGAGTAACAACACCAACAAACTAATCACAGCTGGAATAGAGTGTAAAGGAGGCGAAAGGGAAGGGGGGGGGGGGGGGGGGGGGGGGGGGGCTGGAAGCGCCATGCCAATAAAAAGGCGTGCGGGGAAATGTTTGAGATAGAGGTTCCCCCAAATTCTCATGCATGCGGAGGAGGTGGGATGTGAGAACCCAGAATGCAGTCTAGGAAGCCAAGCCCCAAGAAACGCCCATCATACCCAATAGCCAAATACAGCCACCCGATGGAGGACACGCTTACCAAGTACTAGAGGACATCTAGGCCCTGCCCTATATAGCGACCAACTTGGAGGGTTGACCATGGCAAGAGAGTGCATACAATGGTGCCACTCGCCCCATGTTGGAGTCTCTTAACCAGAGTCCTTCGGTTATATGTCCTTCGATGGGTCTCACGAGTGGCTGACGTAGGGTGATCCGGAGTGAGGTGAAGGGTCCTACCATGGCCGGGTATACAGCCGAATGTGGAGCTCGTGTGTTCATCCACGGTGGTCCTTGCCACGATTGATTACACCGCGTCGACCGTCCAACACCCTGCTATGGGTACGCGAATAAGTGCCCTCCGAGGTAAGGCGCCCCCCCTCCCGTGAATGGAAAGCGACTCTTCCGAATCCGTCCCCTGCGAGGATCGAACCGGAGACCTCGCAATTCCATTTAATTCAAACGCATGCACGTGACAGATGGCCGGCTCTGCTCAGCTGCACACTTCGAATTCTCCGACCGATTGGCCAAGCGGGTTGAGGCGGTACGTTAAGGATTACTGCAGGCGCATGTCTCGCTATTAATATCGTATTCCGAAAGGGCGTGGGTTCGAACCCCACATCGGTCAGAATTATCAGCTCCCTTGGGGCACATTTTGGGGTTCGGGGGGGTCATGGCACCGCCATTTGGAGCCCTGTATGAAGGGTAGAGTCAAACCAGGTAGCACAACGACGCTAGCTGCAAGCCATACCGGTGCACGCAAAGCAGGCGGTACATATGTGGCCGCTGCTCGAAACAATATCTTCATACAGCCGTGGATACAACTACCGGTATGCAAGAAGGGAACTTCTCATCCAAGGTAATGATAACGCCTGGTGGTGTTAAGGGAGCCCGGTCGTACGCGGGTGGGGAGTGGTCTCCTACCTCAACTGGACAAGCTACCATCGCGGTTGAAGACGACCTGCAACGCCAAGAGCGACCGAAAGGGGATTCGAACCCCCGACTCTTCGTCCTACAGCAATCTGGTCTACCACTAGACCATTGTATATCACTGAGAGGGGCTTCAGACTTCTCATCCAATGTTATAACAGGAGGAGGGATTTTGAGGAACCCCCACAAATGTCGAAAACAATCAAAGATCAAAAACAAGTTTAGTACAAAATAGGGTGAGAGAGAGTGAGACGAAACGTTTCAAACATGGGGTAGCCAACACATAGCCCTGCCCCTACGTCAGAGGCCACAATCAAGAGTTCAATGTGGAGTAACAACACCAACAAACTAATCACAGCTGGAATAGAGTGTAAAGGAGGCGAAAGGGAAGGGGGGGGGGGGGGGGGGGGGGGCTGGAAGCGCCATGCCAATAAAAAGGCGTGCGGGGAAATGTTTGAGATAGAGGTTCCCCCAAATTCTCATGCATGCGGAGGAGGTGGGATGTGAGAACCCAGAATGCAGTCTAGGAAGCCAAGCCCCAAGAAACGCCCATCATACCCAATAGCCAAATACAGCCACCCGATGGAGGACACGCTTACCAAGTACTAGAGGACATCTAGGCCCTGCCCTATATAGCGACCAACTTGGAGGGTTGACCATGGCAAGAGAGTGCATACAATGGTGCCACTCGCCCCATGTTGGAGTCTCTTAACCAGAGTCCTTCGGTTATATGTCCTTCGATGGGTCTCACGAGTGGCTGACGTAGGGTGATCCGGAGTGAGGTGAAGGGTCCTACCATGGCCGGGTATACAGCCGAATGTGGAGCTCGTGTGTTCATCCACGGTGGTCCTTGCCACGATTGATTACACCGCGTCGACCGTCCAACACCCTGCTATGGGTACGCGAATAAGTGCCCTCCGAGGTAAGGCGCCCCCCCTCCCGTGAATGGAAAGCGACTCTTCCGAATCCGTCCCCTGCGAGGATCGAACCGGAGACCTCGCAATTCCATTTAATTCAAACGCATGCACCTGACAGCTGGCCGGCTCTGCTCAGCTGCACACTTCGAATTCTCCGACCGATTGGCCGAGCGGGTTGAGGCGGTACGTTAAGGATTACTGCGGGCGCATGTCTCGCAATTAATATCGTATTCCGAAAGGGCGTGGGTTCGAACCCCACATCGGTCAGAATTATCAGCTCCCTTGGGGCACATTTTGGGGTTCGGGGGGGTCATGGCACCGCCATTTGGAGCCCTGTATGAAGGGTAGAGTCAAACCAGGTAGCACAACGACGCTAGCTGCAAGCCATACCGGTGCACGCAAAGCAGGCGGTACATATGTGGCCGCTGCTCGAAACAATATCTTCATACAGCCGTGGATACAACTACCGGTATGCAAGAAGGGAACTTCTCATCCAAGGTAATGATAACGCCTGGTGGTGTTAAGGGAGCCCGGTCGTACGCGGGTGGGGAGTGGTCTCCTACCTCAACTGGACAAGCTACCATCGCGGTTGAAGACGACCTGCAACGCCAAGAGCGACCGAAAGGGGATTCGAACCCCCGACTCTTCGTCCTACAGCAATCTGGTCTACCACTAGACCATTGTATATCACTGAGAGGGGCTTCAGACTTCTCATCCAATGTTATAACAGGAGGAGGGATTTTGAGGAACCCCCACAAATGTCGAAAACAATCAAAGATCAAAAACAAGTTTAGTACAAAATAGGGTGAGAGAGAGTGAGACGAAACGTTTCAAACATGGGGTAGCCAACACATAGCCCTGCCCCTACGTCAGAGGCCACAATCAAGAGTTCAATGTGGAGTAACAACACCAACAAACTAATCACAGCTGGAATAGAGTGTAAAGGAGGCGAAAGGGAAGGGGGGGGGGGGGGGGGGGGGGGGGCTGGAAGCGCCATGCCAATAAAAAGGCGTGCGGGGAAATGTTTGAGATAGAGGTTCCCCCAAATTCTCATGCATGCGGAGGAGGTGGGATGTGAGAACCCAGAATGCAGTCTAGGAAGCCAAGCCCCAAGAAACGCCCATCATACCCAATAGCCAAATACAGCCACCCGATGGAGGACACGCTTACCAAGTACTAGAGGACATCTAGGCCCTGCCCTATATAGCGACCAACTTGGAGGGTTGACCATGGCAAGAGAGTGCATACAATGGTGCCACTCGCCCCATGTTGGAGTCTCTTAACCAGAGTCCTTCGGTTATATGTCCTTCGATGGGTCTCACGAGTGGCTGACGTAGGGTGATCCGGAGTGAGGTGAAGGGTCCTACCATGGCCGGGTATACAGCCGAATGTGGAGCTCGTGTGTTCATCCACGGTGGTCCTTGCCACGATTGATTACACCGCGTCGACCGTCCAACACCCTGCTATGGGTACGCGAATAAGTGCCCTCCGAGGTAAGGCGCCCCCCCTCCCGTGAATGGAAAGCGACTCTTCCGAATCCGTCCCCTGCGAGGATCGAACCGGAGACCTCGCAATTCCATTTAATTCAAACGCATGCACCTGACAGCTGGCCGGCTCTGCTCAGCTGCACACTTCGAATTCTCCGACCGATTGGCCGAGCGGGCTAAGGCGGTACGTTAAGGATTACTGCGGGCGCATGTCTCGCAATTAATATCGTATTCCGAAAGGGCGTGGGTTCGAACCCCACATCGGTCAGAATTATCAGCTCCCTTGGGGCACATTTTGGGGTTCGGGGGGGTCATGGCACCGCCATTTGGAGCCCTGTATGAAGGGTAGAGTCAAACCAGGTAGCACAACGACGCTAGCTGCAAGCCATACCGGTGCACGCAAAGCAGGCGGTACATATGTGGCCGCTGCTCGAAACAATATCTTCATACAGCCGTGGATACAACTACCGGTATGCAAGAAGGGAACTTCTCATCCAAGGTAATGATAACGCCTGGTGGTGTTAAGGGAGCCCGGTCGTACGCGGGTGGGGAGTGGTCTCCTACCTCAACTGGACAAGCTACCATCGCGGTTGAAGACGACCTGCAACGCCAAGAGCGACCGAAAGGGGATTCGAACCCCCGACTCTTCGTCCTACAGCAATCTGGTCTACCACTAGACCATTGTATATCACTGAGAGGGGCTTCAGACTTCTCATCCAATGTTATAACAGGAGGAGGGATTTTGAGGAACCCCCACAAATGTCGAAAACAATCAAAGATCAAAAACAAGTTTAGTACAAAATAGGGTGAGAGAGAGTGAGACGAAACGTTTCAAACATGGGGTAGCCAACACATAGCCCTGCCCCTACGTCAGAGGCCACAATCAAGAGTTCAATGTGGAGTAACAACACCAACAAACTAATCACAGCTGGAATAGAGTGTAAAGGAGGCGAAAGGGAAGGGGGGGGGGGGGGGGGGGGGGGGGCTGGAAGCGCCATGCCAATAAAAAGGCGTGCGGGGAAATGTTTGAGATAGAGGTTCCCCCAAATTCTCATGCATGCGGAGGAGGTGGGATGTGAGAACCCAGAATGCAGTCTAGGAAGCCAAGCCCCAAGAAACGCCCATCATACCCAATAGCCAAATACAGCCACCCGATGGAGGACACGCTTACCAAGTACTAGAGGACATCTAGGCCCTGCCCTATATAGCGACCAACTTGGAGGGTTGACCATGGCAAGAGAGTGCATACAATGGTGCCACTCGCCCCATGTTGGAGTCTCTTAACCAGAGTCCTTCGGTTATATGTCCTTCGATGGGTCTCACGAGTGGCTGACGTAGGGTGATCCGGAGTGAGGTGAAGGGTCCTACCATGGCCGGGTATACAGCCGAATGTGGAGCTCGTGTGTTCATCCACGGTGGTCCTTGCCACGATTGATTACACCGCGTCGACCGTCCAACACCCTGCTATGGGTACGCGAATAAGTGCCCTCCGAGGTAAGGCGCCCCCCCTCCCGTGAATGGAAAGCGACTCTTCCGAATCCGTCCCCTGCGAGGATCGAACCGGAGACCTCGCAATTCCATTTAATTCAAACGCATGCACCTGACAGCTGGCCGGCTCTGCTCCGCTGCGCACTTCGAATTCTCCGACCGATTGGCCGAGCGGTCTAAGGCGGTACGTTAAGGATTACTGCGGGCGCATGTCTCGCAATTAATATCGTATTCCGAAAGGGCGTGGGTTCGAACCCCACATCGGTCAGAATTATCAGCTCCCTTGGGGCACATTTTGGGGTTCGGGGGGGTCATGGCACCGCCATTTGGAGCCCTGTATGAAGGGTAGAGTCAAACCAGGTAGCACAACGACGCTAGCTGCAAGCCATACCGGTGCACGCAAAGCAGGCGGTACATATGTGGCCGCTGCTCGAAACAATATCTTCATACAGCCGTGGATACAACTACCGGTATGCAAGAAGGGAACTTCTCATCCAAGGTAATGATAACGCCTGGTGGTGTTAAGGGAGCCCGGTCGTACGCGGGTGGGGAGTGGTCTCCTACCTCAACTGGACAAGCTACCATCGCGGTTGAAGACGACCTGCAACGCCAAGAGCGACCGAAAGGGGATTCGAACCCCCGACTCTTCGTCCTACAGCAATCTGGTCTACCACTAGACCATTGTATATCACTGAGAGGGGCTTCAGACTTCTCATCCAATGTTATAACAGGAGGAGGGATTTTGAGGAACCCCCACAAATGTCGAAAACAATCAAAGATCAAAAACAAGTTTAGTACAAAATAGGGTGAGAGAGAGTGAGACGAAACGTTTCAAACATGGGGTAGCCAACACATAGCCCTGCCCCTACGTCAGAGGCCACAATCAAGAGTTCAATGTGGAGTAACAACACCAACAAACTAATCACAGCTGGAATAGAGTGTAAAGGAGGCGAAAGGGAAGGGGGGGGGGGCTGGAAGCGCCATGCCAATAAAAAGGCGTGCGGGGAAATGTTTGAGATAGAGGTTCCCCCAAATTCTCATGCATGCGGAGGAGGTGGGATGTGAGAACCCAGAATGCAGTCTAGGAAGCCAAGCCCCAAGAAACGCCCATCATACCCAATAGCCAAATACAGCCACCCGATGGAGGACACGCTTACCAAGTACTAGAGGACATCTAGGCCCTGCCCTATATAGCGACCAACTTGGAGGGTTGACCATGGCAAGAGAGTGCATACAATGGTGCCACTCGCCCCATGTTGGAGTCTCTTAACCAGAGTCCTTCGGTTATATGTCCTTCGATGGGTCTCACGAGTGGCTGACGTAGGGTGATCCGGAGTGAGGTGAAGGGTCCTACCATGGCCGGGTATACAGCCGAATGTGGAGCTCGTGTGTTCATCCACGGTGGTCCTTGCCACGATTGATTACACCGCGTCGACCGTCCAACACCCTGCTATGGGTACGCGAATAAGTGCCCTCCGAGGTAAGGCGCCCCCCCTCCCGTGAATGGAAAGCGACTCTTCCGAATCCGTCCCCTGCGAGGATCGAACCGGAGACCTCGCAATTCCATTTAATTCAAACGCATGCACCTGACAGCTGGCCGGCTCTGCACCATTGCGCACTTCGAGTTCTCCGACCGATTGGCCGAGCGGTCTAAGGCGGTACGTTAAGGATTACTGCGGGCGCATGTCTCGCAATTAATATCGTATTCCGAAAGGGCGTGGGTTCGAACCCCACATCGGTCAGAATTATCAGCTCCCTTGGGGCACATTTTGGGGTTCGGGGGGGTCATGGCACCGCCATTTGGAGCCCTGTATGAAGGGTAGAGTCAAACCAGGTAGCACAACGACGCTAGCTGCAAGCCATACCGGTGCACGCAAAGCAGGCGGTACATATGTGGCCGCTGCTCGAAACAATATCTTCATACAGCCGTGGATACAACTACCGGTATGCAAGAAGGGAACTTCTCATCCAAGGTAATGATAACGCCTGGTGGTGTTAAGGGAGCCCGGTCGTACGCGGGTGGGGAGTGGTCTCCTACCTCAACTGGACAAGCTACCATCGCGGTTGAAGACGACCTGCAACGCCAAGAGCGACCGAAAGGGGATTCGAACCCCCGACTCTTCGTCCTACAGCAATCTGGTCTACCACTAGACCATTGTATATCACTGAGAGGGGCTTCAGACTTCTCATCCAATGTTATAACAGGAGGAGGGATTTTGAGGAACCCCCACAAATGTCGAAAACAATCAAAGATCAAAAACAAGTTTAGTACAAAATAGGGTGAGAGAGAGTGAGACGAAACGTTTCAAACATGGGGTAGCCAACACATAGCCCTGCCCCTACGTCAGAGGCCACAATCAAGAGTTCAATGTGGAGTAACAACACCAACAAACTAATCACAGCTGGAATAGAGTGTAAAGGAGGCGAAAGGGAAGGGGGGGGGGGGGGGGGGGGGGGGGGCTGGAAGCGCCATGCCAATAAAAAGGCGTGCGGGGAAATGTTTGAGATAGAGGTTCCCCCAAATTCTCATGCATGCGGAGGAGGTGGGATGTGAGAACCCAGAATGCAGTCTAGGAAGCCAAGCCCCAAGAAACGCCCATCATACCCAATAGCCAAATACAGCCACCCGATGGAGGACACGCTTACCAAGTACTAGAGGACATCTAGGCCCTGCCCTATATAGCGACCAACTTGGAGGGTTGACCATGGCAAGAGAGTGCATACAATGGTGCCACTCGCCCCATGTTGGAGTCTCTTAACCAGAGTCCTTCGGTTATATGTCCTTCGATGGGTCTCACGAGTGGCTGACGTAGGGTGATCCGGAGTGAGGTGAAGGGTCCTACCATGGCCGGGTATACAGCCGAATGTGGAGCTCGTGTGTTCATCCACGGTGGTCCTTGCCACGATTGATTACACCGCGTCGACCGTCCAACACCCTGCTATGGGTACGCGAATAAGTGCCCTCCGAGGTAAGGCGCCCCCCCTCCCGTGAATGGAAAGCGACTCTTCCGAATCCGTCCCCTACGAGGATCGAACCGGAGACCTCGCAATTCCATTTAATTCAAACGCATGCACCTGACAGCTGGCCGGCTCTGCTCCGCTGCGCACATCGAGTTCTCCGACCGATTGGCCGAGCGGTCTAAGGCGGTACGTTAAGGATTACTGCGGGCGCATGTCTCGCAATTAATATCGTATTCCGAAAGGGCGTGGGTTCGAACCCCACATCGGTCAGAATTATCAGCTCCCTTGGGGCACATTTTGGGGTTCGGGGGGGTCATGGCACCGCCATTTGGAGCCCTGTATGAAGGGTAGAGTCAAACCAGGTAGCACAACGACGCTAGCTGCAAGCCATACCGGTGCACGCAAAGCAGGCGGTACATATGTGGCCGCTGCTCGAAACAATATCTTCATACAGCCGTGGATACAACTACCGGTATGCAAGAAGGGAACTTCTCATCCAAGGTAATGATAACGCCTGGTGGTGTTAAGGGAGCCCGGTCGTACGCGGGTGGGGAGTGGTCTCCTACCTCAACTGGACAAGCTACCATCGCGGTTGAAGACGACCTGCAACGCCAAGAGCGACCGAAAGGGGATTCGAACCCCCGACTCTTCGTCCTACAGCAATCTGGTCTACCACTAGACCATTGTATATCACTGAGAGGGGCTTCAGACTTCTCATCCAATGTTATAACAGGAGGAGGGATTTTGAGGAACCCCCACAAATGTCGAAAACAATCAAAGATCAAAAACAAGTTTAGTACAAAATAGGGTGAGAGAGAGTGAGACGAAACGTTTCAAACATGGGGTAGCCAACACATAGCCCTGCCCCTACGTCAGAGGCCACAATCAAGAGTTCAATGTGGAGTAACAACACCAACAAACTAATCACAGCTGGAATAGAGTGTAAAGGAGGCGAAAGGGAAGGGGGGGGGGGGGGGGGGGGGCTGGAAGCGCCATGCCAATAAAAAGGCGTGCGGGGAAATGTTTGAGATAGAGGTTCCCCCAAATTCTCATGCATGCGGAGGAGGTGGGATGTGAGAACCCAGAATGCAGTCTAGGAAGCCAAGCCCCAAGAAACGCCCATCATACCCAATAGCCAAATACAGCCACCCGATGGAGGACACGCTTACCAAGTACTAGAGGACATCTAGGCCCTGCCCTATATAGCGACCAACTTGGAGGGTTGACCATGGCAAGAGAGTGCATACAATGGTGCCACTCGCCCCATGTTGGAGTCTCTTAACCAGAGTCCTTCGGTTATATGTCCTTCGATGGGTCTCACGAGTGGCTGACGTAGGGTGATCCGGAGTGAGGTGAAGGGTCCTACCATGGCCGGGTATACAGCCGAATGTGGAGCTCGTGTGTTCATCCACGGTGGTCCTTGCCACGATTGATTACACCGCGTCGACCGTCCAACACCCTGCTATGGGTACGCGAATAAGTGCCCTCCGAGGTAAGGCGCCCCCCCTCCCGTGAATGGAAAGCGACTCTTCCGAATCCGTCCCCTACGAGGATCGAACCGGAGACCTCGCAATTCCATTTAATTCAAACGCATGCACCTGACAGCTGGCCGGCTCTGCTCCGGTGCGAACCTCGAATTCTCCGACCGATTGGTCGAGCGATCTAAGGCGGTACGTTAAGGATTACTGCGGGCGCATGTCTCGCAATTAATATCGTATTCCGAAAGGGCGTGGGATTGAACCCCACATCGGTCAGAATTATCAGCTCCCTTGGGGCACATTTTGGGGTTCGGGGGGGTCATGGCACCGCCATTTGGAGCCCTGTATGAAGGGTAGAGTCAAACCAGGTAGCACAACGACGCTAGCTGCAAGCCATACCGGTGCACGCAAAGCAGGCGGTACATATGTGGCCGCTGCTCGAAACAATATCTTCATACAGCCGTGGATACAACTACCGGTATGCAAGAAGGGAACTTCTCATCCAAGGTAAAGATAACGCCTGGTGGTGTTAAGGGAGCCCGGTCGTACGCGGGTGGGGAGTGGTCTCCTACCTCAACTGGACAAGCTACCATCGCGGTTGAAGACGACCTGCAACGCCAAGAGCGACCGAAAGGGGATTCGAACCCCCGACTCTTCGTCCTACAGCAATCTGGTCTACCACTAGACCATTGTATATCACTGAGAGGGGCTTCAGACTTCTCATCCAATGTTATAACAGGAGGAGGGATTTTGAGGAACCCCCACAAATGTCGAAAACAATCAAAGATCAAAAACAAGTTTAGTACAAAATAGGGTGAGAGAGAGTGAGACGAAACGTTTCAAACATGGGGTAGCCAACACATAGCCCTGCCCCTACGTCAGAGGCCACAATCAAGAGTTCAATGTGGAGTAACAACACCAACAAACTAATCACAGCTGGAATAGAGTGTAAAGGAGGCGAAAGGGAAGGGGGGGGGGGGGGGGGGGGGGGGGGCTGGAAGCGCCATGCCAATAAAAAGGCGTGCGGGGAAATGTTTGAGATAGAGGTTCCCCCAAATTCTCATGCATGCGGAGGAGGTGGGATGTGAGAACCCAGAATGCAGTCTAGGAAGCCAAGCCCCAAGAAACGCCCATCATACCCAATAGCCAAATACAGCCACCCGATGGAGGACACGCTTACCAAGTACTAGAGGACATCTAGGCCCTGCCCTATATAGCGACCAACTTGGAGGGTTGACCATGGCAAGAGAGTGCATACAATGGTGCCACTCGCCCCATGTTGGAGTCTCTTAACCAGAGTCCTTCGGTTATATGTCCTTCGATGGGTCTCACGAGTGGCTGACGTAGGGTGATCCGGAGTGAGGTGAAGGGTCCTACCATGGCCGGGTATACAGCCGAATGTGGAGCTCGTGTGTTCATCCACGGTGGTCCTTGCCACGATTGATTACACCGCGTCGACCGTCCAACACCCTGCTATGGGTACGCGAATAAGTGCCCTCCGAGGTAAGGCGCCCCCCCTCCCGTGAATGGAAAGCGACTCTTCCGAATCCGTCCCCTACGAGGATCGAACCGGAGACCTCGCAATTCCATTTAATTCAAACGCATGCACCTGACAGCTGGCCGGCTCTGCTCCGCTGCGCACCTCGAATTCTCCGACCGATTGGCCGAGCGGTCTAAGGCGGTACGTTAAGGATTACTGCGGGCGCATGTCTCGCAATTAATATCGTATTCCGAAAGGGCGTGGGTTCGAACCCCACATCGGTCAGAATTATCAGCTCCCTTGGGGCACATTTTGGGGTTCGGGGGGGTCATGGCACCGCCATTTGGAGCCCTGTATGAAGGGTAGAGTCAAACCAGGTAGCACAACGACGCTAGCTGCAAGCCATACCGGTGCACGCAAAGCAGGCGGTACATATGTGGCCGCTGCTCGAAACAATATCTTCATACAGCCGTGGATACAACTACCGGTATGCAAGAAGGGAACTTCTCATCCAAGGTAATGATAACGCCTGGTGGTGTTAAGGGAGCCCGGTCGTACGCGGGTGGGGAGTGGTCTCCTACCTCAACTGGACAAGCTACCATCGCGGTTGACGACGACCTGCAACGCCAAGAGCGACCGAAAGGGGATTCGAACCCCCGACTCTTCGTCCTACAGCAATCTGGTCTACCACTAGACCATTGTATATCACTGAGAGGGGCTTCAGACTTCTCATCCAATGTTATAACAGGAGGAGGGATTTTGAGGAACCCCCACAAATGTCGAAAACAATCAAAGATCAAAAACAAGTTTAGTACAAAATAGGGTGAGAGAGAGTGAGACGAAACGTTTCAAACATGGGGTAGCCAACACATAGCCCTGCCCCTACGTCAGAGGCCACAATCAAGAGTTCAATGTGGAGTAACAACACCAACAAACTAATCACAGCTGGAATAGAGTGTAAAGGAGGCGAAAGGGAGGGGGGGGGGGGGGGGGGGGGCTGGAAGCGCCATGCCAATAAAAAGGCGTGCGGGGAAATGTTTGAGATAGAGGTTCCCCCAAATTCTCATGCATGCGGAGGAGGTGGGATGTGAGAACCCAGAATGCAGTCTAGGAAGCCAAGCCCCAAGAAACGCCCATCATACCCAATAGCCAAATACAGCCACCCGATGGAGGACACGCTTACCAAGTACTAGAGGACATCTAGGCCCTGCCCTATATAGCGACCAACTTGGAGGGTTGACCATGGCAAGAGAGTGCATACAATGGTGCCACTCGCCCCATGTTGGAGTCTCTTAACCAGAGTCCTTCGGTTATATGTCCTTCGATGGGTCTCACGAGTGGCTGACGTAGGGTGATCCGGAGTGAGGTGAAGGGTCCTACCATGGCCGGGTATACAGCCGAATGTGGAGCTCGTGTGTTCATCCACGGTGGTCCTTGCCACGATTGATTACACCGCGTCCACCGTCCAACACCCTGCTATGTGAGAACCCAGAATGCAGTCTAGGAAGCCAAGCCCCAAGAAACGCCCATCATACCCAATAGCCAAATACAGCCACCCGATGGAGGACACGCTTACCAAGTACTAGAGGACATCTATGCCCTGCCCTATATAGCGACCAACTTGGAGGGTTGACCATGGCAAGAGAGTGCATACAATGGTACCACTCGCCCCATGTTGGAGTCTCTTAACCAGAGTCCTTCGGTTATATGTCCTTCGATGGGTCTCACGAGTGGCTGACGTAGGGTGATCCGGAGTGAGGTGAAGGGTCCTACCATGGCCGGGTATACAGCCGAATGTGGAGCTCGTGTGTTCATCCACGGTGGTCCTTGCCACGATTGATTACACCGCGTCCACCGTCCAACACCCTGCTATGGGTACGCGAATAAGTGCCCTCCGAGGTAAGGCGCCCCCCCTCCCGTGAATGGAAAGCGACTCTTCCGAATCCGTCCCCTACGAGGATCGAACCGGAGACCTCGCAATTCCATTTAATTCAAACGCATGCACCTGACAGCTGGCCGGTTCTGCTCCGCTGCGCACGTCGAGTTCTCCGACCGATTGGCCGAGCGGTCTAAGGCGGTACGTTAAGGATTACTGCGGGCGCATGTCTCGCAATTAATATCGTATTCCGAAAGGGCGTGGTTCCGAACCCCACATCGGTCAGAATTATCAGCTCCCTTGGGGCACATTTTGGGGTTCGGGGGGGTCATGGCACCGCCATTTGGAGCCCTGTATGAAGGGTAGAGTCAAACCAGGTAGCACAACGACGCTAGCTGCAAGCCATACCGGTGCACGCAAAGCAGGCGGTACATATGTGGCCGCTGCTCGAAACAATATCTTCATACAGCCGTGGATACAACTACCGGTATGCAAGAAGGGAACTTCTCATCCAAGGTAATGATAACGCCTGGTGGTGTTAAGGGAGCCCGGTCGTACGCGGGTGGGGAGTGGTCTCCTACCTCAACTGGACAAGCTACCATCGCGGTTGACGACGACCTGCAACGCCAAGAGCGACCGAAAGGGGATTCGAACCCCCGACTCTTCGTCCTACAGCAATCTGGTCTACCACTAGACCATTGTATATCACTGAGAGGGGCTTCAGACTTCTCATCCAATGTTATAACAGGAGGAGGGATTTTGAGGAACCCCCACAAATTTCGAAAACAATCAAAGATCAAAAACAAGTTTAGTACAAAATAGGGTGAGAGAGAGTGAGACGAAACGTTTCAAACATGGGGTAGCCAACACATAGCCCTGCCCCTACGTCAGAGGCCACAATCAAGAGTTCAATGTGGAGTGAGCAGGGGGCCATTAAGAAGTTATTTTTGACACATACGCTATGAAGTGTTTTTTTGCCCTTCCCCCCACCCCCCCCCCCCCCTTTGGCTTAAAAGGCCAATATCTTCTTCACCAATAATAATCATGTCTTGAAAGTTAGCTGTGTAATGACCCTCACGTCGAGCTCTATCAGTTGGCCATCATAAAAACGTGGTTTGGCTTATTTATAAGCGACCCCTGCCCCCCCCACCCCCCCACCCCCCCACACACATACACACCCTAAATTATCTCTGGTGATAAGAGGTCGGATGCAACTAGTGAATTTCATCTGCAGTTCCATTTTTTTCGAAGTGTAGTTCATAAATAAGATCAGTCAGAGGAGTCTCATGAGATACAACGGTGTGTGGCCTAAGTGGCCTCAGGCAGTGAAACACCCCACCATCCACCCGATACCCGCATAAAGTACAGTATTTGTCTAGCCTGATCCAGTTACAGTTCAGATACATTGGCGCTTATGGCTAGGCCCCTGATATTTGGCCCTTATACTGATTGGGGCTTTGGCTGGAAACCAGGCAGTGGATGGCTTGAAGAACCTAGAGAGGGGGGAAAAGCCAGACTTGGACGCCTTGGCTGCCATGTACTTCTTTCTGGCCTGGTGCGACTTAAGGTTGGCCTTGTTGCTGGGAGGGCACTGAACCACGGCATTGCAGGTGTTGCAAGTTGTTGTCAAGGGCTCGGGTGCGGAAGGCGCCTCGGCTGGAGTTGTGGGCGATTTGGCCTGGGTTGTTCTAGCCTTGGCCTCAGCCCTGACCTTAAACTTTATTTTCATCGTTGCTTTAAACAAGCGCGGAATCCTGCTGCTTGAGCTTCCAACTGCTGAGTCGGGAACTCTTTGGCTCTAGTTGTGAAGTTCTGGGTGGCGTCCAGACTGGATGTACCTTCCATCTGTCCAATGTTTTACTGGTTGACCATTCCTCTGTCCAATGTACCTTCCATCTGTCCAATGTACCTTCCATCTGTCCAATGTACCTTCCATCTGTCCAATGTACCTTCCATCTGTCCAATGTTTGACTGGTTGACCATTCATCTTGACAAAGCAGGTGTGGGTTTCGAATCCCCGGTGCATCTGAGTGCTCGCGGTCGTTGTTAACAGCCATGTTAGGTACATCCATGTAAGGTAGACTTCTACCTTCAAACGACTGGCTCCCTTAATCCCACGCCCCACCTGGCGTTCTCGTTCCTTTTTTGTCCTGTCAGTCAGGTGCCGAGGCAGACCAAAAAGCAGAGGATGACGGGATTTCTGTGTAGCCTCTTTGGCTGGTGTGAGTCCATTGTGACAGGTCGGCACTGTTTCTTCCATTGTGACAGGTAGGCACTGTTTCTGCCATTGTGACAAGTAGGCACTGTTTCTTTTTGGGGATTCACATGGTAGCTTCCAGCCAGCTCCATTTCCGTTCATTGTGACAGGTAGGCACTGTTTCTTTTGGAGGATTCACATGGCAGCTTCGAGCCAGCTCCATTAGCCAGCTCCTGAGTCAAGCCTAGAGCTTGAAGCGCCAGTCAGAGATTGTTTTAGTGCTTTGTCCCCCTACTACCTATCCCGGTAGCTACCCGAGACCCCGACCCCCTTGGTGGGCCCCTAGCACCCCGGGGCAGCCCCACTGAAGCTACCAGGACCAGGGTACTTCCAAGCGCGCGCTTTTGCGCGCTGGCGGCCTGGCGCGCTGCCTTTTTGAGCCCCACTGCGCGTTGCGCCCACAGGGTGTTGAAAAAACTGCGCGAAACACGCCGAGGGGCTCAAAAAGCGTGCGCAAAATCGCGCTGCCGCGCGCGCTTTGTAGTACCCTGATTGAAACGCCTGCCATGCAAGCCTCCAGACGCACAAGCTATCTTCAGGTTTGGCCCAAGGATAGGGGAAAGGACCTGCCTAGAAGCTGCTACGCGTAGCCCAAAAAGGAAACAGTGCTGACCAGGGTACTACATGACATGTGCTATTGCGTGCTAGCGCGCAAGGTTGGGGAATCCCAACTGCGCGATTGACGCAATTGTTTAAACTCCCTCTGGGCGCATTGTGCAGATTTCCGTCTTCAGTTGAGTCAGAAGCGCAACCAAGAAGGAGGCAGTTGCGTCAAAAGCGCAACCCAAAATGACAACATGTAGTAACCTGGTCCTGACAGGACCAAATCAGCACACTACCGACCAAATCAGCACACTACGGACCAAATCAGCACACTACGGACCAAATCAGCACACTACGGACCAAATCAGCACACTACGGACCAAATCAGCACACTACCGACCAAATCAGCGCACTACGGACCAAATCAGCACACTACGGACCAAATCAGCACACTACCGACCAAATCAGCACACTACGGACCAAATCAGCACACTACGGACCAAATCAGCACACTACCGACCAAATCAGCACACTACGGACCAAATCAGCACACTACGGACCAAATCAGCACACTACCGACCAAATCAGCACACTACGGACCAAATCAGCACACTACTGACCAAATCAGCACACTACCGACCAAATCAGCACACTACGGACCAAATCAGCATACTACGGACCAAATCAGCACACTACCGACCAAATCAGCACACTACGGACCAAATCAGCACACTACGGACCAAATCAGCACACTACCGACCAAATCAGCACACTACCGACCAAATCAGCACACTACCGACCAAATCAGCACACTACGGACCAAATCAGCACACTACGGACCAAATCAGCACACTACGGACCAAATCAGCACACTACGGACCAAATCAGCACACTACGGACCAAATCAGCACACTACGGACCAAATCAGCACACTACGGACCAAATCAGCACACTACGGACCAAATCAGCACACTACAGACCAAATCAGCATACTAAATACTACTGCCCAAATACTACGGGCTCAGCATACCAAATAGTATGGAATTTCAGGTTGACTCAGCATACTACGGACCAAATACTACGGAATAAGCATACCAAATACTACAGACCAAATCAGCATACTACGGACCAAATCAGTACCCTGGTCCTGACAGGATCAAATCAGTACCCTGGTCCTGACAGGACCAAAGCAGCACCCTGGTCCTGACAGGACCAAATCAGCACCCTGGTCCTGACAGGACCAAATCAGCACACTAGCACAGCTGGTTCAGAGGTTGCCTCCCCTTCCTCTCTCTCTTGCACACAACGTTATCATCACAGGATCCATGAGCTGAAGAACCATACACAAATTCAAATTTCATTCTGACAGGAATCAAATCAGCACAGCAGGTTCAGAAGTTGCCCCCCCCCTCCCTCTTGCACACGATGTGATCATCACACAGGATCCGTGAGCTGTAGAACCATGTAACAATTCAAATTCAAATTCAGAATTTATTCTGACAGGGTCCAAATCAGTACAGCTGGTTCAAAAGTTGCCTCTCCTCTCTCTCTTGCACACGATGTTATCATCACAGGATCCATGAGCTGAAGAACCATATACAAATTCAAATTTCATTCTGACAGGAATCAAATCAGCACAGCAGGTTCAGAAGTTGCCCCCCCTCCCTCTTGCACACGATGCTATCATTACACAGGATCCATGGGGTGGCTGAAGAACCATGTATTCAAATTCAAATTCAAATTCAAATTCATTCTGACAGGAAGAAAATCAGCGAAGCTGGTTCAGAAGTTCCCTCCCCTCCCTCTTGCACACGATATTATCATCACAGGATCCATGAGATGGCTGAAGATCCATGTACATATTCAAATTCAAATTCAATTTTCATTCTGACAGGAACCAAATCAGTACAGCTGGTTCAAAAGCTGCTCCTCTCCCTCTTGCACAGGATGCTATCATCACACAAGATCCACGAGGTGGCTAAAGAACCATGTAACAATCCAATTTTCATTCTGACAGGAGGCAAATCAGTACAGCTGGTCCAGAAGTTGCCTTCCATCCTTCTTGCACACAATGCTTTCATCACAGGATCCATGAGGTGGCTGAGGAACCATGTACACATTCAATTTCAATTTCAATTTTCATTCTGACAGGAGGCAAATCAGTACAGCTGGTTCAGAAGTTGCCTCCCCTCTCTCTCTTGCACACGATGTTATCATCACAGGATCCATGAGGTGGCTGAGGAACCATGTAACAATTCAAATTCAAATTCAAATTTCATTCTGATAGGGTCTAAATCAGTACAGATGGTTCAAAAGTTGCCTCCCCTACCTCTTGCACACGATGTTATCATCACACAGGATCCATGAGGTGGCTGAAGAACCATGTAACAATTCAAATTCAAATTTCATTCTGTATGGAACAAAATTAGCAAAGTTGCTTCAGAAGTAGCCTCCCCTCCCTCTTGCACACGATGTTATCATCACAGGATCCGTGAGCTGACAAACCACGTAACAGTTCAACTTCAACTTCAAATTTCATTCTGACAGGGTCCAAATCAGCACAGCTGATTCAGAAATTGCCTCTCCTTCCTCTTGCACACGATGCTATCATCACACAGGATCATGAGGTGGCTGAGGAACCATGTGACAATTCAAATTCAACTTCAAATTTCATTCTGACAGGGTCCAAATCAGCACAGCAGGTTCAGAAGTTGCCCCCCCTCCCTCTTGCACACAACGTTATCATCACAGGATCCATGAGCTGAAGAACCATATACAAAATTCAAATTTCAATCTGACAGGGTCCAAATCAGCACAGCTGGTTCAAAAGTTGCCTCCCCTCCCTCTTGCGCACAATGTTCTCACACAGGATGGCTGCAAATCGGCCGTAAACCTGCATGCAGTTTACATGGGGAGGGAGGGGATGAGGGCGAAGGGGGGGGGCAAGGGGGGGAGGTAGGGGGGTGGGGGGGGGGGGGGGGGGGTCGGCGGGCGGGGGTGGGGGGTGGGGGGGGGGGTGGGGGGGGGGGGGGTGGTGAGTGGTGGTGGTGGGGGGTGGGTGGGTGGGGTGGGGTGGGGGGTGGTTGGTGATGTTGGTTGTGTGTTGGTGCGTGTGGGTGGTGGTGTTGCTGGTGTTGGTGGTGGTGGTGGTGGTGGTGGGGGTTGGTGGGTTGTGGTGTAGGTGTTGGTGTTAGGTGAGTGTTGGTTTTTGGGTTTTTTTTTTTTATCCCCCTCCCACCTCCAATATGTCTTGTGTTGTTGTGTTGGTGTGTGGTGTTGGTGGTGTTGGTGTTGGGTTCGCTTGGTGATTGGTGTTGGTGTTGGTGGTGTGGTGTTGGTGTTGGTGTTGGATTTGGTGGTAGTTGGGTGCTTGTTGGTGTTGGTGGTGTTGGTGTTGGTGGTGGGGTGGTGTTGGTGTTGGTGTGGGGGTGTTGAGTGGTGGTTGTTGGTTGGTGTTGGTGGTGGGGAGTGTTGTGGTGGTGTTGGTGGTGGTGTTGGAGATGTTGGTGGTGTTGGTGGTGTTGATGGTGAGTGTGGTTATTGTGTTGGTGTTGGTGTGTTTGGTTGGTGGTGAGTGGTTAGGGGTGTGGCTGGTGGTGGTGGTGTTGGTGGTGAGTGTTGTGTTGGTGGTGGTGGTGTTGGTGTTGGTTGTTTGTGTTGGTGTGTGGTGTTGGTGTGTTGGTTGTGTTGGTTTTTGTGGGTGGTGTGGTGGTGGTTGTGTGTCTGGGTGGTGGTGGTAGTATGTTGTTGTTGGTGTTGCTTTTTAGGTGTTTGGTGTTTGTTGTGTTTGTGTTGGTTGTTTTGTTGTTGTTGTTTGTTGTTCTGTTTGTTGTTGTTGGTAGGGGGTACTATTAAATTTACGGGGATCTACAGGTTGATGCGTTTAGATATTTTATTTTTTGTCAAAAATTTGTACACTATTGCGCCCCTTACTTTACATAATATACTTGCGATCAGTAACCCAGAATGAAGCGAACATCTAATTGCGTGATTAGGTTCAACTATTTGCTTGCGACTGATTTGTCGCGGTGACCATTGGTAGCCTGTGCAAGCAAATAAATAAAAAATGTATGGTACGCCTTATTACAAGGCGAGAGGTTGCGGGGGCCAGCCCGTGTGCTTGCATTCAATTTTAATTGGCCATTTAAATTGGAAATTTAATTGAGTGTTCGCACACCGAATGGCTGCAATGCAAATCAGTGGCAAGCTTGCATACTTAGACAAGTTCTAAGATCGTGTCGCTTGCGATGGATAATTGCCTCGGCAGTCACCGGCAGGGAGTTTCGAAAGTAGTGGAGAAAGTAGGCACTCGTAGCCGAATAGAGCTACAAACACTGAACAACTTTTGCGAAGGATCTTGACCGCTGCGATGCTGATAACTCTAGTCATGCGCACTCCAACTATGCGCAAAAATTGTGGGTGCAGAGGTGGTCGGAATCGTTCAAACGCCTGGACATCTGTCAGACAGCGGACAGACAGACGGCGGACAGACGGCGGAGAGAGGCACGGAGGGAACTTAGGGCTTCAGCCCCGAGACCCTGGGGGGTCCGGAGGGGGCTAAAGCAAAAAAGTCAAAAATGTCTGTCTGTCCATCCATTACTTAGTTAGTTAGTTTTGGGATTACTATACTACACATGCATAACTGGTCCCCAAGGGGGGGGGGGGGGGGGGTATAAGTCCCCCTTGGCTCCATCAAGCTGCAGGCACTTTGGAGTCCTGTAGGGCAGGAAAAACCTGGTCATCTCATCAATCATCATGCATCATCTTTTTCCCCCATCCATCATCATCATCATCATCATCATCATCACAATGCCTTCCCCCCCCTGGACTGTGAACCACATACTGACATATCCTCCTTATCATTGTTAGTGTTTATTACGCACTTTGAAAAAATGAAAAACGGCGAGCATACTAAGCAGATTAGACATAACAATTGGTGTGTTTGGTCCCGGTAGCAATTATTTTTGCCGTTTTTTCCCTTTTTTCAACCTGCAGCCGTGAGCAGCCTACTGCAGCTGCTAGACCAACCGCGAGTCAAACCAGCCAACCCAAGCCAAGCGGATCATGAGCAGCTTGAGGCTGATAGACCATGCGATCAAAACCAAGCCAAACCAAGCCAAGCCAAGCCAAGCGGATCATGATCGCCCTGTCTGCCTGATAGAACACAGGCGATAAACATCCAAACCAATCCAACGGATCATGAGCAGCTTGAAGGTTCCTAAAACCATCGATCAAACTAGCCAAACCAAGCCAATCCAAGCAAAGCTGATCATGAGCCATCTTGAGGCTGATAGACCCATGCGTCCAAACAAGCCAACCAAGCCAAGCGTATCACATGGGTCAGCTTGAAGGCTTGAATAGACCATGCGATCAAACGCACCAACCAAGCCAGCCAGAAGCGGATGATGAGAGCCAGCTTGAAGGCTTATAGACCATGCGATCAAACCAAGCCAAACAAGCCAAGCCAAATTCAAAGTCGGATCTGAGCAGCTGGAAGGCTGATGACTATGCTATCAAACAAGCCAACCAATGCCAAGCGGATCAATAGCAGCTTGCAGTCTGATAGAACCATGCGATCAAACCAAACCAAGAGCCAACCCAACGGTATGATGAGCAGCTTGAATGCTGATAGCCATGGATCAAACAAGCCAACCAAGCGCAGCAGCCGGATGATGAGTCAGCTTGAAGGCTGAAGACGCATCGACATTCAAACCAAGTCCTAAACCAAGCCAACGGATGTGATGCAAAGCTTGAAGGCTGATAGACCATGCGATCAAACCAAGCCAAACCAAGCCAAGCGGATCATGAGCAGCTTGAAGGCTGATAGACCATGCGATCAAACCAAGCCAAACCAAGCCAAGCGGATCATGAGCAGCTTGAAGGCTGATAGACCATGCGATCAAACCAAGCCAAACCAAGCCCAAGCGTATGGATGAGGCATTCTTGAAGCTGATTTAGACCATAGCGATCAAACCCAACCAATCCAAGCCACCGCGATATAGATGAGTCGCTGTTGAAGGCTGAATAGACCATATCTGATCAACCAAGCATAATTAAGCCAGAGCGGATGATGAGCATGCTTGAAGGGCTGAGATAGTCGACCAATAGACCGCCTCAAAACAAGTAGACGCAAATTAGCCCGCGGATGATGAGCAGCTTGAAGGCTGAATATACCACTACAATACGGCGATCACACCAGCCAAACCCAAGCCAAAGCGATGAGGAGCATCTTGAAGCTTAGAGACCATGCGATCATAACCAAGCACAACCAGCGCATAGCGGATCTGAGCATGCTGAAGGCTGAATATGACACCACGCATCGAGCGATTCAAACCAAGCCAAACCAAGCAAGCGGAATGAATGAGCATCTTGAATTCTGATAGACCAATAGCCGCGATCAAAACCAAAACCATCCAGCCAAGCGATCATCGAGCAGCTTGACAGGCTGATAGACCAATGTACGGTATCAAACATACCAAGCCCAAACCAAGCCAGCGGACTATCATCTAGCATTCTTGAAGGCTTATTTTTTGTTAAAAATACTTGTGGTGGGGGGGGGTGGGTGGCTTTGGGGGGGGGGGGGGGTGGGAACACAAACAAAAACAAAAAACAGCAAACACACAAAAAGCAAAAAACACCGTCGCTATCAAACCAGCCAACCCAATCCGTAAGCGGCTCATGAGCACGCTTGAAGGCTGTATAGACCATGCGACAACCAAGCCTGCTCACCATACTCCAAGCGGATGGATGAGACCAAGGTTGAAGGCTGATAGACTCATGCTATAACCAAGCCAACCGAAGCCATGGCGGGATCATGAAGCAGCTTTGAAGTGCTGAAGTAGACGCATAGCGATAACACACAGACCCAACACCAAGCCAAGCGGATCATGAGTGCAGCTTGAAGCGTATAGACCATCATGTAGCGAATCAACCAAATAACAATTAAGCCAAGCGATTGACTTAGAGCAGCTTGAAGGCTGATAGACCATGCGATCAAACCAAGCCAAACCAAGCCAAGCGGATCATGAGCAGCTTGAAGGCTGATAGACCATGCGATCAAACCAAACTGTTCATGATTATTCCTGTCATTCAACCTGCCCCTCACACCCACACCACACCAACCACCCCACCCACTTACATTGATTGCGCGTCTCCTAGCCGAACATCAATGTGTAAACAAATAGTCCATGCACGTTCCTGCAAACCCACACCCACACCCACACACCACACCACCCACCCACTTAACATTGATTCCTGTCATCACTGCACTGCACTTTGCTGCCATCACTACTCATTTGTCAACTCCTCACTATCCTGACATCAACCCTGTTTTCTAAATCGCCGGCTCTTGTTATCACAACAATTAAAGGATTTCACCGGCACACAAACCAGCACGCACCTAGATTTCGGAAAATATACAATAACATAGAATAATAAAAAAAAAAAAAAAAAAAAAAAATATATATATATACTATATATCCATAGGGTGCCTAATTCAGACCCTGATGGATACAGATGGATTGAGCTATGCCCCTTAAGTCATAAAACAAAAAAAACGTTTTTGTTTGCCAATAAGTTGCCCAACCACATCATTTTCAACATATAAATACTCGAATTTGGGTTATTCATCAAAGGTGGGAACCAGGTCCCATGTGAACATGCTAAGTTGTTACGATGGGGTTGTCCCTAAGTCGATACGGTTTTACGCACGACTCGTTGATCGGAGGCCTATCGGCAACTTAAACAAGCCAATTTAAAAAAGAACCTGGGTACAAAGTTGTGTAACGTCTTTTCCCCTGCCAGTACTTAATGTCAGAAGGCCTTGGAAGGCAGTACAACTGAGCATAAAGTTGAGTACGGACCCCCAAAACCACGTTTATTTACTTTCGTGGGTTTCCTATAGTCTAGCGTCAGAGCTGCACGCCTCATTGAAACGTTTTGTCGGCCACAGGTTTTGCTCGAGTCTTGAGATGTGTAGCTGTGCGAACAACTTTTTTTTTTGTGAAAATTCAAAAATGTTCAAATATTTTTGAAGATAAATTACGAAAAACAAACTTTTTTTATTTGTCTTCAAACATCCGCTCTGACTTTCTGAACTCAGTTTTTGTTTTGGAGTACATCATTGAAAACACACCCTAATCCTGGGCCATGGTGTGGTAGGCCATTGGGAGGTAAAATCTTGAGATGTACAGCTATTTCAGTAGATTCCTAGGCCAAGGCTGAAGCGCACCTCCGACCTTGTAATAGGGGTTTGATAAGCCTTTCTATTCTTCTTCTTTCTTTTCTCCCGAGATACCACTTTCTTCGGAATAGCTCCGCGCAGGTTTATTAGGAAAACCCCGTTCGTATATGACGCGAAGCTTGGATTTGTGTATCACTAATTATATCGAGACATCTGATCTAGCTTGCCAACACCTCGGGCCAATTTGCGACAAGTCAGCTGTGCGCTCGAGCGACTCCAGATGTCGAACGGTCCTGGGCACGAAATATGCTGCGCGAATAGCTTGACACCGTCTCGCTAACAATATGAGCGACAGAATTCGTCCGAGCACTTTTTGGGTCATGTACGGCTCTGTTCATATTATTGCTATCGTACTAGGTGCGCTCTTCGATCTTAGGCTCACCTTATGGATACAGGTATACAGGTATATAGCTATAGTAACTATATATATATCTAGGGGGCGGCAAATATATTCTATATTGCGCAAAAAACACTACTAGATATATCTCATACTATTAGCACATAGTGAGTATATGTTGTGTAGTGGCAACCATACACATATGCAGTTTTTACATCAGATATCCAACGGAAATCCAGTCGATACGCCTCAATACTGCTTGGTGCCCGTAGTCCCATACATTTGTAAACCATATTTTGATTTTTGTAAGGTGCCCTATGGCCGATTTGTCAAAATCCCAGGAGCTTCGCCAATATAGATCTATATAGATCTATATAGATTTACAAATGTAAATCTATGCAAATCTATATAGATCCGGATGCCCCTCTCCCTATATTATCATACATACGGTAAACCCGTGTGGCCAGGTGGCCACACCTGCGCTCAACAAAGACTCCCCCCCGACTCAAGAGCCCCCCATCGCTCCACCCCCCCAATCACATATACGGTGGCACCATTTGGCTCTTTATTAGCCAGCATGAGTAAACCTATTTGGGCTATGGTTCATATATGGTGTGTGACACTTGAAGCCCCCCCCCCTTCACGATCCAACCCACCACACACCAACCATTATCCGCCCCCTCCCCACCCCCTTCCCTCCCTGCCGTTTGGCCACACCTTGTTTTGAGCTGGTTGCAAAAACGGTTTTTTTCTGGCGGTGCATCAACTTCAAACATGTGGACCGGACGCCTATCCCTTGCGATGGTCTCCTTTGTGCACCACAGCACACACAAATACCATGTATCTCCCCCCCCACCCCCCCCCCCTCTCCCCACCCCCACCCCCCCCCCCCCCCCCCCCCCAGTTCTCTCCACCCCCACCCCCACCCAATTTATGTACACCACCCATCGGTGCATCTTCTTCCGCTAAAAACCCCCCTGCCCACAGACATACGCCCTTGACATCTTTCCTGACATACTTGCCTGACCACACCATCCGCGTACACCCCATCACCCAGCCATCCCACCAGCCCCCACCCTCGCCCCACTTCGCAGCCCCCCCAATCCTCCCTACAATCGCACCCACAGCACACACATCCTCCATATCTCCCTCCCTACACTCATTTGTGGGTGCTTCTGGCATAGGCTGGAAAGGTCATACGGATGAAAGCATACGACAGTCCCAACGTTGCGCATCTACAACCGACTCCGCTAATAAGCATCGACCTGCTTCCCTGCCACCTCAGCTGTGTCGATAGTCCCGACCCCCACTTAAAAAGCTTAACGCTGCGCCAATCGACACTATACATAATAAGCTTCTTCTTTAACGAGCACTGTATTCATGTCGGCAAGGGAAGCTCTTGTGCACCGATCCAGGTGGAAAGCTTGTTCGGGAACAGCGAACTGTCACGTCTGCCCTTACCTCGAAATTCGTAGGTGGATGATACTTCAGCAGATGTCAGGAGAAATCGGTGCAGAGGGCGCAACCGCAAGAAACGCAGGAGGCGAAGGGTTTGCATAAGGCAGAAAGCGGGAATTCGGCCTTGGCGGAAATTGCGGCCTGTGCGGGAATCGGTTTTTAATGAGCTCAACGGCTTACGCCGATGATGACACCTCACGACCAACCGACCCTGCGAGCCACGACACCTAACAGACCAACGACCGCCAGGAGTTCTTTTGTCACATTTATTATATAACGCGAATATATATCCACTATATATTATAGATAGTAATTAATTACTAAAAGAAACTCATGGTGCGGTCGCGGTTCCATGTTCCGCGGTCGTGATGGTGTCTCAATCGCGTAACCTACTTAACCGACTTCCGCGTGCCCAGCCATTCTGCTCAGCCATTCACGCTATCAATCCCACCTGCTTTAACTTCGCCTGATGTGGCCTCCTGTGCGACCTTCTTCGCCTCATGCAACCTTCCTTCTGGCCTCCTGTGCAATTCCTAACCTGTTGGCGCATTTCGCCCGATTCTCCTTTTTGCTGGCCGCCTGAATTACTACCACCCTTGAGTTGGTAGCGCTACGTTGGGTTTCCTACAAACAATCTTTTACCCTTGCCATCCAGCAAGATCGACCCCTGCATCAGAGATCTGTCGCTACAGCATGCATACTTCTTCACGAAGGTCGACACAGGATGCAGATCAGCCCACACCTGGCAGAAGTTTTCGAATACACATCCTCACCCATTGCATGTCAGAACATGACTGCAACTTTCGTCCAATGCATGTGAGAAAACCTTGTCGCATTCACACATTGTGCCCATAGCAAGCACGTCCGCGCCGACAGAGTTTTGACACAATAATGATATCTGCCGAGCATTCTTGCTGCGCCCCTTAGTCTAACGTACATCTCATTTTCAAGCAACTTGGCTGCAGCTTTCTTCCCACTATGCGCCTCGGAGCAACAACAGTGTTCCTGTAGCACTTGTGGCCAAGCGATAACGCGGGCTAAAGTTGAACTGTGGACGAACTTAGCCTTATGTTTCCAAGTCTCCAGATCACAGGTTGACTGCTGGATCACTGTTTTCTGTCGGCTGGACAGGACTTTAGGTCGCTTGCCGAGCTGGAATACATGCTGTGCGAATAAGCTTCAAGGTATGTACGGTTTGCGATTGGCACAGGTTCAGTGCAGTTTGGGCTCGTGGGGTCAGATTGTCGATCACAGCTGGAAGTGGCAGGACAGGTCCGCGCAAAAATCGTCAGGTCCGAATGCTATCAAGCGCAGAGTCGGGATATGCGCAACGTGCCGATGGGTTGGATCTCTGCTGCAGCCTGCCTCTTCGTCCCGTTTGCGCCTTTTGCTTATGGTCAAGCACCACAGCTGAAATGGACGGGGGGCAGTAAGGATATGTGTGCTTTATGTTTGATGTGCGAAGGGAGGGGCGGGATGATAGTTGGGAGGGGTCCGGGGTGCTGGTGGGATGGCTGGGGTGGGGGAGGGGTAGTGCAGGAAACTGCCAGTAAATGTAACTTGTAAAGGAAGGTTGGTTTGTTTGCCTGGTGTACATGTCGCTGGGTGGGTGGGGGTGGAGATAACTGGGGGGCAGGGGGGGGGGGGGGAGGGGGGGGCGAGGGGGGGGCGGTGGGGGGGGGGGGAGTACTGTGGTATGTGGGTGCTTGTGGTGCACACTGAAGGGACCAATCCTCAGGGGATATCGCGGCCATCAGTGTTTTCAGTTGCATGCACTAGTCTAGACACAACCGGCATAAAACCGTCCTGTAACCCAGCCCAAAACAGGTGCACCACGTGAGGGAGGGGGATGGGGGGGGGGGGCTCAGTGTTTTTAGTGGTGGAACATCATGGTGTGTGTGTTTCATCAAGAGGGGTGGGGAGGGTAACAGTTTAAACCATTATGTAACCCAGCCCCAAACATGGTTGCCGCGCCCAAATGCAAAAGACATGCACCAGCTGTATATAATAGCGGGGCGGTGGGGCGGGGGATGGGGGCCATTTTGTCTATACTGCTGTGTGTAGGTGCGTCCACCAGCCACACTCTTAGTTATTAAAAGCTAACATTTAAAAACTATAAACTATAAATTATATAAATGTAAGTACAAAACTATGTCAACTATACATGACTGTAATATACAATATAAATATTCGTAGTATACAGATGGTTAATAACCGGGATTAAATTATGTCTCGCTTATATTACGTGTATATGTAAGTATATGATAAATCCACCTCCCCGTGCCGTGATGGTGCCCATGGTGAGGGTAGCGGATCACATTGGGGAACTGATAGATGTGCCGCTGGTATCTGCTAGGCTTCTCCCACCCTGCAGCATATGCACCAAATGCACAATTACATTACATTACAGTTACATTACTTACATGTACATTTACATTACATTACACTCTACATTACATTACATTACATTACATATACATTACATTAAGCTTACATTACATGACTGAAATTGCATGACTGACATGGACATGACATACATGACATGACTGACATGACTGACATGACATGACTGACTTCACATTACATTGAATCCACAGGTCATTGTTGGCGCAGACAGCCACTCCCACAACATCAGGGAGGGGTCTTCCAAAATACCCTCAGAAAAAGAAAGGCGATATTGCAGCAAGCAGCACCCTTACACAGCGCAGTAATAGGAAAATGATAAATCGAACAGTGTGCTATATCTTGTACATTATTGTACGTTTGAAAGAACGTACTTGTTGATGTTTGTACTTCGTGTTTGTGTCCTTGTACATTATTGTGTACGTTAAGAAAACCTGTTTTGAAGTCTGTAACAGTATTGGACGCTCAATAATCGTGTATTGTCTCACTTGTCATGGATTTGGTTGCCGTTGTAGATTATGTTGTGTGTTAGTAAGACGTTGTGTTTGGTACTGACTTGACCCATGGTTGTGCCGTTTGGATGCATTAGTGCACATAATAAAACGTGGTGTTGTTCGTTAAGTTCCAGCTACAATCCGACTCACCAGTGTACATCACATATCAGTACATCACTCACCAGTGTACATCACACATATAAGAACATTACTCACCAGTGTACATCACACATATCAGTACATCACTCGCCAGTGTACATCCACAATACATCATAGCCCCATCACTCACCGTTGTACATCACCATATCAGTACAACATCACTTCACTCACCAGTGTACATCTACCTAAAAGAATCACCTCGCACCAGTAGTCGTATCTCACACATATCAAGTAGCGACCTCATTCTCGCACAGATGTACATCACACATATACGTGTTACACTTCATCGCCAGTGTCATTACATATATATCAGTTGCTACCATCACTCACCGTGTCAATCACACAATATAAAGTACAAATCACATCGCCGTGTACCATTACAGATATCAAGTACAGATCACAAATTCACCCGTGACCATCAACGGCCCAACACCTCCAAGCGTGCCTGCCTCCAAAGCTTCAATCAGAGCTCCTTTGTCGATCACGCCGCCTCTTGCACAGTTGATTAAAGCTGTAGCCACCGTGTGTGGACGTTTGGTAGGTTTAAGTAAGGTGAATGGATAAACACTTCTCAACCAAAGTCAGCCTACGCCTACGCTTATCATATCTCTGGCATCTAGATAGATACACGTCACTCATACTTCTTTTTAATCACGGACGAAAACGCCTAAGAACCACAAACACTGAGGACCTAAGGGGTTCATTTTAATGAGCCCTTCCAAAAAAATGTTATCTTGGTTCTTTGAAGTTGAGAAAGTCCCGTTACACCAACAAGTTTGTCTAACTCCCTGGACTTAACGATACCATACTGTATATACCCTTAAGTGAGGTCTCAAACTGCAACTATACAACAACACCATATACATTTAAAAGGGATAAACAGCAGGAGGAAAGGTAAATGGAACAACAACACACAGGATGCAAACGCAAATGAATAGGCCTATGCAAAAATGCAACCCAAGAGGTGCTAAAGTGAGACAAGACTAGCAACGGTCCTACCCACTGCAGGGTACCGGCTCACTAGGTTAAACCATCTAGTCTCACATTGCCCTGCAGAACCTCAAGGGTGGAAGTAAAGGAGCAAATATTGGGGGTGCCCAACTTCCAATGGATCGACAGAAGTCAATATTCAAATGAAAGTCATCAACTCCAATCACACCTCCGACCCCATGTAACCAAACCTGTCACCAAACATGTAACCTAAGATGTAACCAATCTAAACCAATATAATACAATCACCACCTCAGCCCTGAAGTCCACTGCTGTGTCATGTAACCAAACCTGTAACCAATCCAAACCAATACAACTACACTCACCACCTGTCAGCCTTGAAGGTGCCATCTGCGTGTCATGTGTAACCAAACCTTGTACAACCAATCCAATCCTCAATACAATACAATCACCACCTCAGCCCTGAAGTCCACTGCTGTGTCATGTAACCACCCTGTACCAACCAAACCAATACATACAATCACACCTTACCTATGCAGCCTAGAGTCCACTGCTAGTGTCCATTGTTAACCAAACTCTGTTCACCCAACTCCAAGACCACTACAATACAATCACTCACCTCACTAGCCCTGAATGCCATCTGCTGCTGTCCTGGTAACCAAACCTGTAACCAATCCAAACCATACAATACACTCACCAACCTCCGCCCTGAAGTCCATCTGCATGTGATCATGCTCACCAAACCTGTAACCAATCCAACACAAACACATACATTCCCCACCTTCATGCCCTGACAGTCCACTGCTGTGTCATTAACAAAACCTGTAACCATCCTCACAATACAATACAATCACCCACCACTCAGCCCTTGAAGTTCCACCGCATGTGTCATGTAACCAAACACGGTAACCAATCCAATACCCCTAATACACTAGTGTATCCACGTCCACCTACCGAATCAGCCCTGAAGTCCCTGCTGACTGTCAATGCTAATCCAAACCTGTAACAATCCAACCAATACTATACAATCACCTCTCTCGACCTACCTTCAGGCTCTCTGACGGCTCCACTGCTGTGTCATGTAACCAAACCTGTAACCAATCCAAACCAATACAATACAATCACCACCTCAGCCCTGAAGTCCACTGCTGTGTCATGTAACCAAACCTGTAACCAATCCAAACCAATACAATACAATCACCACCACCCTCACCCTGAAAGTCGCGCTGGCTTGTGTCACATGTAACCAACCTGTTACCATCCACCAATACAATACAATCACCACCTCAGCCCTGAAGTCCACTGCTGTGTCATGTAACCAAACACTTTAACCATCCAAACCAATCTCAACCACGCGTACTAACAAACTCACCACACGCACATTCCTGAAAATCCACTGTCTGTGTTCAATGTACCAAACCTGTAACCATCCAACAATACAATACAATCACTCACACATCTGAGCCACGTGAGCTCCAACCAGATAATGATCTGTGTAACCAAACCTGTAACCAATCCAAACCAAACCAAACCAATACACTGCAATCACCACCTCAGTGCTCACACTCACTGCCCCGGGCTAGTACTATTTCAAGCCAACCAATTGCACCAAGATGGAGAACGACGACACCCATCCCGGTCTCACAGAGCAACGCGTCCACACACTCAAATTCATATGATTGGCTCATACACACCTCCCTTGCCCCGGCTAGTATTACAATTGTTCAGCTCACAACTATTGCACTACATAGGGGAATGCGACTGCAGTCCGCTTGGTCGGAGGCTTTCCCCCTCATCTACACTCAGTCAGATGGACTATGAATTGGCTTACATCACACATCACTGCCCCTGGCTTCATCATTACAACTCAAGACACTACGAAAATCTTCAGATACTCTGATTTTAGCTGCTTGGCCTACTATTTATACTGGGCTATCCATTGAGTGAGGCTCTAAGGGGAATACAGCCCACGTCCATTAGAAGATAGCGATTCATTTGCTGTCGTTGGTTAAACCTGGTGCAGTGTCAGCGACACCACATCAGAGCGTGCAGGCATAAAACTCAACTCAGACCAAAACGATCCAAACCAAAACTCAACTCAGACCAAACAAATCAAATCACCACCACAATCCTCACACTCATAGCTCCAGGCTTCATCATTTCAAACTCTGATTTTGAGATGAGCAATTGAGATCTCGGGGTAACCAGGTGGACATTTTTCTACCTACTGATCTGGTTAGTATTCGGACTCGTAACTCGTAATAGTACGCCATCGTAATCGACCCCGTTTTGGCCCAAATTATCGTAATAAGAGACCTAACAAAAAAACTGAAATTGACTTTAAGTTGTACTACAAAAGTGGTGACACAAACTTGACTACAAATGTAATATATAGCTGTTATGGGAGGAGAAGCAAATACAAAAAGTACTACAAGATTGCCCTCTTTGAATTTGAAAAAACAAACTGGGGTAAACGGGCAGAACAGCGACACAACAACAGAGCTGCAAAGAGCTCAATTCAGACCAACCCGAACCAAACCAAACTCAACGCCAAGAACGATCAACGACAATCCAGTACAACGTTCTAAATCACAAAAACAAGAAAAACGTTAAAACCAGTGGGACCTCGAGTGGGGCCCGCTTGTGAGTACCGCCCAGAGGGCCATCACCATCACCATCACCATCACCATCACCAATCAAACAGAACATAGGCACCCCGCCTTCACTGCCCGTGCTTGAATCCATTTCTAACTCCCATCTTGACGTATGAGGGTGAGTGAGTTGTGTCACTGGACTTTAACGGACAGTACAGCGACACGACATCAAAGTGCAACATAACTCAACTCATGAACCACAACTTTCAGGAGCAAAGAACTCAATCTCAAACAAAGAAACACTACATACACAACCACCTTAGCTCTCACAACTACACAGCTTCCGGGCTTCTACTGTGCAATATGAACTCGAACTGAGATGGGTGATTTAAGTTGCTTTCTTTTAACGGGCAGTACACAGTCAAAAGCGAACACGAACATAAACGGCATATAACTCAACTTAGACCAAACCGGACCGAACCGAACCGAACCGAACCAAAACTCAAGCCAAACAAAACCAATCCAATACAATCTCCACCTCAGCGCTCACACTCACTGCTCTGGGCTTCATCACTTTGAACCCCCGAGTTTTGAATGAGCGATTCTAGTATGGCTGTCGTACAACGGTCAGTACTGGACTGCCGAACATACATACCCCACATTTCATTAGATCATAGACATGGCGTAACTCTACCTACAACCAAACCCAGTCAAAACTCCACTGAACGAGACATATCCAATCACTTACCCCATCAACTCGAGGCCCTTCACGTACCACCAAGGCTTTATCATTTTAAACCCCGATTTTGAGATGAGCGATTTAGTTGCTTGGGTGAACAGGCAGTACTGCGACACAACATCAGAGATGCATAGAACTCAACTCAGACCAAACCAAACCAAATTAAAACTCAGCTCAAACGAAACCAATCCATCACAATCAAACTCACTGCTCCGGGCTTCACATCATGTTCACAATGCAGGATTTTTGAGATGAGCATTGGGGTTGCTTGGGTAATGCGGCAGTGCAACGACACGACAATCTCCAATGAGCTACATAAAGGCTGCTCCAAGTCCTGCCCGCGGCTTGACTAAGATTTAGTGCTCACTGTCACATACGATACGGTTTGCTAAAGGTAGGAAGTGACGGTGGAGTGCTGTGTGTGGTAGGTCAGTGGGTGGCATGTGTGCATGGTTGTGAGATGTGGTGTGGTAGTTGTGGTGTGGTTGCTGGTGTAGTGGTTGTTGTGAGGGTGTGGTGTGGTGTGGTGTGGTTCGTGGCTGTGGTGGTAGGTAGGTTGTAAGCATGTTCAGCCATGTGGCTGCGGGTGGATGGTGGTGTGGGTAGACAGGGGGCTGGATCTTTTTCGATGTTATGGCTCGCCCCTAGCGGTTGGTTAGACGGCTGGGGTGGCATGGTGCGGGTGGGGTGGATGTGTGTGGAGGTGACTGTGAAGTGGTCTAGGAGGGAGTGGTAAATTGTTGGTTGATTGTTGATTGGTTTATTCTTTAGTGGGTGAGCAGGTGGTTGGTTTGTGGCTGGTTGGTTAGTGGGTTAGCAGATGGTTAGTTGGTTGGTTGGTGGTTGATTGTTGGTTGATTGTTTTGTGGATGAGCAGGAGGTTGGTTGGTGGTTGGTTGGTTAGTGGATTAGCAGGTGTTTGGTTGGTTGGTGGTTGGTCTGTTTTTGGTGGGTGACGCATTGTGGTGTGGTTGACGTGACATTGTATTTTGGTTGAGTGATTAAGTGGTTGAGCAGGTGGTTGGGTGGTTCTGGTTGGGTGGTATAGGTTTGGTTGGGTTGAGGCATGTGGTGGATGGGTTTGGCTTGAATTGGTCGATGGGTTACGCTTGCGTTCGCAGTGGTTGTTTGTTGGTTGGTGGTTGAGGTTGTGTATAGGAGCGGCAACAGCTTGTGGGTGGTTGAGTGGAAATGGAAATGGCATACGTGAGCTGAGTGCTTAGCGGAGAGGTTAAATGTTCGGGGTTTGAGCCACATAACCGATTTAGCTCTATTTGTGCCAACCCCTGGACTGTAACATACATTATACAGGTGGGCTGTAATCATATATCACATCGGATTCCTTCCGGCTGATCGTGCGGGTAGTGCCAATGCTCCAGGCGCGTCATTGGCCAGTCTGCGAAACCAATAAACCCGACATAGTATCCTTTTCTTCCATTATGTACGGTACATGCAACTGTGGAGTGTGGTTCCTATCAATCTCATCGTCCTGGGTGGCGTGCTCGTGCGGTACACTCTTTCAATTTTCAATTGGATTATTTCAATGTTGCTTGTTTATTACTGTTTTAATGTTACAGTCCAGGGGATAGATCCGAATAAGCGAAATAGGACTTGGCCCCAAAGCAGTAGTTAGGGAAGGGCTTAAAAAAGATAATAATGCACTGATGACTGAACCCCAAACAATCGTTATTAACCGACGGGGGGCCTGACGTTCATTGCTAACAGAGACAAACAGTGATCAACCTTGTGACCATGTTGTGCTTCTATACTACACGTGATGGACTGTTTACCCGAGGTGGTTAGATGTGGAATAGTGCTTGTCAGGTGGTTTGTGTCCTGTCTGTGTGTGTGTGTTGTGTGTGTGTGTGTGTGATTGTGTGTGGGGGGGGGGGATGGATATTGATGGTGGCGGTGGGTGGGTGGGGTGTTTTATTTCATCTCTCACCTTCATGCCTGAGTGCCTCAGCAGAGCGTGCATAGACATTTGCCAAACATTTTAATAGTATTGTATTTTTTGTTAAATATATATCACCTTATGCCGAGTGCCTCTGCAGAGACGGGCAAGACATTTGCCAACACGGCCAAAGCCACAATACCCAAGGTCTTGCCACCAAAGCTGGGCATCAAGAAAGAAGCACAGAGTTGGGAGTATAATGATTAAAAGTTTTTTCTAATCAGTGCTTGTGTACAGACAAATTTCAATCAAATGTGTACCTGAGGTTTTGCCACCAAGCTCAGTCAAGAAAGAGCACAGGAGTGGGGAGTATAATGATGAATGTTTTTTCTAATAACTGTGTGTAACAACATTTCATCACATTGTACTGAGGTGTATGTCGCGCAAGCTGCAGTCAAGCACATGAGTCGGAGTATATGATGATGGTCGGTATTTTTTTTTTCTAAATAATCTGTGTGTACAACATTTCATCAATGTTACATGAGGTTTTGTGCCATCCAGCTGGCGTTCAAGAAGCACTGGAGTGGGACTCATGATGATGGTATTTCTACTAATCTGTGTGTTCACAACATTTACATAAATTGGTACTGAGGTGTTGTTCAACAAGCTGTCACAGTCAAGACAAGCTCTGCAGGGAGTGGACTATGATGATGGGGTTTTTATAATAATCTGTGTGTAACCACATTCATTCATTGTACATGAGGGTCTTGCCAAATCCAATAGCTGGCAGTCAGAAGCACAGGAGTGGGACTATGATGATGAGGGTTTTCTAATAATCTGTGTGTACATTATTTCATCAAATTGTACATGAGGTTTTGCCACCAAGCTGGCCGTCAAAAGCACTAGTGGAGTGGGCTGATTGATGATGGGTTTTTTTTTAATATCTGTGTGTACAACATTTCATCAAATTGTACATGAGGTTTTGCCACCAAGCTGCAGTCAAGAAGCACATGAGTGGGACTATGATGAGTGGGGGGTTTTATGATAATCTGTTGATACAACCTTTGTCGAAGCTCATCAAACTTTATACCTTGAGGTCATTTGCCACCACTGACAGTCAAGCAGCTCACAGGAGTGGGCACTATAGATGATGGTTTTTCTAATAATCTGCGTGCTGTTAACAACATTTGCAAGTTTGTTCATCAAGTGTCTTTGGTATCACTGATGTTTTGCACTGAAGCTGCAGTCAAGAAGCACAGAAGCTTGTCACTCCTATGTATGATGGGTGTTTCTAATAATCTTTGTGTAGACATTTCATCAAATTTGTACAATGAGGTTTGCAACAATGCCCTGCATCCAAGAAAGCCCAGGAGTCTGGACTCATGACTTGATTGGGGCTGGTGTATAATACATCTTTTGTCTTACACATTTCATTCAATCTGGACCTTGAGGTTTATGCCATACCAAGCTGTGCTCAGTCAAGAAGCCAGATGAGTGTGACCTGTGTGATTGCTTTTTCGAATCATGCTGTGTGGTACAACATTTCATCAAATTGTACATGAGGTTTTGCCACCAAGCTGCAGTCAAGAGACAACAGAGGGGAACTAGATGATGGTTTTATTCTCAAAATCTGTGTGTAAACAACATTTCCATCAACTTGTACATGAGGTTTTGCCACCAAGCTGCAGTCAGAAGTCACTGAGTGGGACTATGAGATTGGGGGTTTTATCTTACACTCTGTGTGTAACGACATTTCAATCAAATTGGATACATGAGGGCTTTGCCCACGCAAGCTTGCAGTCAAGGAAGCACGTCTCAGTCGGGCTATGCATGATGGGTATTTCTTCTAATAATCTGGTGGTGTACACCTGAACATTTCATGCAAAATTGTACATGAGGTTTGTTTGGCCACCAAGCGGCAGTCAAGTGAAGCACAGAGGGCGGACTACTTGATGATGGGTTTCGTAATGTCATCTTGTGTAAAACATTCATCAAATTGTACATGAGGTTTTGCCACCAAGCGCAAGGGCAAGAAGCACAGGCGTGGTACTATTGCATGGTGGGGGTTTTAGGATGATAATAGACCTGTGTGTGTTAAACAGTTCATCAAATTGTCATGAGGTGTTTGCACCGAAGCCTCGCAGTCAAGAAGCACAGGAGTGGGACTATGATGATGGTTTTTCTAATAATCTGTGTGTACAACATTTCATCAAATTGTACATGAGGTTTTGCCACCAAGCTGCAGTCAAGAAGCACAGGAGTGGGACTATGATGATGGTTTTTCTAATAATCTGTGTGTACAACATTTCATCAAATTGTACATGAGGTTTTGCCACCAAGCTGCAGTCAAGAAGCACAGGAGTGGGACTATGATGATGGGGGTTTTCTAATAATCTGTGTGTACAACATTTCATCAAATTGTACATGAGGTTTTGCCACCAAGCTGCAGTCAAGAAGCACAGGAGTGGGACTATGATGATGGTTTTTCTAATAATCTGTGTGTACAACATTTCATCAAATTGTACATGAGGTTTTGCCACCAAGCTGCAGTCAAGAAGCACAGGAGTGGGACTATGATGATGGTTTTTCTAATAATCTGTGTGTACAACATTTCATCAAATTGTACATGAGGTTTTGCCACCAAGCTGCAGTCAAGAAGCACAGGAGTGGGACTATGATGATGGTTTTTCTAATAATCTGTGTGTACAACATTTCATCAAATTGTACATGAGGTTTTGCCACCAAGCTGCAGTCAAGAAGCACAGGAGTGGGACTATGATGATGGTTTTTCTAATAATCTGTGTGTACAACATTTCATCAAATTGTACATGAGGTTTTGCCACCAAGCTGCAGTCAAGAAGCACAGGAGTGGGACTATGATGATGGTTTTTCTAATAATCTGTGTGTACAACATTTCATCAAATGTACATGAGGTTTTGCCACCAAGCTGCAGTCAAGAAGCACAGGAGTGGGACTATGATGATGGGTTTTCTAATAATCTGTGTGTACACAACATTATCAAATTGTACATGAGGTTTTTGCCACCAAGCTGCAGTCAAGAAGCACAGGAGTGGGACTATGATGATGGTTTTTCTAATAATCTGTGTGTACAACATTTCATCAAATTGTACATGAGGTTTTGCCACCAAGCTGCAGTCAAGAAGCACAGGAGTGGGACTATGATGATGGTTTTTCTAATAATCTGTGTGTACAACATTTCATCAAATTTGTACATGAGGTTTTGCCACCAAGCTGCAGTCAAGAAGCACAGGAGTGGGACTATGATGATGGTTTTTCTAATAATCTGTGTGTACAACATTTCATCAAATTGGTACATAGGTGGTTTGTGCCACCGCTGCCAGTCAAGAAGCACTGGAGTGGGAGCTATGATGTAGTGGTTTTTCTGTCTAATTAATCGTGTGTACAACATTTTCACCCCATCAAATTGTGACATAGGTTTGTGCCACAAAGCTGACAGTCAAGAAGCACAGGAGTGGGTACTATTGATGCCTGCGTTTTTTGGCATACCTCAATTATCTTGCTCTTACTACGATACATTCATCCGTGACTAACTATGGTGTACTATATTGGTCATTCTATGGCGCCACCAAACGCTTATCCATGAGCCACCACGGACACGCGACTGCGAACTACTTATCATATAGGGTCCTTCTTCGACCATAACTAATCGGGGCGTGGTGTCGTATACCTACAGGCTGCATAAAGTTGGTCGATCCGAGGTTGGGGCCCGCACCAAGGCAGGGCAAGCGCACAAAACAAGCCACAGGATGCATGGGTTAGATATCAATAAGGGGGTGTCGGAAGACCTCGAGGGGGTACACGTTGCTAGGTTCTGGACAAAGGGTCCAGGAGCGGGGTAGTCTGTAGTCACTATCCAGACAGCACACAGCACCCAAGAGCACAGGAGGGGACGAGAAATGAGGAGGGGTGGGCGAAGAATCGGAGGGGTGTCACCCCTCATCAGAGTCATTCCCTGCCCAGCAAAACAACATGGTGGGGGGGGTACATGAGGCTGTGGCCCTACCGAAGTGCTGCGCAAGTCACAAGAATAACGGATGGTGGGTACTGGGAATGATGAATGGTTTTTTGCCCACACTAATCGGTGTGTGGTACACCACGGCTCACGACAATGGGTCGACAGTCTGAGTGTTTGTGTGTTCGTGCAACACACCACCAAGCTGCAACCCGGCATTCAGAAGCACGGAGTGGGCACGGACTCATGAGGATCGGTATGGTTATCTAATACACTGTGGTAAACTTGAATCATGTGCAATACACATTGTCATGTTACAATTGATGGTTTGCCATACCTAAGACTGGCAGTCTAAAAGCACTAGGCTGTGAGGACTAAGGATTCAATGGTTTTCTATTCTAACGAACTGTGTGGTACCAACCATATTCCAAGTTCCAATTTCACCAATTGTACATGAGGGTTTGTTGTTGCCATCCAGAAAATCTAAGCGAACACCAATCTGCAGTCAAGAAGCACAACACAGAGTAGGTCGGCGCCTATGATGATAAGATGTTGTGTTCTAATAATCTGTGTTAACAAAAAACATTTCATCATCAAATGTACAATGAGGTTTTGTTGCCACCAAGCTGCTGTCAAGAGAGTCACAGGTGATGGGAACATGATGATGGGTTTTTTTTTTCTTTTCTCTAAATAAATTACTGTGTGGTACAACATTTTCTGCAAATTTGTACATGAGGTTTTTGCCAATCCACAAAGCGTGCAAGTCAAATCGAAGCTGCACAGACAGTGGGGTCAAACTATGAGTTATGGGTTTTCTCATTCTAAATAAATCTGGTGTGTACAAAAAAACATTTACATACTAATTGTGTTTCACTGATGGTTTATGGCCACCTAATATTAGTCGTGCAGTCAATGAAGCATCATTTTTAACAAGGATGTTGGTACTTTATTGATGATGGTTTTTCTAATAATATCTGTTTTTTGGTGGGGGTTGTATGTACATATAACACAAATGTAATCAAAAGATGCTAAATTGTCCATAATCCTATACAAACAAGAGTTCAATCAAAGGGTACATGAGGTTTTTGCAGACCAAGGCTGCAGATGAGTCACCAATAAAAGCACCTAAAGGCAGAATATGGTGCGGACTTAACACAATATGATGATGTTTGTTTTATTTATATTCCTTTTCAAACATAAAAATACAATATCTGGGGTGTACAGCGACGCCAAAAAACAATACCATTTCACTAATTCAATTCCTAGCAAATTGTACATATAGGTTTTGTGCAACACCAGCTAAGAGCTGTCGCAGCGTCAAGAAGCCCATGGATGGTCTTACTAATGATGATGCTGTGGCGTTTTTGTCTCTAATAAATCTGGTAGTGTAACAAATAACAATACACATCAATAAAACACAAACATAATGTTAACCAAAACATCAGTCTTCATCCAAATATTGCACAATAATGAGGTTTCTGCACAACCATATAAACACTTTAAAGACTGCAAGTCAAAGTACAAGAAAGACAACGGCAGTAGGTGACGACTATGAGATAGATTTATGTGTTTATTTTTTGGTATTATATTACACTCTACAATTGTTGCTGTTTTTTTGCTTTTCTGTTTTCTATAAATATCCGCCTGTGTGTACACAAAACAACAATTTCCAACAACAAAAAATAATATAAAATGAAAAAGAAAAAAAAAACATTTCATCAAATGAAGACGTACCAATATGAGGTTATTTATGTTTTATTATCAGAAACCACAAAACCAAAATTACCGCTTTGCGGCTTTATTTATCTAGCTTTGCAGGTCTCTTTTCTGGTCGCTCCCCCATACGCTCCCTCTGATAGCCCCCACACGCATTGGAGTGGGTGTCGCTCCTTCTCCACTCCTCCTGCATTCCCCTGGGCTTTCTTTTATCTGTGTTCTTTGTAGCATGTTTTCATTGTCTTACCCCTTGGGATCATATGACCTGTGGTTAACACCCAACAGTTGGCGAGTTCCAGTCTAGTCACAAATTGGTAATCAGGAGGCGTATATGCCACCTAAGCGCAGTCAAGAAGACACAGGATGGCGACACTATGACTGATGGGTTTTGTTCTAACATAATACTTGTGGTACAACAACATTTCAGATACAAACCAGTAAAACAGCGTATTCGACAATTTTTCAGATCATTGTTCATTCATCAAATTGTAATGAGGTTTTGGGGTTTTGCTTGCCACAGCACTAACCAAGTATCTTGGCAAGCCTAATGCAGCAACCCTCTCCCCCCCAAAAGCTCAAGCGTCCAAGAAGGTCTTACCAGAGGAGTGGGAAACTATTATAAAATGATGATGGTTTTTTCTAGTTTCTTTTCTTTTTGTTCCTAATAATCTGTGTGTAAAACTATTTCATTTTTATCATCATCAAAAAAAATTCAATTGTGTACTGTACAGAATGAGGTTTTTTGCCAACCACAACAACAACACACCCACAAATCTGCAGTCTAAAGAAGCACAGGAGTGGGACTATGATGATGGGGGTTTTATGATAATCTGTGTGTTTTAATGCCTGTGTGTACACAACATTTTTCACTAACTACAAGAACAACAATTTCATCAACATCCACATATGGGTACATGAGGGTTTTTGCCACCGAGAAAGACCAGAGCTGCATTCAATAAGCACAGGGGAGTGGACTTTGATATGATGATGGTGTGATTCTTTTTCTATAATCTGGTGTGTACATACAACATTTCAATCAATTGTACATGATGTTTTTTTGCACACCCAAGCCTGCCCAAGCAGTCAGAAGCACAGGATTTGGATGACTATAGGAATTGGAACGATGATTATGTTTTTTCTAGATAAGTAATATACTTGGTGTGGTTACAGAACATTCCACATTCCACATCATTACATCAATTTCAAATCAAGATTGTAACTGAGGTTTTGGGGACCA
>JACBWV010000108.1:719656-800716 GCA_013435795.1 Chlamydomonas sp. ICE-L
GATGTAATGCTTATCAACGACTCACACTCAATAGTCACATTGGAGGCGCCTCGTGGATATAACCCACCCAACCCGCCACCAAGCAACCAACAACAACACCCGATCCCCCTTCGACCCCCCCACCACACCACCCCCACCACCCACCAAACCACCCACCCCCACCACCAAACACAACCACACACAACCATTCAGGTGGTTGTCGCGGGATTGGATGCTGCCTTCACCAACCACACGCAGAGAGAGGTCCATTGGAGGCGCTCGTTGGATATACCACCACCGCCACCACCACCAACACCCTTCACCCTCACCACCACCACAACAACCACCACCACCACCACCACAACAACAACAACAAATACACCACCACCACCACCACCACCACACAACAATAACTATTTGAACCCATTCAGGTGGTGTGCGTGATGTTTATGCTGACTTCAACAAATTCACACTCAGAGTCACATTGGAGGCGCTCGTTGGATATACCACCACCGCCACCACCCCGCCCCAACAACCAACACCCTCACATCCCATCCCCTTCACCCCCGCCCCAACCCCCGCTTTCCTTTCCACCCACCACCAACCACCACCACCCCCACCACCACCACAACAACCACACAAAACATTCATTGTTGTGTCGTGATGTGGAATGCTGACTTCACTACTCAAACTCAAAATCGGCTCACATTGGAGGCGCTCGTTGGATATCCCCACCAACCCGCCACCCCCCCAACACCCTTCATCACCCCTTCAGTTCCAACCACCCCCCCCACACCCAGCCCCCCCACCACCACCCACCACCCCACCACCACACCGACCCACCACCCCACCACCTACCACCAAACAACAACCACACAAAACCATTCTTTTTTTGCTTTTGTGAATGCTTACTTCCATTCAACAACTCACACTCATAGTCCATTGGAGGCGCTCTTTGATTCTCCAATAAAAAAAAAACCACCGACCCCACCACACACCCTTCAACCCACCACTCACTCCACCCCTCACAACACCACCACCACCACCACAACAACCACAACACCCAATACTCAAACCACCACCACCACCACCAACCACCCCCAAACAGAACTATTTGACCCATTGCATGTTGTGTGCTTGATTTTTAGCTGACTTTTCATAAATTCACACTCGAGTCCATTTAATGCGCTCGTTTTATATACCACCACCGCCACCCACAACACACCCTTTCAACCCTTCAAACCTCCCCACCATACCCACCACCCCCACCCCACCACCAGAACACAACAAAACCATTCAGGGGGTGTGGCGTTGAGTGATGCGACTTTCAACACATTCAGCACTCAGAGTCACCTTTGGGGAGCTCGTGGATATACCACCGACCGCACCACCAAACCAACACCCTTCACCCTTCACCCCCCCCACCACCCCCACCACCCCCACCACCACAACAACAACCACACAAAACCATTCAGGTGGTGTGCGTGATGTGAATGCTGACTTCAACAAACTCACACTCAGAGTCACATTGAGCGCGCTTCGTTGGATAGTACCAACCACCGCCACCAACCAACATACAACCCCCTCCTCACCCATTCGGTCCCCCCTCCCCCATACCACCCCCCCCACCCCCCACCCCCACAACAACACCACACGAACCATTCAAGGTGGTGTGCGTGATGTGAGTGCTGACTTCAACAACTCACACTCTCAGGTCACATTGGAGCCGCTCTTGGATCTACCACCCACCACCGGCCACCACACCAACAAACCCTTCACACCCTCCAATCACCCTTCACCCCCCCACCACCACCCCCCACCCACCACCACAACCACCCACCCCATCAGGTTGTTTTGCGTGATGTGAATGCTGACTTCAACAAACTCACACTCAGAGTCACTTAGGAGCGCTCCGTTGGATCTACCCACCTACCCGCCACCACCCGACCAACACCCTTCACACCAACCCATTCATCACCTCCCACCACCACCCCCCCCCCCCACCCGACCACCACAAGCAACTCAAACCACACAAAACCATTCATTTGTGTGCGTGATGTAATTCTATTACTATCAACAAACTCACACTCAGATTCACATTGGAGTGCCTCGTTACTATATACCCACCACCACCCCCGCCACAACCACTCATCCCAACACGCCTTCACACCCTCCCCACCCCACCAACACCACCACCACAACAACCATTCAAAACCATTCAGGTGGTGTGCGTGATGTGAATGCTAACTTCAACGAACTCACCCTCAGAGTCCACCTTGGAGCGCTACGTCTGGATATAACCACACCACCCAGCCACCACCCCCCCGCCACAACCACACAACAAACCCCCTTCGTCACCTTCATCACCCCCCCCCTCCCACCACCCCACCCCCCAACCCACCAACCCCCCCCCCCCCCACCCCACCACACCCCCCCCCCCACCACCACCCCCCACCCACCACAACAACAACCACACAACCAGTCAGGTGGTGAGGCGTGGATGTGAAGGCTGCTTCACGAACAAACTCCACTCAGAGTCACATGGAGGCGCTGCTTCGTTTGGTTACCCACAACCCACCACACCACAAAACCCGTTCACCCTTCACCCCCCCCCCACCACCACCCCCGACCACCACCAAACAACCTACACAACCATTCGGGTGGTGTGCGTGGGTGATGCTGACTTTCAACAAACACTCACACTCAGATCACATTGGAGGCGCTCGTTGTATATAACACCCCGCCACCACACCAACAACCCTTCCAATCACCCTCACCCCCCCCCCACACCACCCCCCCCCCCCCACCCCCACAACAACACACACAAAAACCCATTCACTGTGGTGTGCGTGATGTGAACTCGCTGACTTCACAACTCACACTCAGAGTCCATTGGGGCGCTCGTTGGATATACCACCACCCGCCTACAAACACCACACCCTTCACCCTTCACGCCCCCACACCCCCCCCCCCACCACACACCACCACCACACCACAACCAAAACCCACAAACCATTCGGGTGGTGTGCGTTATGTGAATTCTGACTTCACACTCAGCCTCGAGTCCACATTGGAGGCGCTCGTTGGATATACCACCACCACCCCCGCCATCCACCCCACCAACAACCCTTCAAAACCCTTTTCATCACCCCCCTCACCACCCCCCACCCCGCCCCACCTACCCAACCACCACAACAACAACCACCCAGAAACATTCAGTTGGTTGCGTGATGTTAATTCTGACTTCACCACTCACACTCAAGAGTCCACATTGGAGGCACTCTCGTGGAATCCCACCACCGCCACCACACCAATAACCCTTCACCTCACCCCCCCAACCACCATCCACACCACCACCCACACACAAAACAACCATTCAAAACCATTCAGGTGGTGTGCGTGATGTGAATGCTGACTTCAACGAACTCACACTCAGAGTCACATTGGAGGCGCTCGTTGGATAGTCTACCACCCCACTCACCGCCACCACCTACCACACCCTTCACCCCACCTCACATCACCCCCCCCACTACCACCACCCCCCTCCCCCCCCCCACCACCCCCACCACCACCACCACCACACAGCAACCACCAAAACCTTCAGTTGTTTGTGCGTGATGTAATGATGACTTTCAACAACCACACTCAGAGTCACATTTGGAGGTGGCTCGTTGGATATACCACCACCACGCGCCACCACCACCACACCTCCACGCCTCACCACCCACCCCACAACACCACCACCCCACCACCAACAACAACAACAACAAATCCACCACACCGAAACAACCAACCGACCACAAACGAACACCATACCAATAACTAGTTGAACCGCATTCAGTGGTTTGCTTATTTTATGCTGACTTCAACAAATTCACACTCAGAGTCACATTGGAGGCGCTCGTTGATATAACCCACCCCCCGCCACCCACCACCCAACACCCTTCACCTTCACCCCCCCCCTCTCCCCCCCCACCCCACCACCACCCACCACCACCACACCACCACCACCACCACCACCACCACCACAACAACAACCACACAAAACCATTCAGGTGGTGTGCGTGATGTGAATGCTGACTTCAACAAACTCACACTCAGAGTCACATTGGAGGCGCTCGTTGGATATACCACCACCGCCACCACCACCAACACCCTTCACCCTTCACCCCCCCCACCACCCCCACCAGCCACCAGCCACAACACCACCACACCATCAAACCATCAGGTGGTGTTGTCGGATGTTAATGCTGACCATTCACAACAACCACACTCAGAGTCACATTGGAGGGCCTCGTTGGATATACCACCCCACCTCCGCCACCCACCCCACCACCCCTCACCTCACACAAACAACCCCCCCCCCCCACCATCCCACCAACCAACATCCACCACCACCAACACAACCACCAAAACCATTCAGGTGGTGTGCGTGATGTGAATTGCTACTTATCAACAACTAATTCACACCAGATTCACTTGGCGGCTCTCGTGGATAACCCCACCCGCCACCAACACCACACCCTTTCCCCCCCCACCCCACCACCACCACCCTCACCACCACACCACCACCACCCCCACAACAACACAACAATACAAAAAACGCCGCCACCTCACCACCACCACAACCCACAAACAACACAACTATTTGAACCATTCTGGTGGTGTGCGTGAGTTATGCGACTTCAACAACTCACACGCAAGGCACAAGGGAGGCGCGCTTGGATTCTTCGAGCTCTGAGGGTAAGAGTGTGGGTTGGGTGGGTGTTTGTGTGGGGTCTGGTTTTGGGTGGTGGGGGGGGGATGAGGGTGAGTGGGATTGGGTTTGGGATTGGATCTCGCAAGCTCTCGGAGTTAGCGAGTGGTGTGGGTGTTTGGGGGTGTTTTTGGGTCTGTGGAGGTGGGGTGGAAAGTGACGGGTGGGTTGGGGAGGGCGTCCTCTTTGGAGATTCACAAGCTCTGGGAGGTAAGAGAGTGGGGGGGTGGGTGTGGGTGGGTGGGGTATGGGTTGGGTGGTGGGGGGGGGGGAGTGAGGGTGGCAGTGGAAGGGGGTGGGTTGGATGCAAGCTTGGGAGGTAGGGTGTTGTGGGTGTGTTGGGGTGGTGGGGGCTGGGTTTGTGGGGTGGGTGGGTGGGGTGGAAAGCGAGGGTGGGGTGGGGAGGGCGTTCCCTCTTGGATTTAAAAACTCTCGGAGGTAGGAGTGTGTGTGTGTGTGTGTTGGGGGGGGGGGGGGGGGGGGGGTATGGGTTGGGTGTGGGTGTGGTGCGTGTGTGGGGGGGGTATGGGGTTGGTGTTGCGGGAGGTGGGGGAGGGGGGTGGGGGGGGGGGGGGGGGGGAGAGAAGTGAGAGTGTGGGTGGTGTGGATGGATTGGGGATGGGCGTGTGGGAAGTGAGGGGGGGCTGGGAGTGGATTGGATTGGGGTTGGATTCACAAGCTTGGTAAGTAGGATTGGGATTTAGGTGTGGGTGTGTGGGTGTGTTCGGTGTTGGTGTTGATGTGTTGGTAAGTGAGGGTGGTGGTATCAATCAGAGTCACCTTGGAGGCGATCTTTGGATTCACAAGTTCTGGAGTGGGAGGTAGTAGTATGGGTTTAGGTGTGGGTGTGTATGTGTGTTTGGGATGGTGAATCGGTGTGGGTGGTGGGAAGGGAGGTGTGGTGGTGGTCAAAGAGTAACCAGTAGGTACTCTTGTATTTCACAAGCTATGGGAGTGGAGGTCGTAGTTGGGGTTAGGTTGGGTGTGGTGTTTGTATGTGGTTTGGCTGGGTAGGTTTGGTTGTGGTGGGAAGGGAGGGTGTTGTATCAAGGAGAGTCCACATGTAGGTTACTCTTTGGATTCCACAAAGCTCGGGAGTGGGGAGGTTAGTAGGTAGTAGTAGGGTTTAGGTGTGGGTGTTGGGGGTTGGTCTTGTGTGTTTGGATGGTGTAGGTGTTGGTTGTGGTGGGAAGTGAGGGTGGTGGTATCAATGAGAGTCACCATGTAGGTACTCTTTGGATTCACAAGCTATGGAGTGGGAGGTAGTAGTATGGGTTTAGGTGTGGGTGTGGGTGTGTATGTGTGTTTGGGATTGGTGTAGGTGTTGGTTGTGGTGGGAAGTGAGGGTGGTGGTATCAGAGAGTCCAACTTGTAGGTCACTCTTTGGATTGCAGCTATGGAGTGTGAGGAGTGAGGTTTAGGTGTGTGTGTATGTGTGGGTGTGTTGGGTGCTGGTGTTTGGGGTTGGGTGTGGTGGGTGGTGGGTGGGGGGGGGGGGGGGAGGGGGGGTATTTGGTGTTGGTGTTGGGTGTGTGGGGAAGTGAGGGTGGTGGTATCAATGAGAGTCACCTTGTAGGTACTCTTTGGATTCACAAGCTATGGAGTGGGAGGTAGTAGTTTGGGTTTAGGTGTGTGTGGGTGTGTGGGTGTGTTTGGGATTGGTGTTGGGGGTTGGTGTGTGGTGGGATTTGAGGGTGGTGGTATCACTCATAGTCACCTTGGAGGCACGTTTTGAATTCACAAGCTCTGGGAGGTAGGATTGGGATTTAGGTGTGGGTGTGGATGAATGTGTGTGTGTTGGGATTTTGTGTTGGGAGTGTTGGGGGTTTGTGTTGGGGTGTTGGGCGGAGGGTGTGTGGGGGGTGGGTGTGTGTGGGGGGGGTGGGGGTGGGGGGGAGGTTGGGGTTTGGGTTGGGGGGTGGGAAGTGAGTGTGGGTGTTGTCCAATCAGAAATACCTTGGAGGCACCCTGGCGGCCTTGTTTGCTTCAAGCCAATTACGAAATACACCGCTACCACACCACGCCATACCACTACCACTACCACTACACTTACACACTACCACTACCCCTACCATAACACACACACACACATGAACACACGCGCACACACACCACACACAGGTCTACTCCTCCAAATTAGGTAGAGGTATAGGGTAGCCTGTGGCATGAGCTTTCGCGTCGTACTTCTCACGCAACTACAATACAACGGCAACCGCAACGCACCCGGCTACCACTACCACTACCACCACCCACCCACTCCTTCCCCCCCCCCCCCCCCCCACACACACACACACACACACACACACCCACACCACACAAATACAAACACAACCACACACACACACACACCACCACACACAACACATACAAAAAACACAACAGGTCTCTGGCCTCAAGGGGCAGAGGAGATAGTGGTAGCCGTGGCATTAGCTTTGGGTTTTCCCACAACATTTTCTCAAACCACCGCTACCACTACAACTACCACAACCACCACCACCCACCAACTCACCATCCCCACCCCCCCACACACACGCACACACGCATGCAGGTCGACTGCCTCCAAGGCAGAAGAGATAGTGGCAGCCGTAGCATTAGCTTTTGAGTTCTTCACACGTCAAGATGGGACGGCTTTTGCCATCCCTGAGACAACCTGAAATAACCTGAAATAGCATGAAAATAGCCCCCCCCCGCACCATACACACACACAGGTCTACTGCCTCCAAAGCAGAGGAAATAGTGGCAGCCGTAGCATTATCTTTCGAGTTACTTACAAGTCGAGTGGGGACGGTATGGGTCATTCTGAATTTTAACTTGAAAAAGTGATTAAACACCTGAACTGCCATGATCCCCCCCCCCCATACACACACACAGGTCTACTGCCTCCAAGGCAGAAGAGAAGGGGGCAGCCGTGGCATTATCTTTCGAGTACTTCTCACGCAAATACCAATACCACCCGCACCGCTACACTACCAACACCCACCCACCAAACATCACCAGACCCCCCCACACCAACACACGGCACACACAAGGTTACTGCCGCAAGCAGAGCGAGATAGTGGCAGCCGTAGCCATTATCCTTTCAAGTACTTCCACCGCGAGCGGGGACGGCTTTGGTCATTCCGGAATTAGAACCTGAAATAACCTGAATGCCTGATCCCCCCCCCCCCCACCCCCCCCCATGCCCCCACCCCCAACCACCCACCCCCCCCCCCACCCCCACCCCCCCCAACCCCCCCCCCCCCCCCTCTACACACACGCAGGTTTCACTGCATCCAAGGCAGAGGAGATAGTGGCATTAGCCTTGGTTTCATGCCACGACCAGTACATACCAGCAACCATAACCGACTACCACTACCAGCTCCTCCCACCCCCCACACACACCACGCACACAGGGTTGACATGCCCGAAGTAGAGAACTAGTGGCATCCGTGGGCAATAGCTTTCAAGTTCTTATACACCACGACACTCCCACCCACTACCCATCATACCACCAACGCTACGCTACCACTCCAAGCCACTACCACACAAACACCATACCACTACCGCTACCACTACTACCGCCACTTACACCAAGACCCCCACTACCACTCTACCATTACTACCACTACCACCGCCCACTACCACCACTTACCACCATACCACTACACTACGCTACCACTAACCACCGGCCACTACACCAACTACCACCACGGCTACCCACTACCCCCACCCCCCCGACACTATCACACACACTACCACCCACCGCTAACGATACCCCCCACACCAACCGCAAACTACCACCCACTCCCCCACCGCTACCACGACCCCCCACCCACGCCACTACACCACTACAACCACCGATCCATACCCCCCCACCCACCGCCACTACCACCACTACAACAACCGCTACCCAATACCACCACCACCAACCGCCACTGACCACCTACCACACTTACCACACTACCACCTTACACACTAAAAACACCGCTACGACCACCACCACTACCACCACCGCTACCCTCCACCACTACCACCACTACCACCAACCGAGCTAACCACTACCCCCCACCCCAACCCACCCCACCCCAACACACGTAACAACACAAGGTCTACTGCCTCCAAGGCAGAGGAGATAGTGGCAGCCGTGGCATTACATTTCTTCACACACCACACCACTACTACCACACCACTACCACTACCACTCCACTACACAATACACTACCCACTACCACTACAACCACCAACCCCCACACATGCCCCCCTATCACACACATGTCTATGCCTCCACGGCGAGAGATAGGGGCATAGCTTTTGAGAGTTCCACGTGAGCTGGAACGGCCTATGGTCATTCCTGCAGATAATGAAATATTCTGAGATAAAGTGAACTACCATGAATCAGCCCCCCCCCAAACCCCCCCAAATCACACACGCAGTCAAAGCCCAGGCAGAAGAATAAGTGGCAGCATGCATTGCTTTGAGTACTTTTACTCGCGCGTGGGACATGCATGTTATGGTCATTCCGTGTAGTGGCTGCCTACCATGGACAATTGGAGGTTCTTGCTTGCTGTTGATAGCTCGACAGGGTTAGTGCATTGTGAATGTGAATGTGTAGGGCGTTGCAGTGCCCGGGGAGGCCAAATGTGCTAAATGACTTGCCCAAACGACAGGTGGTGTTGGGCTTGTTTTTCAGCATGTCATTACGTGAGTGGATTGGCCTAACCATGGACCGATATTGGTTCTCTGCTTGCGTTGCTAGGTAGACAGGGGTGCGTCGGACGGGACTCGCATTATGGTCGATACGGCAGGCTACAGGGAGTTCTGTAGGACATCTAGATCTGGATGTCCTACAGAACTCCCGTAGCCTAGCAGTTCTGACACTTTTGATTTTTGGCGGAGCCCCCTCTTAAAGAGGGCGGGAGCCCCCATGTTTACCCATTTGTCCATCCGACCTGCTGTTGCTAGGCTAGACAGGGTGAGTAGGCACTTGTGGGTGAGGAGGTGGTGGTGGTGTTGATATTGGTGTTTTTTGCTGTTGTGGGTGTGGATGTGGTGGTGGTGGTGATGATGGTGGTTTTGGCCGTGTGGGTGTGGATGTGATGGTGGTGGTGATGGATGCGTGGGTTGGAAGCTGTGGTCGTGGATTGTGGTCGTGGATGTTGGGTGGATGATGGTGGTTTTTGGGCACGCTTGGGGGTGTGGATGTGGTGGTCGGTTGTGCTGCATGGTGGTTTTGGACGCACCTATTGTGGTGATCTTTGGGGATTTGTGAGTGCGTCGGTCGGTTGATTGATGGTGTTTTGGCGTGTGGGTGGGGATTGTGGGTAGGTGTGTGGTGATGATGGTGGTTTTGGCGTTTGGCGTTGTGAGGTGTGGGTGGTGGTGGTGGTGATGATGGTGGTTTTGGCCGTGTGGGTGTGGATGTGGTGGTGGTGGTGATGATGGTGGTTTTGGCCGTGTGGGTGTGGATGTGGTGGTGGTGGTGATGATGGTGGGCTGTGGCGTGTGCTGGGTGTGGATGTGGTGGTGGTGGTGATGATGGTGGTTTTGGCCGTGTGGGTGTGGATGTGGTGGTGGTGGTGATGATGGTGCGTTTGGCGGTGGGTGTGGATTGTGATGGTGTTGTGGGCGGGTGGGTGATGGATGTGATGGGTGGTGGGCTGATGGGTTTTTGTGTTGTGGGTTGGTGGTGTGGTGAGGTGGTGAGTAGTTGGAGGTGGGATGTGGCTAGGTGGGGGCAATATTGGTGGTTTTGTCTGTGTCCGTGCTAATGATTTGTGTATGACTTGCTTGCTGGCGTCCTCCAGGTAGACAGGGTCGCGTAGGCATGGGGGGGGGCTTAGGTGGTTTGTCCTTGATTGTGTTTGTGGTGTGTGTACGGTTTGGTGGTTGTGGTATGGTCAGTTGGGTGGTGGTCGTGGTTAGCGTTGTAAGTTGTAGTGTGGTTTTAGTGTGTGTAAGTGTCGGCAGGTGATACTGGAGGGCTGCCACAATAGGCCATACTGACTTGTCTGTTCTGAGCTAGGCTAGACAGTCGGGTGGTACTGCTTTTATTTTGGCCGGCGCACCCTTTAAAGAGGGCGGGAGCCCCCATGTTTACCCATTTGTCCACCGACCTGCTGTTGCTAGGCTAGACAGGGTGAGTACTGCTTTTTATTTTTGGGTGTGGCTTTAGTGGTGTACCTGATTGTTGTTGTGCTTGTGTGCTTATGTGTCAGCATTGTACCTACTGAGTGGCTGCCTACATGGGGACAACTTGAGTTTGCTGCTGTTGCTCGGTGGCAGGGTTGAGTATGCTTTTGATTTTTGGGTATGGCGTTGGTGGTGTACTTGATTGTTGTACGTGATAGGTGTTGTACTCGATTGTTGTTGTTGTTGTACTTGATAGGTGTTGTACTTGATTGTTGTTGTAGTGTGCCCGTGTGCTATGTGCAGCTATTGTACCTACTTAGTGGCTGCCTACCATGGACAATCTTGAGTTCTCTGCTGCTGTTGCTAGGCCAGACAGGGGGAGTAAACCGTTTTATTGCTGGGGGTCGGGTGGATTTGGTGGGGTGGGTTGGTGGGGCTTGTGTTGTGGGGGAAAGGCGTAGTTTGACCAGGTGTCCGATGACCCACACAACCCACCTACCCCCCCCGAACACAACCACCACCAAGACACAACTTAGAACACCCCCAAACAACAAGAACCAACGCCACCCAACCTCCCCCCCCCCCCCCCCCCCTCCCCCCCCCCTCCCGACCCCCCCCCCCCACCCCCACCCCCCCCCACACCCACCCCCCTACACCCCCCCCCCCCACACCCCACCCCCCCACCCCCCCCCCACCACACAACAACACACACACACACACACACACACACACACAACACACCATACACACACATAACACACACAGGTGTGTGTAGCCTTATCAATGAGAGACTGCAGAACTGAAAGTGCCACCCCCCCCCACCCCACCCACACACACACCAAAATGGCACAAACACCCCACCACACACTCCCTGCCCACCCCACCAACCCCCCACCCCACCCCCCCCACACCACCCCACACGTAGGTTGCGTATAGTTTATCAATGAGAGACATGAGGAAGTGCGGAAATGAAAATGCCCCCCCCCCCACACACACACACACACAAACACACACACCACCACAATCACACACACACAACACCAAACACACACACGCTCCACCCACCCCACCACCAACAACAAAAAAACCCGCACACACACACAGGTGGTATGCCTGAATGGATTGAGAGACGTGCGAACTGAATGAAAAATGGGCGGGGAAGGTGCACCGGAGCGAAAGGATTTGATGAATGCGCTCATTACTTCGGTGGATGAGGATGGCAAAGGTGTGTAACAGCAACTTGATAATATCCACCACCACCACCATCACACACACACACACAAATCACACCACGCACCAACACCAAAAACACCACAAACACCACAACAATGAGGACAAAGGATTTTATGAATGCGCTCATCACTCTGGTTGATGAGGATGGCAAAGGTGTGTAACAGCCACTCGATGATATCCACCACCAGCACCACCAAAAACATCAAAACACCGAAACACACAAAAAAAACATCACCACCACCACCAGCACCACCACAACAATGAGGACAAAGGGTCACAACAACAACAACAACAACAACAACAACAACAACAACAACAACAACAACAACAACAACAACAATAGAAAATACAACAACAAGAACAACAACAACAACAACAGCAGCAGCAGCAACAACAACAACAACAACAAGAACAACAACAACAACAGCAACAACAACAACAACAACAACAACAACAACAACAACAACAACAACAACAACAACAACAACAACAGCAGCAGCAGCAACAACAATAACACATAGGTATGAACAACAACAACGACATCATCAACAACAACAACAACAACAACAACAACAACAACAACAACAACAACAACAACAACAAACAAAAACAACTACACCACCTAGGTATGAGCAACCAGAAAGCGCGCGATGAGGTTATATCCACCACCACCATACCACCAACGCCAACACCACCACAACAATGAGGACAAAGGATCACAACAACAACAACAAGAACAACAACAACAACAACAACAACAACAACAACAACAACAACAACAACAACAATAACACCACCAACAACAATAACACCACCACCACCAACAACAACAACACCTAGGTATGAGCAACCAGGAATTGCGCGATGAGGTTATAACCACCACCACCACCACCACCACACCACCACAAACGCCAACACCACACCACACCACCACCACCAACAACAACAACACCTAGGTATGAGCAACCAAGCACTGTGCAATGAGATGATGACTCTTCTTGTTGCTGGCCATGAAATTTCGGCCATCTTGCTAGGCTCCGCCAAAAACACAAACAAAAACACCAAAATGCACCACCAAAAACACCAAAAACACCGAAGACACCTCCAAAAACACAAAAGCACCAATAACACCACCACCACCACCACCTAAAAACATAACCACCAACACCACAAAAAACACAAAAACACCAATAACACCACCACCAACACCACCTAAAAACATAACCACCACCAACGACCACAACACCTAGGTATGAGCAACCAAGCGCTGCGCGACGAGATGATGACTCTTCTTGTTGCTGGCCAAGAAACATCGGCCATCTTGCTAGGCTGGACTGCCGCCTTGCTGGCACATAACCCTGAAGTACAGGAGAGGGCGGCACAGGAGGTACGGGTACTGCGGTCCCGTTTTTATTTGCGTGTTATAAAGTTATGTACCGCATAATTCGGCTCTTAACCCTGAAGTACAGGAGAGGGCGGCACAGGAGGGGCGGTACTAGCTTACCCAGAGACAGAGGAATAGGGCCATTAAGGTATTTGGAGTACCTCCCATTTAAAGAGAAGTAAGGCCGCGACGTACAAGTACTGCGGTCCTGTATTTATATGTTTTGAAGAGATGTATGTTTTGGAGTCTGTTCCGGGGCTTAGCACACAACCCTGAAGTACAGGAGAGCGCAATACCAGGGTATTGGGATGCGGCGTCCGCATTTATTGTTTGATAGATGTATGTTTTGGAGTCTGTTCCAGGGCTTAGCACACAACCCTGAAGTACAGCGATATCTGAGAGCCAGAACAGCGCAGGCGTACATAATCTGTCTATACAGCAATATTAATATTATACATTGCGGGAGCAGTCATCGATGCTTTATTCCTGCTCAGCACTTCTGTGTCACGTTGGCCCTTGTTAGCCCTTGATGTCAGATGGCCCCCCTGCCTAGCCCTTCGTCGTTCAGTTGCCCCCCTCAGTTAGCCCATTCGTGTCAAGCCTGGACCCAGTTAAGACCTTCGTGTCAGATGGACCCCTACTACGTTAGCCCTTCGAATGTCAGCTGAGACCCACATGTAGCCTTCGTGTCAAAGATGGCCCCCCCCCCCAAGTTAGCACTCTTGTCAGCTGACGCCGCCCTGTTAGGCCATTAGTGTCACAGCTGGCCCCCTGTTAGCCTTCGTGTCCCCCCCAGTTGGGCACCCCTTTAGCCATTATCTTGTGTCAAGCTGGACCCCCCCCTGTTAGCCCTTCGTGTCACGAGTGGCCCTTGCATTAGCCCTTCAGCCCTGGGTCGGTCAAGTTGGGCAAATCCCTTGGAATATTGCACACCTACCCCTGATGTAACAACAAACATACATTTGAACCTATACCAGGGCTTTTCGTTTTAGCACTATCCTGTCACGACGTGCGGAGTCCCTTAAAGCCCTATGGCGCCTAACCAATGGACTGTAGACATACACAAGTACTACACATGATGTATAGTGACCACGCCGAGTTCGCTGTCAAACGCCCCCTAGTGGTAGACTTTATCCAGGTTAAGTAGCAGCCCGTATCTAACGCTCGTAGACGGTGGTTCCCTTAATAACAAAGCCCCACCAGGGCTGTTATCATTCTGTCGGCGCTTTGGCCATGACGCCCCATGTGGCCAAGTTCGCTACTAACATGGCGCTCAAGCAATAGTTTTACAACGCTACTGCTCTTGATTGGCAACGTCCTGCTGTGCGGTAATCTTAGCTATTGCATGATAACCTTTTCAAGCGGTCGTATTTGTTAACAGCCAGGCTTTGAAAAAATAGTTTACAACCTTCTGCTTCTTGATGCAACGTTCCTGGCGTGCGAATCTTAAGCGAATGATACTATTCAGCCGCGTGGTGTTCTTTTGTAACAGCAGGCTTTGCAAAAAATAGCTTTAAAACCTTCGTGCTCTTGATGCACACGTTGCCTGTCGCTGCTGTAGACGAATCTTGCCTGAAGGATACCTACTCAGCGGTAGCTAAACAGAAGGGTCAGGCCAGTCCATCGAAGCTGCTAAGGAAAATATGGTTTCCAGGCTCTACTTGGCCAAGTTCGCCTCACATGGAGCTCGTAGTACTATAGGATACTTCAGCGTGTAGCTAACAGCAGGGCCCCCTTTGAAAAAGTAGCTTAGAACCTTCTGCCTTCTGTGATTCATTCCAGGCGCATCGGCTGATATCATTGCTCAATGATACCTAATCCAGTCGTGATGCGTGACGACACAGCCAGGGTCTCAGCTACAGCCAGTGAACAGCCAGGCTCAGAACAGCGGTGCTAACAGAAGCTCAGATCACAGCTAGTGACTACAGCCAGCGCCAGCTACAGCTATGTGCACTAAAGCAAGGCTCAGATACAAGCCAGTGGGCTACAATGCCTAGGATCAGCTACAGCAGTAGCTAATAAGCCAGGCTCAGCCCTACAGCCAGTGCCCTAATAGCCAGGCCTCAGCTACAGCAGTGCTAACAGCCAGGCTCAGATACAGCAGTGCTAACAGCTAGGCTCAGATACAGCAGTGCTAACAGCCAGGCTCAGCTACAGCCGTGCCTAACAGCACGGACCTCAGCACAGCAGTGATTGCCTAAGCCAGCGTCAGCGGACTAGCCAGCTGCTAACAGCCAGGCTCAGCTCAGCAGTGCGCTAATCACCAGGACACCAACAGCTACAGCAGTGCTAACATGCCAGCCTCAGCCATCACTAGCCTGCATGCTAAAACAGCAGCGCTCAGCTACCGCAGTGACTAATAGCCTAGGCTCAGCATACAGCAGTGCTAACCCCAAGCCAGCTCAGATACAGCCACGTGCTAACAGCTAGGAGCAGCATCAGCACCCAGTGGACTAAGCAGCAGGCTCATGCTACAGCGTTTGCCTAACAGCCAGGCTCAGACTACTAGCTGAGTGCTAACGACCAGCCTCAGCTACAGCAGTGCCTAACAGCAGGACTCAGCTACAGCCCATTGCTAACAGCAGGTCAGCTACAGCCATTGCTAACAGCAAGGACTCAGCTACAGCAGTAGTTGCGAACATGCTAGCCAGCATTACAGACAGTGCTAACAGCCAGGCTCAGATACAGCAGTGCTAACAGCCAGGCTCAGATACAGCAGTGCTAACAGCCAGGCTCAGCTACAGCAGTGCTAACAGCCAGGCTCAGCTACAGCAGTGCTGACTAGCCGGCACAAGGCTCACGCATCAGCAAATTAAAACAATAAAAACGTGCCTAACAGCCAGCCCTCAGCCAGTGCTAACGCCAGGCTTGAAAAAGTAAGTTACAACCTTCATGCCCTCTTGACGCATCCTTGGCGTAGGATGTCTTAGCTCAGATACTTTCAGCCGATGCTAACAGCCAGAACCCCTCAGGCACCATCAGAAGCCTGCCAAGGAAATCATAAGTTTTCAGGCTCTACTGCTTAGCGTTATTTTTGCATGTTGTTTGCGCTTGAAATTTGAAATTTAAAATTTGAAATTTGAAATTGAAATTACATTGTGATATACATTCCCTGCAGACGTGGAACGCCAGACACATCATTGCCGTACGCCGGAAGAAGTGCTAATTATTGTTTATGTTGTTTGTTTACGCTATGCACACGACGCCAGTTCGACTCTCTGCAGCGTAAACTACGCAGAGTGGTACAATACCAACAAGCGCACCCAACACGTGCTGTGCCAAGGACTCTGCCAAGGACTCTGCTGATGGCTGATGGCCTTTGGGCGTTTCCACCATTCATCTCATGCATGCATGCATGTGTGCCTTGGTCGTAGTAGTAGTAATAGTAGTCAGAGTAATAGCAGCCAGTTATATATCATTTTAATTTTATCTGAGACCCCTACCTTGACTTCTTTAGCCATCATGCTAATTTCGTCCCGCTGAACGCTCTCCCCTATGCCGCACCAACGCTGATTGCCGCAAGTAGAAGAATCGCTAGCGTATTGCAGATTTGCAATTGCGCAGGTCCGATGTTCTCAGCGGGGACAGAATATATAGGTCCTGTCCCCCCCCACACACCACCCCCACCACCCCCAAGCGACTCACGCCAAGGTCTCTGCGACAGGCCATTGATGTGTGCTTGTGTAGGGCGGTCGCCAGCTGCCCAACAGACGCTGCCCCGTCTACCTGCGCGCTGCCATGGCCGAACGTACGTGCCATGAAGCTGCAGTACACTGAGGCAGTGATTTTGGAGGCACTACGGATGTACGCCCCGGCGTACATGGTCGGCCGGTGTGCATGCGAGGATGTGATGCTGGGGGAGTACAAGCTGGCAAAAGGCACTACAGTGCTGATCAGGTGAGGGGAGAGATGGGAAAGGGCACTACAGTTCTGGTCAGGTGAGGGGAGAGATGGGAAAGGGCACTACAAGATGCTGGTTAGCCGTGACGGAGTATTATGCATTTTGGGGAAGCGGGGGAAAGCTAAGCTGGCAAAGGGCAATCCAATTGCTTCTTACTGGTCAGAGTGAGGAGGAGAGAGAGAAAAGAGAAGAAAAGCAATACGCCAAATCGGCGTTGATTATAGCAAGTGCCCATAGGGCGGAGTCCTGCCCGGCCAACACCAACAAATCAGGGGGGGGGGGGGGGAGGGGGGGGCAGCTACCCCCACGATAGGGGTGGCGAGAAGGAGGTTGAGAAGCAATGTTAGGTGTGGTGGCACATTACCATGCTGTAGTACTGGTACACGAGCAGAGAGAGAGAACGAGAGAGAATGAGCATGATTAGTTGAGGTGATGTGATGAGGAGAGCAAATGAAGCAGAGGGGACGCATGAAGAGAGTACGTGATCGTGTCTCGCAGAGAGAAGATCAGAGAGCGGGAGAGACGAGAGGAACAGAAACGAAGAACTAGCAGAGATAAGAGTTGAAAGATGCAAGACCGGAAAAAAAGAAACACTTTTGAAATTCCACCTTGCTCATCCCTCCCATTGCTCCTATGGAATACTCCAGAGAGAGGCCTGCCTTGACGATATCCTAATCGCAGTACCGCACCAAGCAATCAGATAGTACACAACACATTTTGCCTCAGCGAGAAGAAGAAGAAAAAAAAACCCCCTCCCCCCTCACATTCCCTTTTCGTGCATCTAAAATGCTAACTTCTCCCAGGCTCTGCGAAATCTCGCACCTCGCTCCTCGCATCTCACACCTCGAACCATGTTTTCACTAGTGGATGTCTGGCCCTACCTGGCCATCACCACCCCCACTAGCCCATGCTTATGTTAATGGGACATTACAAAAGCGCGCCGCGACCAGTCAGTGCTTAGCTGCTATTTACGCGGCACGCTTTCATGGCCCAATTGCGCGTTTTCGCGACGGGTTTTTCAACCCCCTGTGGGCGCAGCGCGCAGCATTTTTGAGAACTTTTTTATAGCTCCACAACAGCGACTGACCAATTGCTGTTTGTAGCGCTATAAGCGCAGACCTCAATTCGAACAAAATGTATGTACTTGAGCCAATGATCATGTAAACCTTTAGCTCAGTAGGAAGCCTTTCCAATCAAGTCGCTAACTATATGGGTTCCTGTATTTCATTTATAAAGTTGGGATCTGCCTTCCTCCATCCAAGTCCCTAGTTATGGGTTACTGTATTTTATTTATAAAGTTCAGATCTGGTTTCCTTCATCCAGATGAATCCCTAACTATGGGCCTTCCTGTAATTCATTATAATGTTGGGTTCCGTGCTTCCTCCGCTCCCAAGTCCCTAATATGGAGTATATTGCTAGTTTTCATTAGTTTATAACGTTGGGATCTGGTTTCCTCCATCCAAGTCCCTATCTATATGGGTTCCTGTATTTCATTTATAATGTTGGTTTTGGCCGGCTGTCAAATTGTTTTTTGTTCTGAATTTAGATGTTTATGTTTACTGTGCGACTGAGAACGCGACCACAATCCTATATTGAGTACAAGACGAGTAACACGTTTTACCAGAAAGAAGGCGGTGAGATGAGGAGACTAGAGAGAGAGCAATGAGGAAAGGGTCCGTGAAGAGGGAGTGAGAGAGAGAGAATGAGAGAGTTGAGAGTATCACACAAAACACCTCACCACACCAACACCAGTCGACCATCCCACAGCCGCAAACAACAACGACAACACCACACACTCCCCACCTCCCTCCTTTCCTACCCTGAACTCTATAACACTAGGCCCCAACTCCTCCTTCCTTCCCCCTGCAGCCATACATGATCGACACCGATGCACATCGCCTACTAGAAGTAGGGCCTACACCAACCTACAAACACCACACCGCCCACCACTCCACCTCCCCCCACTTCCCCTCCTCTCCCCCACCTGCGAACAGCCCATACATGATTGCACGTAACCAATCAGCTACTAGTAAGAAGCCTCACCCACCTCAAACCACCACACCACACCACACCACACTCACCTTCAACCACCACACCACGCCACACACCAAACACCGACACCCACCTCCCGCCGCCCTCCCCTCACTCCCACCTAGGCATCCCCATACATGATGCACCGTTTTGACCACCGCTACTCGACATAGCCGTCCTCAACCACTACAACCAACCAAACCACGCCAAACACCCACATCCACCTCCCACCCACCTCCCCTCACCATCCCCTCCTCACCTCCTTCCCACCCTTGGCAGCCCATAACAAATGCAACCGTGACCACGACTAATGCGTAGGGCCCTCCACCACTACACTGAACCAAACCATACAATACCAACCCACACCACCCGCCGCCACCACAAAACGGCCATTCCATCGCTTGCCACGCACACCACACACAACCACACCACACACACCTCTCATCCTTCCTCCCGAACTTCTAACACTACAACCCACTCCTCTTCCCCATGCAGCACCATACGTTAGCACGTTAGACGAAAGCTACTGGGCCGAGGACCCCAACACCTGTCAACCCTGATCGCTGGCACAGCACTCAGGTATGAGGGAGTAGTATTGTACGTATGTATGTATGTATGTAGTATTATGATATGTATCTATGCATGTATGTATAGCATGGCATGCCATGGATGATGACAATGGATGCATCGTATGCATGTATGCATGCTATGTATGTAGTATCCCGATCGTATGTAATGTATGTAAGTATGTATGTATGTTTATGAATATCGCTATGCATGATATATCATTGTATGTATGTAATGGTATGAATATGTATGTATTGTTGTATTAAGCGGAGGACCCAGCTCTGCTAACTATTATGGAAGCAACAATGTATAGCCTGTGTCCTGCGGACGCAATAGCTGATCCTTCCTTCTGGATAAACGCACCCTCCCCATGTTGTGTCCATGGGACGCAACGGACTTCACGTTGTGTACTGCAGGTGCGGAGACGCCAGCGTCCTGATAATAGTATGATAACGCCTATGGTAGAGAGGCGTGGTTGGTGTTAAGCGGAGCCATCGCGTACGCCAGGTGGGGATCGCGGTCTCATACCTCAACGCGACAAGCTACCATCCGCGCATAGTGACAACAGACTGCACGCCTAAGATTACGCGAGACGCAAGGGGGAGTCGAACCCCGATCTTCATCCATCAAGTGATACTGGATCTACAGTAGCACATTGTATATCACTGCAAATGGGGCTGCATCCCAGCGTCCTGAACACCTGGTTGATCAAGCTCATGGAGCCGCCCAGGGAGCAGGGGGCGGGGGGGGGGGGGGGTGTGAAGCGCCGTGACCGGATAAGTGGGACAGGAGAGAGTGGATGAGCGTCAAGCACCTGTAGGAGGAGTATGGGAGTGACTAGGACCAGGGGCCGCTGTGTGACGGGGCGGGGGGAGGGGGGGGGGGGATGATTACTTGTTAAGTCTCTTCAGACAGGGCTACGTGGTAAACACGAAACCATGCAAGCACCAATTTAAATTCGAGTCGAATTTGCCATTTACTGCAGGACTCATATGACTGAAGATATTCATGCCCAGGCCCCTCGATGCAGTAATTCCAAACTCAAAAAATTCAAATCAAAATTCCATTTTTGAAGGCGAATCCGTGAAAACTACAGGCGCTCATCGGCCTCCACCCTGAGTAATCCTGTCCAGGACACTAATGCAGGAGTACAGTGCCCTCTTGGCGAGCCAGGCCCGCGGAATTGTATCGGAACAGGTTTCGCCATGATGGAGGGGATCACCGTACTTGCGGCACTATTGCAGAAGTACAAGCTAGTAACGAACAAGGCCCACACTTGAACCTTCCCCACAGCCGCCCCCATGATAACACTTCGACCGAGGCAGTAAAGTCTAGTACCGATCAAGTAGGAGAGGAGGCCGGATAACACTCGACCCTGATGCAAGTACGATCAAGTTGGAGAGGAGGGGATAACACTTCGACCCGAGGCAGTACCGATCAAGTTTGGCACGAGGAGCGCAGGCCTGCTCCAATACGTTGTACGCACCCAGTAGTGCTAGTTGTATTGAATTTGAATTGAATTGTACGTGGTTTCCATCCAACTCTAGAGGATGCTCGCATGCTCTTCCAGGCCAAGTTCCCCCATGGGACTCCACGGACATGCCATACAGCGCAGTACTTCAAACTGGACCCAGGCAAGGAGAGTGCACGGAGTGGGGGGTGGGGGTGGGGGGTCTGGACGCACCCTATCGAGTCTAGAGTGCCGTACTGAGACGCACCCAGTTCAGGATGTTGGCGTAACCTGGACGCCCACCCTACCCCGCGATGGGCTGCACGTACACAGTATCAACAGAACCCGCAGCCAACGGCAATGAGAGTGCGTGTGGCAATCAACTGATGGTGTGAGACACAATCCACATCCGCTGAACCCTGACGATCCGGGGAACGCCACACCAACATCCTGAACTGCGTCCGGACGCACGCGACCCTCCCATGTTGCCGTCATGCGACGCAGCGGAAGCCCCTCCCATGTTCGTCCTGCGACGCCAAGGACGCCCATATTGCACAAACCTGACATGAATACCCAATTACATGCATACATTACATAATGCATATACATTACATAATAACCTGCCATTGATGCCCATTTGTAACCAGGGATGATTAAAGCGGATTAGAGCAGCCTGAAAGACTTGCCCCACAGATTTACTGAACTTGAACTTGTAACTTGGTTACATGCTACAGCCAGCAATTTGGCTGCCGCCATTCTTCGGCCATGATAAAAGCCGTATTACTAGCGAAATATGTTAACGCGAATCATGTGTATTTTTCTCTACCCGCACAGATCCAAAGGTTTGCATTTTTTTTGAAGTGTTAGAAATGCGAATTTCACCCCAGGAGTAGGTCTCCCAACACAACACCATCGACAAGGAGGATTCAGTAGATCGGTGGTGCACACTCCTACAATATGCAAAGCTGATTACGAATCTCGGCATACCATTAAGAGCCTAGCAAAAATATATGGTACGCCTACTACGAGTCGTGAGGTCTGAGCGGGCAGCCCTGCCCCGTTTAGCTTGGGGCAAAAAAAAAAAATATATCAACGCGCTGAGGGTGAATGTGGATCTGTTTGTATGTTAAGGGGACACATCCCGTACGCCGCAGCTGGGAACGGTAGACCATGAAGCTCAGACATAGTAAGTGTCACCTCCGGGCTGGGAAGGGACTCCTTACATGCGACGTATTCAGTCAGCTGGCAAGAAGAATGGCTGGCGGCGCAACCACCAATTCAAGCTAGCGACCATTCGAGCACTTATACCTCTTTATCCATGTCCCTCGTTAGCTTTAGATAGCAATATAGTGCTTGTGGCCCGATACATTAATGAATGTTCAATTGCACTTTAGTGAGATAGCGGCCGGCCAGCAATTTGCGCTGCTCGCAAATGATAACTTGAATTGGTTAAATAGCTAAGACAAGCAATTATGGACTGGTCATGACAAGTATTAGGATGTTCCGCTAGAGTACCTGCGAATGTTATAGTACGGGAGGGGGGATGCCAGGTGGGGTGCGGAGGGGTGGGGGGGGGAGGGCACAAAGTAGGTGGGTCGGCGGGTTAGGGTGAGTGGTGGGGGTGAGGGGGGGGGCATTAGGCTAAGGTTCTTGACAATCCTTCAAATAATAAGGTAACTAACACTACGTGGACCGTACTGGATAAGGCATTTAAATATAATATAATGATAAAGGATAATAACAATACGTACTAATGAGAAAAAGATCAATACAGCCCCCCGAATAAGTGGACAGACTGTAGAGGCTATTAAAGAACTACCAGTACTACATTATAATCTCGTCCCTAGCGCCAAACTGGATAGTTACAGTATGTTTACAGTACAGGTAGGCCAATAGGCCTAAAGGACTTATGCCCAACCGCCGATAGGAGAGCCTTATGAAAAGAAAAACGCTGTCGATGAACAGAGCTAGCAGCTAAATAGATATGTATGTATGTATGCTACTAGTATAAGCTATTGTAGGCTAGGTATGATATGATGTATGAATGTTCGTATGCTATTGGATGTATGTATGGATGATGTATGTATAGTATGTATAGTAATGTATGTAGTGTATGTATGTACTGTATGTATAGTATGGTCATGTATGTATGTAGCATTGTATGCTATGCTATGTATGTATGTATGTATAGTATGTATAGTATGTATGTATGTATGTATCCGTATGTTATGTATGTATGTATGGATGTATGTTACTGTCCAGAGAGCATGACCATAAATAACTAAAATAAGCTAAAGGCGGACTTGCCCCAACCGTGATAATGCATAGGCAGAAGGGCTTCTAAAAAGAAAAAGCTTGATTTTAAACTGAGCCCCAAACATCGCTTTTACTGCACGGCGGGCCTGAGTTCGTTTACAGTAGGTCATTACATAAATGTTATGCTACTGCATATGGCCTATGCTAGCATGAGCGTCGCTACTCAGCTGCAGGGCGTGAGCCGCTTCGAGTCGCCGCCGAGGGTGACTTCAGTGCCTTTTTCTTCTGAAAGCCCTTCCTATCACGGTTGGGCAAGTCCCTTTAGCCTATTTGGCCTACCCCTGGACTATTACATACTTACATACGTTGGAGGCCCTGAGAACAAGCTGACACCAGATATGGATAAACAATGAAGTTAATATACAAACGAGGATTCTGCCTCTTTAGATTCTGCCTGCTCTTGTTTGCAACTGACATGTATGTTCAGGGGTACAGGGGTAGGCCAAATAGGCTGAAGGGACTTGTTCAACCGTGACAGCAATACGCCAAGTCGGCGTGAATTAAGGAAGCTGCCCTAAGGGGGAGACCGGATGGGTGGCAGGCATGAGCTCTTAGCGATACGCTTCTGTGCTGGTCAGTGACCTCGGGCGATCGAGGAGTGCGGAGACCCGGCTTCAATCAAAGCAATACGCCACGTCGGCGTGTTTAAGGAAGCTGTCCAAAGGGGGTCCTTGGACAACTCCATCAAGCCGGGGGGGTGGCTAGGGGGGGCCGTACCCGGCGGTACCCATGATAGCGGTGGAATGAGTGGGGAAGAGTGGGTGGCAAATTCCATGCGTCGTCTGGTACACACGATGGTGTGTTCGCACCGGACGGCATGCAGATGGGGGGAGATGACGAGGCGTGTGGTGTCAGTTGGATGGATACAGAGAGAAGAAAAAATGGGTAGAAGGGTGTACCAAAGGAGCCGAGGATGATGATGGGGTCAGGGGAGATGACCCGCCAACCCTCGGCGATAAGAGCGATAAGGTGGAGTGTTGAGCGCGTTTCGTACCAAGGGTGGTGTACTGGTGTGATACCGGGACTCCCTTGAGTAAGCGAGCTCGCAAAGATAGACAGTGTGGGCGGCTTGGAGGGAGGAGAGTTCGGACCGGGTGAGGGTGGCGTTGCAGGAGGGGGCGTCAAAAGGCGAGAGACCAGGAAGGAAGGAGTATGTCGGGGCGCAGTTAGTCGACATCGTGCTGAGCTGGCCAACGAGCTGGTGTCTGCTCCCACTGGGCTGCCCGAAGGCCTGGTGATGGTACGACGAATAGCAGAACAGCCTCCTCCGGACCTGCTACTGGGTGTACTGCGCGCTAAGGAGCAAGGAAGGGGACAGCGTGCCAAACCAACCACCAAAGGCAAGGTCAGGCGCAGCCACGAAGGATCAACAAAGGATAGTCGTACAGGTTTACCTCTAAACCACACAGGCGGAATTAAAGGTACTCACAACGAGCCACCCCTTCCCCACGAAGGTAGATAGGAGGGAAAGGAGAAAGGAGAGGTAGTTAGATATGAGATAAGGGATAGGATATGGGGGTGGGGTGGTGGGGGGGTGGTGGTGGTGGTGGTGGGGGGGGGGGGGGGGGGGGGGGGGTGGGGGGGGGGGTGGGGGGGGGGATAGGTAGGGGGGTAGGAGGGATAGGAGCCCCAAGGGCATAGAAGCCACGAGGGCATGGGAGCCTGAAGGGCAAAGGAAACCTAAAGGGCAAAGGGAAAATCCACAAGGGCGTAGGAAGTAACCACGAGGGCAAAGGAAGTAACCACTTCAAAAAGAAGCAAGGAAAAAGTTGAATTAGAAAGGAGTACCTCGCGTTCTGGCAGAATTTGCAGGTGCTGTGATATGGTGGCTGGCGGTAGAAGAGTGGTCGAAGATGAAATACATTTCACACTAGAATTTTCGTTATACGGGTACTATATATACCCGGTACCGCAACCACTATACCGGTACTAGGAAAATCATTTTTGAGAAAATGAAAATTGAACTTGAACTGGTGGTTAATGATTTTTCATGCTGCTTCTCGTAGACGATGGAGCAAAGACACGGTATGTGCTACTCAGTATATTTATACATGAGATAAAATGAGTGCGAGCTAAGATGGCAATCTCGAAGTATCGTAGCCTCAGAGGAGGCGGCCGCAGGGCCCGCCAGTGCTACCATATAATAGCCATAGCTGGCTGATGGAATCAGCCACTAGCTGCCCTGAGGTCACGGACCCGGGCAGGCTTCTCGCATGTAGGAACAGTATGGTACCAGGGTAATTCAAAGCACGCGCTTTTGCGCTCCTGAGCGCTGACTTTTTGACTCCCTTTGCGCTTTAAGCACAGTTTTTTGCAACCCTCTGTGGGCGCAGCAAGCAATTTTTGCGCTTTTTTCACTACAAAGCGCATTTTGTTTTGTTTTCGAGTGCTCTAAAGCGCTGGCCAATTTGGCCATTTGAAGTACCCTGTATGGTACTACCTGGAAGGTGTACCGTATCAGTTAAAGACTCTACCGTATTAGCATTTATCATGCCGATATAGCATCCGTGTGCCTGTAGTTCACAAATGCTAATAGAGTCTTTAACTGCAGCTGGTCATTAATCCCTTTGCTTGAAGGATGGAAATACTTAATACAATTTATAAACAAATGCGATAAGAATCGCACAATTAAAATATCATCCCAGATGAGATGATGATTTAATTATATTTTATTATTAAATGATCCCTGTAGCACGCACTCAGGGCCCCCGTCGGTTAAACGATTGTGTTGGGGTCCAGTTGATCAATGCCTTTTCTTTTTAAGCCCTTTCTATGACGGTTGGGAAAGTCCCTTGAGCCTATTTGGCCTACCCCTGGACTGTCACATACATACAAGGAAGGGGACAAGCGAGTCCGCTCATCTGCAAAGAGAACCAAGGAAGGGGAAAAACAAGTCAACTCACCTTCAAAAGAGAGAGCCTCAGAAGGGGAATAGCAGTTCCTCTCAAAAGAGAGAGGAGAGAGAGAGAGGAGAGAGAGAGAGAGAGAGAGAGCCGAGGAGACGAGATGGAGAAGAGGGAGAGAGAGAGGAGAGAGAGAGAGAGAGAGAATCTTACCCTGTCAGGCTGGTCATTTTTTTATAACTGCCTTTTAAAATCGCAGCTACCGCTCAGGTGCAGGCGAGGCCCAGGGGCGAGGCCTGCAGACGAGGGGGCAGGGATGGGCCTGCCCCTACAAAAACCTTCCACACCCAGAAAGTAATGCTGCCATCCTCCCATGCGCAAACTTCCCCGCGAATCAAAGTAGTCCCGGCGGATACCGTTTATATCACATGCATTGAACTGACTGCCCGGATCGCGTAAACAATCTGTGTTCGAGCACCTGACACCTGATACTAATTTGGTCAGAGGGCGAACACAGCTTCATTGCTTAACGGAAACTGGCGCCTCAAATCCCCTGTTTCCCCAATTCCTCGCTATACTCATTCTTCCCTACTCCTTTCTTTACGCGCTTTGGACCTCTGCAATTGTTAATAGGCCGATCCAGCACCTTCCATGCATCCCCAAGCCTCGTCCTTCTAGACGATGATACGCCGAGGGAAGTCAGTCAGGAGACCAGTTGGGTGAGTTTGAGCATTCCACGTCCCCTCGACCTAGCATTGGATTCCATTGGTATGCCATTGATACCACAGCAAAAGAAGTAGGTGCAATCGAATTTCGGGCCAATCTGGGTGGGTGGGTGCGTGGGTGGGTGGGGGCTACTCGGCTTCTGTTCGGCTCCATGCATGCATGCCCCTGTTGTCAGCGGAACCTCCTTCGGTTGGGTCGTTTCACGTGACAGTTTTATCATAAGCTTCCCTTCCATCCTGCGCCCCAAGCTTTGACCACTCTCTCCATATTTCGCTTCGATCGACGAATAACGCGATCTGGGAGTACAATTCCTGCCGATCCCATGCGCCCGATGGACGGATTGATGAGGTGTAGGCTCCGGAAACACGATTCTGCAGTCTTTCCCTTGTGCACTCTACAAATGACAGTAGCAGCATCCCGCCTGGTAGCAGCAACAGCGAAAAATTCAATCGATGTTGATGTGCTACACTCCCGCTATATACCCCGCTTCTAATATTCGTTGGTCTTAACTGCTATCTCGGGAACCCGGACGGTTTGAATTTGCAGTACCACCCCATCCACCCGCTGATCAGTCACGAATGCCCACGATTCAAGGACGCGCTCCACCGCGCTCCACTAGTAAAACATCAATACAATCGGCATTCGAGCACCGACAGCGAGCCACTATTGCCTCCGCGTGTTATCCATCCTATCCTTCCCCACCCTGAACGCGCATGGATATCCCCACAACCCATACACTCTGTACCATTATGTATTATGTCACAATCGTCCGATCCGTGCAGCCTGCGCGCAACTCTACTCTCGGCGGATGAGCTGGCAAATGGAAACTTTGATTCAAATTCAAACTTGCCTAACGTTCCATGAGTCCCGTGCGCGTTCGCCCAACCGTCACACAGCTCGCATTGTAACCTGTACTGCAACTACACTACCGGCGAAGCGGACTTGCGCTGCAGATTAGCTCCCCTGTCTCAGAGGGTTCTGATCGCAGCCGCCTAGATTCCTGCAGGCTCCTGCCACGCCACCACGACAGGACACGCTAAGAGGAGCGATTCCCGAATTCCGGAGTGGACAGGGTGATCTGTGTGGCACCCTGTTCTGTAGTCTGTTGAACAAAAACTCATCAACAACTTGTCGCACTTAGACTCATCAACAATCTGTTGTACTATGACTCATCAACAATCTGTGGTGATCAAAGGCCTACGTGGGCATGGGGGTGGACTCGGGCTAGGAAGTGAGTCCATGGGCATGGGCGTGGGTGGGAGAGTGGGGGCATGGGCTTGGGGATATGATGCGGGCATAGTTGTAAGCATGCGGACATGAGTGGGGGCATGGGTCTGAGCATGCGAGCATGCGTTTGGGGGCATGTGTGGGGGCGTGGGTGCATGTGGGGCGTGGGTGTGGGGGGGCGGGGCGTGGGTGCATGTGGGGCATGAGTGTGGAGGGGGGGGGGCGTGGGTGCCTGTGCGTGGGTTGGGGATTGGGCGCATGAGCTTAGGGATATGAGCATGCGGGCATGGGTGCGGGCATGGGTGTGGGCAGGCAGGCATGTGTGCGGGCATGTGCATGGGTATGGGCATGCGGGCATATGTGTGGGCATGTGCATGGGTATGGGCATGCGGGCATGTGTGTGGGCATGTGCATGGGTATGGGCATGCGGGCATGTGTGTGGGCATGTGCATGGGTATGGGCATGCGGGCATGTGTGTGGGCATGTGCATGGGGGTGTGGCAGTATGGGCAAGGGAGTGGGCGTTGGGATATGTGCATGTGCATGGGCGCGTGGGGGTACATGCATGTGCATGGGGGCGTGGGGGTATGGGCAAGTGATGAGAGCATGGGGTTAAGATGAGGGAGTGGGTGTGAGGGCATGTGCATGTGGGCGTGGGGGTATGTGCATGTGCATGTGGGTGTGGGGGTATGTGCATGTGCATGGGGGCGTGGGGGTATAGGGATTGTGCATGGGGGCGTGGGGGTATGTGCATGGGGGCGTGGGGATATGGGCAGGTGAATGAGGGCATGGGGGTATGGGCAAGGGAGTGGGAGTGGGGAAATGGGAGTGGGCGTGAGGGCATGCTCATGTGGGCGTGGTGTTATGTGCATGGTGGTGTGGGCAAGGGAGTGGGTGTGGGAGAATGGGATCGGGTGTGAAGGCATAGGCATGAGAGTTTGCACATAACACACTCATGCTTACATATTATCTCCATGGCTGGGCAAGACCCCCCCCCTACCCCCCCCCCCCCCCCCTCCTCCTCTCCTCTCACACACGCACACACACACACACACCGTGTACAATCACTCTCCCCGTTCAGCTACTGGCAAGAACTCCCCCCCCCCCCCCCCCCCCCTCCCCGACCCCCTCCACATACACACACACACACCATTTACCATCTCTCACCCCGTGCAGCTACTGGCAAGAATTCAATGAGTGGTACCACTGTGAGATAGGCCACCTCGGGGACAAGCCCCCCCCCCCCCCACCCCCACCACCACCACCACACAAAAACCACACCACCACTCACTCACACACACACACACACACTCACCCCGTGTACCATCTCTCACCCCGTGCAGCTACTGGCAAGAATTCAATGAGTGGTACCACTGTGAGATAGGCCGCCTCGGGGACAAGCCCCCCCCCCCACCACCACCACCACCACCACACAAAAACCACACCACCACTCACTCACACACACACACACACACACACTCACCCCGTGTACCATCTCTCACCCCGTGCAGCTACTGGCAAGAATTCAATGAGTGATACCACTGTGAGATAGGCCGCCTCGGGGACAAGCCCCCCCCCCCCCCACCACCACCACCACCACCACCACCACACACAAACCACACCACCACTCACTCACACACACACACACACACCGTGTACCATCTCTCACCCCGTGCAGCTACTGGCAAGAATTCAATGAGTGGTACCACTGTGAGATAGGCCGCCTCGGGAACAAGCCCCCCCCCCCCCCACCACCACCACCAGCACCACCACCACCACACACAAACCACACCACCACTCACACACTCACCCCGTGTACCATCTCTCACTCCGTGCAGCTACTGGCAAGAATTCAATGAGTGGTACCGCTGTGAGATAGGCCGCCTCGGGGACAAGCCCCCCACCACCACCACCACCACCACCACACACAAACCACACCACTACTCACTCACACACACACACACACTCACCCCGTGTACCATCTCTCACCCCGTGCAGCTACTGGCAAGAATTCAATGAGTGGTACCGCTGTGAGATCGGCCGCCTTGGGGACAAGCCAGATTTAAACAATGTAGAGGCCTGGTTCAATGAGGTAGGTTGAATTTGAATATGAATTCAATGAGTGGTACCGCAGTGAGATCGGCCGCTTCAGGAACAAGCCGGATTTAAACCATGTGGAGGCCTGGTTCAATGAGGTAGGTTGAATTTGAATTTGAATTCAATGAGTGGTACCGCAGTGAGATTGGCCGCCTCGGGTACAAGCCGGATTTAAACCATGTGGAGGCCTGGTTCAATGAGGTAGGTTGAATTTGAATTTGAATTCAATGAGTGGTACCGCAGTGAGATTGGCCGCCTCAGGAACAAGCCGGATTTAAACCATGGGGGGGCCTGGTTCAATGAGGCAGGTTGAATTTGAATTTGAATTTGAATTCAATGAGTGGTACCGCAGTGAGATCGGCCGCCTCGGGAACAAGCCGGATTTAAACCATGTGGGGGCCTGGTTCAATGAGGCAGGTTGAATTTGAATTTGAATTTGAATTCAATGAGTGGTACCGCAGTGAGATTGGCCGCCTCGGGAACAAGCCGGATTTAAACCATGTGGGGGCCTGGTTCAATGAGGCAGGTTGAATTTGAATTTGAATTTGAATTCAATGAGTGGTACCGCAGTGAGATCGGCCGCCTCGGGAACAAGCCGGATTTAAACCATGTGGGGGCCTGGTTCAATGAGGCAGGTTGAGTTTGAATTTGAATTTGAATTCAATGAGTGGTACGGCAGTGAGATCGGCCGCCTCGGGAAGCCGGATTTAAACCATGTGGGGGCCTGGTTCAATGAGGCAGGTTGAATTTGAATTTGAATTTGAATTCAATGATTGGTACCGCAGTGAGGTTGGCCGCCTCGGGAACAAGCCGGATTTAAACCATGTGGAGGCCTGGTTCAATGAGGTAGGTTGAATTTGAATTTGAATTTGAATTGCTACGTGTTTTTCAGCCAACTCTGAGCTGCTCAATGTCTTCCAATTCCCCCAGTGGGAGACCCTCGGAAACGGTTCACAGGCATGGGGGGATGAGGAGCAACCTGGCTAAAAGATACAAGCCTAAGCGCGTCGCTTGCGGAAATTGGCTGGGGGTGTTGGCTATCAGAGGAGCATGTGGCAGATTCGGAATCGAGTGCAGCGGACGGAAGCCAGGGTTTATGAGACAGTTAAGGCCAGGGTTTCATGTTTCTTGTTTCTTGTGGTCAGATGGAAAACGCGGTGACCCGCCCCCCAGAAGGGGGGGCTCCTCCAAAGAACTTGAGCCAATATGACATGAAGCGCCCTTGTCCCCATTTGGGTGGTTGGACCCACTGTAAGCAAACGGGCTGGCCCCGTCAACCTCAAGGATTGTTTTTACCGCTTTATATAGCGATCGCTAGTTCTGACCCCGTTTCGGCGAAATTATCGCAATAATAAAAGTAAAAAATGTCAAGTCACCCCCCCCCCCCCCCCCCCCCCCCCCCCCAATTGGCCAGAAAAGCCACAAAATGCTATAAAACGCACTAAAACGCTGTCCATGGAGGAGGCCTAAAACCATAAAGCTGTGAAAAACCCACTTCCAGATTTGAAAAACAAATCACCCGTCAACCTCACGCCTCGTAAAAAGGCGTACCAATGATTTATTTATTCAACTATTTATTGATTGATTGATTGATTGATTTATTATTTCATTTAATTTCTTCAAATAATTTATTGGATTGTATTTATTCATTTATTTATTGCTGTATGTATTGGACCGCCTTTGTCCTTCCCCAGTAGAATGCATCACGTACATAGGGGGATGAGGAGCGACCAGGGTATGAGGAGGCATGCATTCATACTGATAGTGTTTGCGCCCTACTGACAAAGTTAATCACCCCAAATCACACTATGCCCCGCCCTGCCCTACCCTTCCCCCCCCACCCCCCACCCCCCCACCCCCCGTAGAATGCAGCACGTACATAGGGGGATGAGGAGCGACCTGGGTATGAGGAGGCATGCATTCATACTGATAGTGTTTGCGCCCTACTGACTAAGTCCCCCCCCCACCCCCCCACCCACCCACCCACCCACCCACCCACAAAAAATACAAATATATACATACAAATGACATTATGCCATGACCCGCCCTTGTCATCCCCCTCCACACACACACACACACACACACACACACACACACACCGGTAGAATGTATCACGTATATGGGGGGATGAGGATCCGTCTGGGTGGAAGGAGGCACGCATTCATGGCAATCGTGTTTGCGCTCTACTGACAAAGTCAATCTCCCCCAAAATACAAATATATACATAAAAATGACATTATGCCATGGCTCCCCCCCCACCACCACCACCACCACCACCACCACCACACACACACACACACACACACACACACTCACACACACTCACACACACACACACCACCACCACACACACAAGCACCCCTGTAGAATGCATCACATATATGGGAAGATGAGGAGCAACCTGGGTGGAAGGAGGTAAGGGTCCATGCCAATAGTGTTTGCGCGCCCTACTGACAAAGTCCCCCCCCCCCCCCCCCCCCTCCCCTCCCAAAATACAAATTTTGATTAAAAATGACCTTATGCCATGACCCGCCATTCCCCCCCACCCCCTCACCCAACCATCACCACCACACACACACACACACACACACACACACACGCACACAAGCACCCCTGTAGAATGCATCACGGATATGGGGTATGAGGAGCGGCCTGGGTGGAAGGAGGCATGCATTCATACAAACAGTCTTTGCGCTCTACTGACAAAGTTAAACCCCCAAATACGAATCTATACAAAAATGTCATTATGCCATGACCCGCCCGTTGCCCCCCCCCCCCCCTCCCCCCCCTGTAGAATGCATCACGTATATGTGGGGATGAGGAGCGGTCTGGGTGGAAGGAGGCATGCATTCATACCAATAGTGTCTGCGCCCTACTGACAAAGTCAAAATACCCCACCAAAATACAAATATAAACAAAAATTACATAATGACTCCCCCCCCCCCCCCCCCCCTTGTAGAATGCATCATGTATATGTGGGGATGAGGAGCGGTCTGGGTGGAAGGAGGCATGCATTCATACCAATAGTGTTTGCGCCCTACTGACAAAGTCAAAATACCCCACCAAAATACAAATATAACCAAAAATTACATAATGACTCCCCCCTCCCCCTCCCCCTTCCTCCCTTCTAGAATGCATCACGTATATGGGGGGATGAGGAGCGGCCTGGGTGGAAGGAGGCAAGGGTCCATGCAAAGTCGTTGCGCTCTACTGACGAAGTTAAAAGCTACTTCCAGCGTTACAGAGCTGGAAAGAAGGAGAAGGTGAGCTGGTGGAAGAACATGTGGTTGGTTGGGTGTGGGGTTGGTTAGGTGTTGGGGTGGCTGTGTGCATGTGGATGGCAGGAGGCAAGGATGAAGGCGAAGTGCCTGCAACCTACTGACGCAGTTAAAAGCTACTTCCAGCGCTATAGAGCTGGAAAGAAGGAGAAGGTGAGCTGGTGGAAGAACATGTGATTGGTTGGGTGTGGGGTTGGTTAGGTGTTGGGGTGGCTGTGTGCATGTGGATGGCAGGAGGCAAGGATGACGGCGAAGTGCCTGCAACCTACTGACGAAGTTAAAAGGTACTTCCAGCGTTACAGAGCTGGAAAGAAGGAGAAGGTGAGCTGGTGGAGGAACATGTGATTGGTTGGGTGGTTGTTGGGGTGGGGGTGGCTGGGTGGTTGTGGGCGGTTGTGGGGCAAGGATAAAGGCCAAGTGCCTGCACCCTACTGACGAAGTTAAAAGCTACTTCTAGCGTTACAGAGCTGGAAAGAAGGAGAAGGTGAGCTGGTGGCAGAACATGTGATTGGGGGTGGGGGCGGCTGGGTGGTTGAGGGGGTGGGTGTGGGTGGCTGGGTGCATGTGGGTGGTTGTGGGGGTGGGGGTGTCAGGGTGTAATTGGGTGTTTATGGGGGTGAAGGTGGCTGGGTGCATGTGTGTGGCAGGAATTTGGTTGCGCCCTTCCGACGAAGTTAAATGTTACTTCCAGCGCTACAGAGCTGGGAAGAAGGGGAAGGGGGGCTGGTGGAAGAACATGTGATTGGGGGTGGGGGCGGCTGGGTGAATGTGGGGGTGAGTGTCTGGGTGCATGTGGGTGGTTGTGGGGTCTGGGTGTATGTGGATGGTTGTGGGGGTGGGGGTGTCTGGGTGCATGTGGGTGGTTGTGTGTGTGGGGATGCCTGGGTGCATGTGGGTGGTTGTGGGGTTGGGGGTGGCTGGGTGCTTGTGGGTGGCAGGAGGCAAGGATTAAGGCCAAGTGCCTGCACCCTACTGCCGAATTTAAAAGCTACTTCCAGCATTACAGAGCTTGGAAGAAGGAGAAGGTGAGCTGGTGGAAGAGCAAGTCGGTGGTTTGGCACACCACACCACCAACAACAAAAACAACCCCAACAACAACAACAACAACAAGAACAACCTACCCCCCCCCCCCCCCCCCCCCCCCCCTCCCCCCCCTACACACACACACCACACCACCACCAACACCACCAACACCACACCACCAGCAACAAGTTTTTGTTCTCCCCAAAACATCGACTCTCCCCCCGGTGTCTGGACCCCAGCCCTGGAGAACCGACCCGTCCTGAGCAGAGCGGCTCAAGAGGAAGCATCTCTTGCATTGCTTGTCTCGCAGCACAACGCAATGGTGGCTAACATGTCACCCCACCATCTCCCCTCCACCCCCACCCCCACCACCAACAACAACCCCGCCCCACCCCACCCCTTGTCTCTTAGCACAACGCGATGGTGGCTAACATGTCACCCCACCATCTCCCCTCCACCCCCACCCCCACCCCCACCAACAACCCCACCCCACCCCACCCCTTGTCTCTTAGCACAACGCGATGGTGGCTAACATGTCACCCCACCATCTCCCCTCCACCCCCACCCCCACCTACAACAACAACCCCACCCCACCCCACTCCACCCCTCGTCTCTTAGCACAACGCGATGGTTTCTAACTTGTCACTTCATACTACCCCATTCCACCCCCACCCACCCACCCAAACAAACCAAACCCATTCCACCCCACCCACCCACCCACCCAACCAAACCAACCCAACCCACCCATCCCATCCCATCCCATCCCATCCCATCCCATCCCATCCCATCCCAACCCAACCCAACCCAACCCAACCCAACCCAACCAAACCCAACCCATCCCAACCCAACCCAACCCAACCAACCAACCCAACCCAACCCAACCCATTCCCCTTACCCCACCTAGATGCTGCAGGTAGATGCAGATCCCTTGCAATGCTCGTCTCATAGCGCACCACAATGCTTGCATACAGGTCACTTCATACTACCCCATTCCCCCCCACCCTACCCCACCCACCCAAACAAAACAAAACAAAGCAAAACCATCACACCCCAACCCAACCCAATCCCCCCACTCGACCCAGATGCTGAAGGCCGAGCCCAAAAGCATCGACTCCCCCCCGGTGTCTCGATGCCTACTCCCACACCACACCACACCACACCACACCACACCACACCACACCACCTAGATGCTGCAGGCAGAGCCCCAAAGCATCGACTCCCCCCCTGGTGTCCTGATGCCTACTCCCACACCACACCACACCACACCACACCACCCAGATACTGCAGGCAGAGCCCAAAAGCATCACCTCCCCCCCTGGTGTCCTGATGCCTACTCCCACCCCACACCACTCCACACCACACCACCCCACCCAGATGCTGCAGACAGAGCCCCAAAGCATCAACTCCCCCCCCGGTGTCTCGATGCCTACTCCCACTCCACCCCATTCCACCCCACCCCACCCCATTCCACCCCACCCCACCCCACCCCACCCAGATGATGCAGGCAGAGCCCCAAAGCATCAACTCCCCCCCCGGTGTCTCGATGCCTAATCCCACTCCACCCCATTCCACCCCACCCCACCCCATTCCACACCACCACACCCAGATGCTGCAGGCAGAGCCCAAAAGCATCGACTCCCCCCCCGGTGTCTCGACACGAGCCCTGGAGTACCGACCCATCCTGAGCAGAGCGGCTCAAGAGGAAGCATCCCTAGCATTGCTCGTCTCACAGCACAACGCAATGGTTGCCAACATGTCACAAGCGAACGTCAGCACGGACAGGCCGTCCCCCTCCGACTCTGGACCACGCCGCACGCCCTCTGTTTCCGAATCCCCTCAGCTACCCGCTTTCCACCCCTCCTCTGTAGCTGTATATCCTCAGCTACATGCTGTCCGCACAACCTCTGTAGCTGAATCCCCTCAGCCACACGCCTTCTACCCTACCCTGTACCCTGTCCTCACACCGCTAGCATTCGCCTCCACTGGTAGTCCAGCCCAGAGCCAGTCTCCAAGTCTGTCCACCAGCTCTGCCCCACCCAACTGCGCTACAGTCACAACGGGTATGGACCCCCTGCCAGCTAGCCCCGCCTTCCGTACTGAGCCAAATAAGAGGCCAATGCAGGTATGCTTACATTTAATTTTGTCTTGTAAAATGGTACTTATATTCCAGTTTAGGTACTCGTTTATGCATGTAGGGTATGGACCCCCTGCCAGCTAGCCCCGCCTTCCGTACTGAGCCAAATAAGAGGCCAATGCAGGTATGCTTACATTTAATTTTGTCTTGTAAAATGGTACTTATATTCCAGTTTAGGTACTCGTTTATGCATGTAGGGTATGGACCCCCTGCCAGCTAGCCCCGCCTTCCGTACTGAGCCACATAAGAGGCCCATGCAGGTATGCTCACATTTCATTTCATTTTATAAAATGTTGTTTGTACCCCCTTTTATAGTTTTATGTACTAGTATATTTACATAGGGTATAGACCCCCTGCCTGCTAGCCCCGCCTTTCGTACTGAGCCAAATAAGAGGCCAATGCAGGTATGCTTACATTTGGAGTCCACAGGCACATTTGGGGTCCAGTAGGGGCACCAGGAAAATGTAATCATCATCATTTGATTTTGTGCTGTAAAATGGTACTTATATTCCAGTTTAGGCACTCGTTTATGCATGTAGGGTATGGACCCCCTGCCAGCTAGCCCCGCCTTCCGTACTGAGCCAAATAAGAGGCCAATGCAGGTATGCTTACATTTAATTTTGTCTTGTAAAATGGTACTTATATTCCAGTTTAGGTACTCGTTTATGTATGTAGGGTATGGACCCCCTGCCAGCTATCCCCGCCTTCCGTACTGAGCCACATAAGAGGCACATGCAGGTATGCTCACATTGAATTTCCTATCACAAAATGTTTTTTACATCCCGGTTTATGTACTAGTATATTTATGTAGGGTATGGACACCATCACCACAAACACCACAACCATAACCACCAACACCATTACCAACACCACAACCACCAACACCATCACTGACACCACAACACCATTACCAACACCACAACCACCAACACCATCACTGACACCACAACCACCAACACCATCACCGACACCACAACCACCGACGCCAACACCATCACCGACACCACAACCATCACCACAACCACCGACACCAACACCGACACCACAACCACCAACACCACAATCACCATCGCCACAATCACCAACACCACAACCACAGCCACCAACACCACCAGCACCAACACCAGCACCACAATCACCAGCACCACAACCACCGACACCACAACCACCAACACCAACACCATCACCATGACCACGGACACCACCACAACCACCAACACCACAACCACCAACACCATCACCAACACCAACACCATCACCAACACCACAACCACCAACACCACAACCACCAACACCAATACCATCACCAGCACCACAATCACCAACACCATAACCACAACCACCAACACCACAACCACCAACACCACAACCACCAACACCATCACCATCACCAACACCACAACCACCAACACCATCACCAACACCAACACCACAACCACCAACACCATCACCAACACCAACAGCACAACCACCAACACCATCACCAACACCAACACCACTGCCACCAACAATACAATCACCATCACCAACACCATTACCAACACCAACACCACCAACACCATCACCAACACCAACACCACAGCCACCAACACTACAATCACCATCACCAACACCATTACCAACAGCACAACCACCAACACCATCACCAACATCAACACCACCAACACCATCACCAACACCAACACCACAGCCACCAACACCACAATCACCAACACCATTACCAACAGCACAACCACCAACACCATCACCAACACCAACACCACAGCCACCAACACGACAATCACCATCACCAACACCATTACCAACAGCACAACCACCAACACCATCACCAACACCAACACCAACAACACCATCATCAACACCAACACCACAGCCACCAACACTACAATCACAATCACCAACACCATTACCTACAGCACAACCACCAACACCATCACCAACACCAACACCACCAACACCATCATCAACACCAACACCACAGCCACCAACACTACAGTCACCATCACCAACACCATTACCAACAGCACAACCACCAACAACATCACCAACACCAACACCACCAACACCATCACCAACACCATTACCAACAGCACAACCACCAACACCACAATCACCACACTCAGGTATGCGGGTCACCATCATGGACGCACCATTCAACATCCATTGCCACCACCAGCACCATCTCCATCACCAACACCAACACCACAATCACCAACACCACAATCACCACACTCAGGCATGCACATCAACTGACCCACCTAACCCTGCAGGTTTCCAGTTCCCCCTTCGCTTTGTCCGGCCCCTCTAGCAGTGATCAGTGGCCCCACCACCTCTCTCACACCTCCTCTCCCCGTGCACCTCTCGGCCTTTGCACGCAATCGGCCCGGTCCCACAGCATGCCACGAGTGATGCTCGAGGAGGGCCAGCTAGGGCGCGCATCCCCAACCCCAGGGGAGGCCTCACGGTTCAAGTCATCCAGCATGCCCAGAGGGGTGCACGCAGAGCTCCAGCTAGGGCGCGCATCCCCAGCCCCAGGGGAGGCCTCGCGATTCAAGTCGTCCAGCATGCCCAGAGGGATACACGGGGAGGGCCAGCTAGGGCGCGCATCCCCAGCCCCAGGGGAGGCCTCACGGTTCAAGTCATCCAGTGTGCCAAGAGGTCACCCGGACTCCCCCCACTCCACCACCCCTGGCTCCACCTCGTCCCATTGGGGCAAAGGGCCATGGGAGGAGATCCACCCCACCATCCCCAGGCCCACCCAGGCTGGGGGCAGTGGAAGGCGGGAGGAAGCTCACCCTCCAAGCTCCATGGCCAGAGCTAACTCCGACTCCCCCCACTCCACCACCCCTGGCTCCACCTCGTCCCACTGGGGCCAAGGGCCATGGGAGGAGGTCCACCCTTCCGGCCATATGCCCTCCCAGGCTGGGGGCGGCGGGAGGAGGGAGGAAACTCACCATGCAAGCTCCATGGAAGTTCAGACGAAGGGCAGCGGGAGGTGGGAGGAGGGCCATCCCGCCAGCCACATGGACCTTCAGACAAGAGGCAGTGGGAGGTGGGAGGAGCAATCTAAAGCTGCCTCGTTCAGTAGGCTCAGGGTAGAGGACACACATCCCATGCCCTTTAGTACGCACCAGGCCACTGCCCCGCCTAGGGTGTCTATGATGCCCGTCGCACAGGCGTGCGACACACATCCCATGCCCTTTACTGCACATCAGGCCACTGATGCATCGATGGTGCCATTTGCACAAGCAGCTGACGCACATCCCATACCCTTTGGTACGCATCCCACCACTGCTGCGCCTAAGGTGTCTATGATACCAGTCGCACAGGCGCGTGAAACACATTCCGCACCCTTCAATGCATGTCAGGCCACGCCACATGTTATGGGCCGTGCGCCGTCACCTTTGGGCTACCTGCCACCTGAGCACTCATGCGACATGCGCCCCTTCAGCACACACCAGGCAGTGGCGATAGATGAAGAGGCCAACTACGGCCAACACGAAGCCATGGCAGTGGACCAAGAAGCCAGCTACATCCAACAAACAGCTTTGGATTCTGAGCTTACTGCAAATGACTATTCTTCCGGGGAAGACCTGTTACCTGAATTAGAGGAGCTGCTGGCCATCAAGCCAGCTGGCATCAACACACAGGTCCCCCTTAATGAGCCCAGCGCTCAGGGGGGTGGGACCACCCTAGCATGGACCATGGACCCAGCCCTGCACCACAGGATAGCTGAGGCCAACAGCTTCTGGGGAGCTGCTAACTCCCCACGCAGTCCTCGGCCCCCGATAGATAGACAGGGGCAGGGGCGGGCACATGGAATCGCCCAAGTATCAGAAATCGACTCTCTCTTCGGACGACGATCTCACAGCTTGCGTCAGTCCCCTTCCTGCCCCCAGCCCGAAAATGACCCGAACCCGAGCTACCGCGTAGCTTCCGCTCCCGGCAACCCCCGCAAGTGGTTGAATGCCTTGGTTGACTCCGCACCGGATGTCGACGCGGTACGCATGAGTGGTCTCGACTCGGAACGCATGGGTGGTCTCGTCGCGTGTAGTTTCGACGCGGTACGCATGAGCCTGACTACTCCCCACATGCACGTCCCACAACATAGCGTGTATAGTGCACCGGCATACACACGACACACTACTGGGGGCTTCCCCCCCTCCCACCATGACACCGCCACCACTGCAGGGGTTGGGAGGCTGGGCAGACAGGCGAGGTACAGTGCGGGGGGCTGCGGACCAGCAGGTGTGGGAGACCAGAGGAACAGCGCGGGGGGCTGCGGACAAGGTGGAGGAGACCCGAGCTTATCTTGTCCCATGGGAGAGTTCGTCCACAGTCATGGAACCGCCAGCCTGGCAATGGATGAGGATGTCCACAGGCAGAGAACCTCCAACCTGGCAATGGATGAGAATGTCCACTGGCGGAGAACCGCCAGCCTGGCAATGGACGAGGATGACCGCCCTAGTAGGACAGCTAGCACCACCATGGATGAGAATATCCACGTGCAGAGAACCTCCCACCTCACATTGGATGAGAACGACCGCCCTAGTGGCACAGCTAGCACCACCACTGAGTACCTACCCAGCAAGAGGAGTGTGTTTGCAGGTAGGGGTACAGCTAGCACCACCACTGAGTAGAGGAATGTGTTTGCAGGTAGGGGTACAGCTAGCACCACCACTGAGTAGAGGAGTGTGTTTGCAGGTAGGGGTACAGCTAGCACCACCACTGAGTAGAGGAGTGTGTTTGCAGGTAGAGGTACAGCTAGCACCACCACTGAGTACCATCCTAGCAAGAGGAGTGTGTTTGCAGGTAGGGGTACAGCTAGCACCACCACTGAGTACCAACCCAGCAAGAGGAGTGTGTTTGCCGGCAGGGGGTAGCTGGTCAGCACTTATTTTCCTAAACACACCTAAACCACATAACCACCTAAACCCTGAACTATCTAAAACTAAACCAGATAAACCTAAACGACCTGAACCCAAAACCACCTGGGCCCAAGTGCTGACCAGCGAAGTGCTGACCAACTAAGTGCTGACCAGCTTCCCCCTACCATGCCTGCAGAGTGCGGGCACAGCTATGATGACGATATGATGTGTATGAGTTCAGGGTGTCGCCCCCAGGCCCACAGTGTGCTGCGCTCATGCATGAATGCAGTGGTGGCAGCAGCAGCCGCCTTGCACGGCTGACCTGAACAGAACAACCCACCACCCAGCAACACCCACCACCCAGCAACACCCACCACCCACCACCAACGACCACCACCAACAACCACCGCCAACAAAACCACCAACCACCCACCACCAACACCACCATCCCCCTGCCATGCCTACAGAGTGTGGGCGCAGCTATGATGACGGTGTGTATGAGTTCAGGGTGTCGCCCCCAGGCCCACAGTGTGCTGCGCTCATGCATGAATGCAGTGGTGGCAGCAGCAGCTGCCTTGCACCGCTGCCCACCCACCACCACCCACCACCACCCACCACTCACCACCCCCGTACCATGTATGCAGAGCGCCTTGCACGGCTGACCACCCAACAACAGCAACACCCACGACCCAACAACACCAACACCACCCTCCACCAACACCACCCAACACCCCCTGGCATGCCTGCAGAGTGTGGGCGCAGCTATGATGACGGTGTGTATGAGTTCAGGGTGTCGCCCCCAGGCCCACGATGTGCAGCGCTCAGGCATGAATGCAGTGGTGGCAGCAGCAGCCGCCTTGCACGGCTGACCACCCCTCGCAGTAGTGCCCAACCCTGTAGTGCTTGGGAGTGGGGTGTGGAGATGGAGGAGACGCTGGAGCTAGCTGGCCATCGTACCAAATCCGAGCCTGCCTTCTTACCGTACGAGCAGCATCGCAGTTCAGCTCCGGCTCGCAGTTCCCTTGCACGGCAGCACATGTTGGAGCCAGCTGGCAGTTCCCTTGCACAGCAGCACATGTTGGAGCCAGCTGGCAGTTGCCTCGCACAGCAGCACATGTTGGAGCCAGCTGGTCCTTGCCCCATGGCCGAAGACCCCTTTGAGCCCGATCGTGTGGGCCGACATGACAGGTGCAGTACAGGCAATACACGATCGTACCTCGACCTCTCAACAGACTGTCTCAAGAGGACCTCGTCGTACTGCGAGCGCCCCCCCCAGGAGGGCAAGGGGGGGGCTGAGCCCCCCTCCTCCTTTGGCCACCGGTCCAGCCGGTCCAGCAGGGGGGACCCCAGGGCAGGTAGCTTCTTGGAAGCTGCTACCCCCCGCAACCTGCCCAACCTCTTCCCTAACGGCATCCCCACCCCCTCCCTGCCTCACACCTCGCATTCCTTCTCCCCCGCCAACCTCATCTCCAGCCCCCACTCTTTCTCGCCCTCCAACCCCATCTTCCGACCTCACTCCTGGCGTCTCCACCCCGCCCCTGGGTCTGCCCCCCTGGTGACCAGACCGCCCACTGATGTACACCAGTCTACCCCGCCCCTGGGTCTGCCCCCCTGGTGACCAGTCCACCCACTGATGTACACCAGTCCACCCAACTTTGGCACAGGGGGCTTAGGACAAAAACGTGTGGCCCAGGTTGAAATTGAAATTGAAATTGTTACATCCGTGTAATACCGTTTACTCAGGACGTGAAGTTAAGGACACCATAGCGTAAGCCGGAGCTAGCTATAGTCACCGTAGGGACACCTCATTCAAAAAGAATCACCACCGATGCTTGACACCGTCAGGCACCGTGGCCACATTATGCCAGTTGCAACTTAATACGGGGTTTTTTCACCCCGGTTAGGAAGCACCAACACAATGCAGGTGGCAAGACAAAAACTGAGGGGGGGCACGGTCTGTGTGCTAGTCCCCGGGTATCGACCCGGGGTGTGCTTCCATAAAACGTCTACACTGTAAAATACTCTGAAAGCTAGTGATGGTGTGGGAGTGGACTTTGTTTGCTAGTGTAAGGGCACAAGGTCTCTTAAGTCCAAGTGTGGTCATAGAAGTCAAAAAAGAGGTTGGGATAGTACCAGTTGTTCCAATGGTGATAACTTCGTAGTGAACGAGGTATCCAGCTGATCTAAGGCCATTTACTAACTCAACATGCTGGGCGTGTTTAGTGATGAACTTAGTAGCATGGTTGGTATCAGAGCAGTATCCAAGCTCAAAAATCCAGAGTTCTTTATCAGCCATACAGGTAGGAGAGTCTATGTCAGGTAGGACGGCAAGGTCGGGTCTCATTCTCTGCTAGTCCTCAGTCCTGCAGTAATAGTGGAGGGGCGTAGCCAGTCAGGAAGACGCTTGCCCAGGACCCCCCTGGGGAGGTCCTCTTCCTTGCCAGCGTCCATGATCATTCTGCGGGATCCCAGGGCTCCTGTGCAGATGGCCTTGTGAATGAGTCGCACAGCGGCGTCGTGTCTTTTAATATAGAGTCCCTTGAAAGTCCGGTGTGGGCAGCCCGCCAGGATGTGGCCCGCTCTGTCCTCACAGGTGCGGCAGATGGGGCCCAGGGGGTTCGTAGGTGGGTGAGTGCTGGTAATATAAGGAAGTTTCCAGCGGAATGCAAGTTTACGGTTCCACAGTCTACCCCAGCGGGCTTTAAGGATGTGGAATTTAGTTTTATGTTGAATAAGGGTTAAGGTCCAAAATTTATTACTTGCATGGGGAAGTTGGTGGGGAGTGTTATCGGCCCAGGTGGTTGCATAAATCCCTTTAAGAGGGTGTTGGCCAAGGTGGCAGCTCGTGGGTAGGTTAGAGGTAATGCCTTGTGTAAGGTTAGGTGCTAAAATGCGTGGGGGAATATCTCCCATGGGTGTGCGAGGAGGTTGAACTTTGGGCCAGTAAACGTTGTGACGGGGGATTTCCCCAGTGTTGTCAGTAAAAAGTGGCCCAGGTTCATATTTGTCACATCGGGCTAAGGACGAAAACGTGTGGCCCAGGTTCATATTTGTCACAGGGGGCTAAGGACGAAAACGTGTGGCCCAGGTTCATATTTGTCACAGGGGGCCTAGGACAAAAAAGTGTGGCCCAGGTTCATATTTGCCACAGGGGGCCTAGGACAAAAAAGTGTGGCCCAGGTTCATATTTGTCACAGGGGGCCTAGGACAAAAAAGTGTGGCCCAGGTTCATATTTGCCACAGTATGCATTGCCCTGGTGTATGGCTGTTACATATGTGTCATGAGTTGTGCTGATTCTTTTTTTATTGCATTTATTGCATTTTTATTGCATTTTTATATATATTTAGAAGGTAATTGATATAGTCGAAGATATTTAAAAGGGAATTGGACCTGATCTTGGTTACATGGCTCCAGCCAGAAATTGAGCTGCCCGCCGTCTTCGGCAGTAAAATTAATTACCAAAAATGCAAGCAGGGGGGGGGCAGGAAGACAGATTTTGGGCCGCATCATCAATGTGGTGTCAGATTCAGATGGGAGTTGGAATTGTGGATGTTTCAGACAAAGGGGGGGGGGGGGGGGGGATAAAAAAGTGTTTACCCCCCCCACCCCCCCCTTACCAGGATGAATCTAATCTTTGTAAAAAGAAGAACTACTGCTATTGTTTTGCATCCCCCTGATTGAACCTCACGCCTCATAATGAGGCCTACTATTTTTTAATTAATTTATATGTTTATATTTATGCATCCCCCTGAATGCTGGCACCGTTGGGTGCTACTGGCTATCAAAAATATGATGTGACATACGGAACCTACACCAGGGTACTACTAAGTGCGCGCAGCAGCGCCTTTTGGAGCCCCTCTGCGCGTTTCGCGCAGTTTTATTAACCCCCTGTGGGCGCAGCGCTCAGTTTTTGCGCTTTTTGCACTAAAAGCGCTGACCAATTTGGCAAGAAGTAGTACCCTGACCTACACGCAACATTAAAGTAGTGATCGTTCGACGTTCGTCTTGGGACGCGACGCGATTCACCAGTAAAGTGAAGTGTGTAGGTTCACCAGTAAAGTGAAGTGTGTAGGTTCACCAGTAAAGTGAAGTGTGAAGGTTCACCAGTAAAGTGAAGTGTGAAGGTTCACCAGTAAAGTGAAGTGTGTAGGTTCACCAGTAAAGTGAAGTGTGTAGGTTCACCAGTAAAGTAAAGTGAAGTGTGTAGGTTCCCTACGTATCATATGTACTCCCTGCCTATGGGTGGAATATGCATCCCCTGACTGATATGATTCAATCTCTTCAATTCTGATGTCCAAGGTAAAACAACTCAGTAAAAAGTTAGAAATTCCTGGAAATTCCTGGGTCCACAGAATTTCACCAGGTTCCCGGAATCGACCGCTGACACCCGCCTCCAACTGCTACCACTTCCCGATACCCGCACCCCGACCCTGCCGGACTTTTTACGGCGTTTCGTATCCTATTGATAGGTTACATAAATGCCCCCCTATATATGTTTGTAGTTATGTGTGTATGTATGTATGTATGTACGTATGTATGTATGTACGTATGTATGTATGTACGTATGTATGTACGTATGTACGTATGTATGTACGTATGTATGTATGTACGTATGTATGTATGTATGTATCCTTGTCTATGGGAGGCATATACATGTCACATGAGATATGACATATTTTAAAATGTGTAGTATATATGTGTGTGTGTCCCCTTCTGTATTGGTGACACAAACATGGCATATCATGATATAATACTATATATACATATATGCCCCCCTTGTCTATGGGAGGCATATACATGTCACCTGATATGACATGTTTTATAATATGTAGTATATATGTGTGTGTGCCCCCTTGTGTATTGGTGACATAAACATGACATATCATACTATATATAGTATATATAGTATATATAGTATTATATGTCATATTTATGTCATCCTATACTACATTCTGTTATGTGCCCCCCTGTCTATGGGCGGCATGGATACACGTAACATTACATATTGCTTAAAGCGCACAAACGTCAAATTGGTCAGCGCTTTTTAGTGCAAAAAGCGCAAAATCTGCGCCCTGTGCCCACAGGGGGTGAGAAACTGCGCGAAACGCACAGAGGGGTGAAAAAGGTAGCGCAGCACCGCGCTGCCGCGCGCGCTTAGTAGTACCCTGGTGCCAGTGTGCCACCCATAGACAAGTCTATGGGCATGGCTGCCCATGACTGCCCATAGACCTGCCCATAGACTGCCCATAGACTGCCCATAGACTTGCCCATGGCTGCCCATAGACAAGTCTATGGGCAGTCATATAAACACGTCACATTTGATATCGCACGTATTGGTCCCCTTGTGTTTGTTGTTTTATGGGGAAAACACATTTTTGTTATGGAAAACAACGATTGTTTGTTGTTTTCCATAAAACAACAAACAAATGTGTAATGTGTGTGATGCTAAAATTGAGTATAAATATTTGCCATCATGGCTTATCATTTGAGCTATGAGCAGCAGCTTCTAGGTAGCTCCCTTGGTTTGCTACCCAGCCAAAATAGCTTATCTTATCAGCTATGAGCAGCAGCTTCCAGACAGCTCCCCTGGCTTGCTACCCAGCCAAACCAATAGCAACGTTGTGCACCTGGAAGCTGTCACAATCAACTACCAGACGGTTTGACATCTTGGAGTTAGGCCCAGTGGCTGGCTCAGAGAGCTGCCTGGAAGCTGCTGTTCGTTCTTGGGGTTAAGCCCAGTGGCTGGATCAGAGAGCTGCCTGGAAGCTGCTGCTCGTTCTTGGGGTGGAGCCCAGTGGCTGGATCAGAGAGCTGCCTGGAAGCTGCTGCTCGTTCTTGGGGTGGAGCCCAGTGGCTGGATCAGAGAGCTGCCTGGAAGCTGCTGTTCGTTCTTGGGGTTAAGCCCAGTGGCTGGATCAGAGAGCTGCCTGGAAGCTGCTGCTCGTTCTTGGGGTGGAGCCCAGTGGCTGGATCAGAGAGCTGCCTGGAAGCTGCTGCTCGTTCTTGGGGTTAAGCCCAGTGGCTGGCTCAGAGAGCTGCCTGGAAGCTGCTGCTCGTTCTTGGGGTTAAGCCCAGTGGCTGGCTCAGAGAGCAGCCTGGAAGCTGCAGCTCGTTCTTGGGGTTAAGCCCAGTGGCTGGCTCAGAGAGCTGCCTTGAAGCTGCTGCTCGTTCTTGGGGTGGAGCCCAGTGGCTGGCTCAGAGAGCTGCCTTGAAGCTGCTGCTCGTTCTTGGGGTTAAGCCCAGTGGCTGGATCAGAGAGCTGCCTGGAAGCTGCTGCTCGTTCTTGGGGTTAAGCCCAGTGGCTGGATCAGAGAGCTGCCTGGAAGCTGCAGCTCGTTCTTGGGGTGGAGCCCAGTGGCTGGCTCAGAGAGCTGCCTGGAAGCTGCTGTTCGTAGCGGAACAGAAAAGCGTTTCTTACTATGGAACCATTCTGCCCTGGATGTAACAATGTGTGACAATGGTGTGTGTCTGTGATGCTGAATGTGTGAATGTGATAATGTGTGACAATGGTGTGTGTCTGTGATGCTGAATGTGTGAATGTGATAATGTGTGACAATGGTGTGTGTCTCAGACGCTGAATGTGAGAATGTGTGACAATGTTGTGTGTCAGTGCTACTGAATCACTTGTGTATGTGGATATTTCATATATGCCACTGGTCACATTTCCCTGTTATGTGTATCTATGTTGCAGTCCAGGGGTATCCAAATAGGCTAACTAATGGAAGTGCATAGCTGACCTGGTGTATGCCAGTGGTACTTGCGTTAGCTGACCTGGCGTGTGCCAGTGGTACTTGCGTTAGCTGACCTGGCGTGTGCCAGTGTTACTTGCGTTAGCTGACCTGGCGTGTGCCAGTGTTACTTGCGTTAGCTGACCTGGCGTGTGCCAGTGGTACTTGCGTTAGCTGACCTGGCGTGTGCCAGTGGTACTTGCGTTAGCTGACCTGGCGTGTGCCAGTGGTACTTGCGTTAGCTGACCTGGCGTGTGCCAGTGGTACTCGCATTAGCATGAGTAGTATAAACATTACTGCACCACACTCCCGAGTATAGAATGCAATGATATGGCTTGTTCACACAGGACAGGAGGAGGAATGAGTAGCAACAAGTCCCCCCCCCCACACACACACACACACACACACACACACACACAATCCAAATCAAGAATGGTCCTCTCCCTTTCTTGAAGGGATTGTAGCACAGTGTAGTGCTGATACCATTAGTACATTAGCACAGTGTAGTGCTGATACCATTAGTACATTAGCGCAGTGTAGTGCTGATACCATTAGTACATTAGCACAGTGTAGTGCTGATACCATTAGTACATTAGCACAGTGTAGTGCTGATGCCATTAGTACATTAGCACAGTGTAGTGCTGATACCATTAGTACATTAGCACAGTGTAATGCTGATACCATTAGTACATTAGCACAGTGTAGTGCTGATACAATTAGTACATTAGCACAGTGTAGTGCTGATACCATTAGTACATTAGCACAGTGTAGTGCTGATACCATTAGTTGTAGCACTGTGGTTGGCTTTGGAAGTTGCTCAGAAGCTGCTGAGAAAAGCTGAAAAGGAAAGCTCTGGTCACAGCATTCATCATTTCATACTTTTGGTATATAGTGGACCTATCAAATTGGTACATAGCCCATTCATGGAGCATTGGATTGGAATGGATTGCATTGGCATGGATTGCATTGGAATGGATTGCATTGGAATGGATTGCATTCTAAATACTAAATATGCTAAATACTACCTGACAAGTGTATCTGTCATCACATGTAGCTAAATAATACCTGACATGTAGCTAAATACTACCTGACAAGAGTAGCTGTCAACGCCTGTAGCTGAATACTACCGGACACGGGTAGCTGGCAATGCCTTTAGCTGACTACTACCCATCAAGAGTAGCTGTCAACGCCAGGTGCTGAATACTACCTGACAAGGGTAGCTGTCAACGCCTGTAGCTGAATACCACCTGACAGGGGTAGCTGTCAACGCCTGCAGCTGAATACTACCTGACAAGGGTAGCTGTCAACGCCTGTAGCTGAATACTTGCCAAGAGTAGCTGTCAACGCCTGTAGCCGAACCCGCCAAGTAATGCTGAGTGTCCAAGCATGAAAGTATGACATCAATGGGCCTTGTAACCCAATGCATAGCGTAACTGTCAGGCTGTCAACACGTATGCCCAAGATGGTGGTGCCTTTCAAGGGCCTTGCAGCCCAATACATTACATTGTCATCAACAGGCCATTGATTGCCCAAGATAAGCCCGCTCCACAACATCCGGGAGGGGTCTTTCAACTACTCCTAAAAAAGGTCATGATAACGCCTGGTGGGTAGAGAGCGGTCTTCTACCTCAACTGCACAAGCTACCATCGCCGTTGACAACGGCCTGCAACGCTCAGGGTGACCGAATGGGGGAATTGACCCCCCGACCCTGCATCCTCAAAGCAATTTGGTGTACCACTAGACCAATTGATTCGCTGAAAGGGGCTAACTACTCCTCAAATTAGGTAGGCAACGTTGGAGCAAGCAAGCAAGATTGCAGCAAGAAAGCATGATTATCAGCACTAATTCCATATGACTAGGGAATGGCAAATCATATGATGTTGACCAAAGACGAGTATGAAATCTTATGATATCATACAAAATTCATATGATTTAATATCATATGATTTGATGCCCCAGGCCAAAGTTACCTGGTTAGACCGCCGGCATCATAAATATCATATGATGACATGATATCATATGATATCATATTGCCGATCCCTACATATGACATACATGATTTGCCTTGCATGCTGGCACTTAGTGCAGATCACCATAGCTTTACTTTTCAGCTACAAGCAGCAGCTTCTAGGTAGCTCCCTCATCCAGCCACTGGTCTGAGCCCTGATTTTTCACAAGTACTGGAAAGCGAATTGTATCAGCTTCCAGCTGCACCACTTGACTTGAGGTCGCAAGCTAGGGGAGCTGCCTAGAAGCTGATGCTCGTTGCTGAAAAGAAAAGCTGTAGTAGTGTTCTTCAAGCCATATGTTGGCGTTTGCTACGCTGAGGCATTAGGGCCGTAGGCCGTACAATATTGAAATTGAAATTGTTACATCCGTGTAATACCGTTACTCACAGGACGTGAAGGTAAGGACACCATAGCGTAAGCCGGAGCTAGCTACAGTCACCGTAGTAGGCCGTACAATATTGAAATTGAAATTGTTACATCCGTGTAATACCGTTACTCACAGGACGTGAAGGTAAGGACACCATAGCGTAAGCCGGAGCTAGCTACAGTCACCGTAGTAGGCCGTACAATATTGAAATTGAAATTGTTACATCCGTGTAATACCGTTACTCACAGGACGTGAAGGTAAGGACACCATAGCGTAAGCCGGAGCTAGCTACAGTCACCGTAGTAGGCCGTCCAATATTGAAATTGAAATTGTTACATCCGTGTAATACCGTTACTCACAGGACGTGAAGGTAAGGACACCATAGCGTAAGCCGGAGCTAGCTGCAGTCACCGTAGTAGGCCGTCCAATATTGAAATTGAAATTGTTACATCCGTGTAATACCGTTACTCACAGGACGTGAAGGTAAGGACGCCATAGCGTAAGCCGGAGGTAGCTACAGTCACCGTAGTAGGCCGTACAATATTGAAATTGAAATTGTTACATCCGTGTCTACCGTTACTCACAGGAGTGAAGGTACGGGACACATAGCGTAAGCCGGAGCTAGCTACAGTCACCGTAGTAGGCCGTACAATATTGAAATTGAAATTGTTACATCCGTGTAATACCGTTACTCACAGGACGTGAAGGTAAGGACACCATAGCGTAAGCCGGAGCTAGCTACAGTCACCGTAGTAGGCCGTACAATATTGAAATTGAAATTGTTACATCGTGTAATACCGTTACTCACAGGACCTTGAAGGTAAGAACCATAGCGTTAAGCCTGAGTAGATACCAGTCACCGTAGTAGGCCGTCCAATATTGAAATTGAAATTGTTACATCCGTGTAATACCGTTACTCACAGGACGTGAAGGTAAGGACACCATAGCGTAAGCCGGAGCTAGCTACAGTCACGTAGTAGTAGGCCGTCCAATATTGAAAATGAAAATTGTTATCCGTGTAATACCTTTACCCCGGGACGGAAGGTTAAGGAACCTAGCGTAAGCCGGAGCTAGCTACAGTCACCGTAGTAGGCCGTCCAATATTGAAATGAAATGTTACCTCCTTTTGGATACCGTACCCAGGACTTTGAAGGTAAGGACACAAGCGTACGCGGAGCTAGCTACCGTCACCTCGTAGCCGTCCAATAATTGAAATTGAAATTGTTACATCCGGTAATACGTACTCCACCGGGACGTGAAGGTAAGGACCACCATAGCGAAGACCGGAGCTACTACAGTTTCACCGTAGTCGCGTACATTCTTGAAATTGGCAAATTGTTACATCCGTGTAAATTACCGTTATCAACGGACGTGAGGTAAGGACACCCATAGCGTAAGCCGGAGCCTAGCACCAGTCACCGCTAGTAGGCCCGTACAATATTGAAATTGAAATTGTCTACATCCTGTTTTAATACCGTTACCCCAGGACGTGAAGGTAAGGGACCCCATAGCGTTAAGCCGGAGCTAGCTACAGTCACCGTCGTGGCCGGTACAATTTGAAATTGAAATTGTTACATCCGTGTAATACCGTTACTCAAGGACTGAAGGTAAGGACAACCATAGCGTAAGCCGGAGCTAGCTACAGTCACCGTAGTAGGCCGTCCAATATTGAAATTGAAATTGTTACAATCCGTGTAATACCGTTACTCAAAGGACGTGAAGGTAAGGACACCATAGCGTAAGCCGGAGCTAGCTACAGTCACCGTAGTAGGCCGTCCAATATTGAAATTGAAATTGTTACATCCGTGTAATACCGTTACTCACAGGACGTGAAGGTAAGGACACCATAGCGTAAGCCGGAGCTAGCTACAGTCACCGTAGTAGGCCGTCAATATTGGAAATTGAAATTGTTACATCCGTGTAATACCGTTACTCACAGGACGTGAAGGTAAGGACACCATAGCGTAAGCCGGAGCTAGCTACAGTCACCGTAGTAGGCCGTCCAATATGAAATGAAATTGTTACATCGTGTAATACCGTTACCTCACAGGACGTGAAGGTAAGGACACCATAGGTAAGCCGGAGCTAGCTACAGTCACCGTAGTAGGCCGTCCAATATTGAAATTGAAATTGTTACATCCGTTTGTAATACCGTTACTCACAGACGTGAAGGTAAGGACACCATAGCGTAAGCCGGAGCTAGCTACAGTCACCGTAGTAGGCCGTCCAATATTGAAATTGAAATTGTTACATCCGTGTAATACCGTTACTCACAGGACGTGAAGGTAAGGACACCATAGCGTAAGCCGGAGCTAGCTACGTCACCGTTAGTAGGCCGTCCAATATTGAATTGAAATTGTTACATCCGTGTAATACCGTTACTCACAGGTACGTGAGGTTAAGGACACCATAGCGTAAGCCGGAGCTAGTAAGTCACCGTTAGTTAGGCCGTCCACTATTGAAGTGAAATTGTACATCCCGTGTAATACCGTTACTCACAGACGTGAAGGTTAAGGCCACCATTATAGCGTAAGCCGGAGCTAGGCTACAGTCACCGTAGTTCGGCCGTCCAATATTGAAATTGAAATTGTTACATCCGTGTAATACCGTTACTCACAGGACGTGAAGGTAAGGACACCATAGCGTAAGCCGGAGCTAGCTGCGTCACCGTAGTAGGCCGTCCAATATTGAAATGGAAATTGTTAATCCGTGTAATACCGTTACTCACAGGACGTGAAGGTAAGGACACCATAGCGTAAGCCGGAGCTAGCTACAGTCACCGTAGTAGGCCGTACAATATTGAAATTGAAATTGTTACAAATCCGTGTAATACCGTTACTCACAGGACGTGAAGGGAAGGACACCATAGCGTAAGCCGGAGCTAGCTACAGTCACCGTAGTAGGGCCGTCCAATAATTGAAATTGAAATTGTTACAAATCCGTGTAATACCGTTACTCACAGGACGTGAAGGTAAGGACACCATAGCGTAAGCCGGAGCTAGCTACAGTCACCGTAGTAGGCCGTCCAATATTGAAATTGAAATTGTTACAAATCCGTGTAATACCGTTACTCACAGGACGTGAAGGTAAGGACAACCATAGCGTAAGCCGGAGCTACTACAGTCACCGTAGTAGGCGTCCAATATTGAAAATTGGTAAATTGTTACAACACAAAAAATCCGTTGTAATACCGTTACTCACAGGACGTGAAGGTAAGGACAACCATATCGGAAGCCGAGCTAGCTACATCACCGTAAGTATGCCGTCGCAATATTGTAATTTGAAATTGTTACAACAACAAATCTGTAAACCGTTACTCACAGACGTGAAGGTACGGACACCATAGCTAAGCCGGAGCTACTACATCCAAAACCCGTAGTAGGCCGTCCATATTGAAATGAATTGTTACATCCGTGTAATACCGTTACTCTTCACATGACGGAGGGTAAGGACACCATACGTAATCCGGATCTAGCTATCGTCACCGTATTGCCGTACAATATTGAAATTGAAATTGTTCCCTCCGTGTAATACCGTTACTTCACTATGACGTGAAGGTACGACCCATCAGCGTATCCGAGCTAGCTACAGTCAAACGTAGTAGGCCGCCCAATATTGAAATTGAAATTGTTACTACATCCGTGTAATACCGTTACTCACAGGACGTGAAGGTAAGGACACCATAGCGTAAGCCGGAGCTAGCTACAGTCAACCGTAGTAAGGCCGTCAAATATTGAAATTGAAATTGTTACAACATCCGTGTAATACCGTTACTCACAGGACGTGAAGGTAGGACACCATAGCGTAAGCCGGAGCTAGCTACGAGTCACTGTAGTAGGCCGTACAATATTGAAATTGAAATTGTTACATCCGTGTATACCGTTTACTCACCAGACGTGAAGGTAAGGACACACATAGCGTAATGCCGGAGCTAGCTAGCCGCGCAGTCACCGTAGTAGGCCGTACAATATTGAAATTGAAATTGTTACATCTGTGTAATACCAGTTACTCACAGGACGTGAAGGTAAGGACACCATAGTGTAAGCCGGAGCTAGCTACAGTCACCGTAGTAGGCTGTACAATATTGAATTGAAATTGTTACATCGTGTAATACCGTTACTCACAGGACTTGAAGGTAAGGACACCATAGGTAAAGCCGGAGCTAGCTACAGTCAACCGTAGTAGGCGTACAATATTGAAATTGGAAATTGTTTACACTCCGTGTAATACCGTTACTCACAGGACGTGAAGGTAAGGACACCATAGCGTAAGCCGGAGCTAGCTACAGTCACCGTAGTAGGCCGTACAATATTGAAATTGAAATTGTTACATCCGTGTATACCGTTACTCACAGGACGTGAAGGTAAGACACCATAAGCGTAAGCCGGAGTAGCTACAGTCACCGTAGTAGGCCGTCCACATATTGAAATTGAAATTGTTACATCCGTGTAATACCGTACTCACAGACGTGAAGGTAAGGACACCATAGCGTAAGCCGAGCTAGCTACAGTCACCGTAGTAGGCCGTCCAATATTGAAATTGAAATTGTTACATCCGTGTAATACCGTTACTCACAGGACGTGAAGGTAAGGACACCATAGCGTAAGCCGGAGCTAGCTACAGTCACCGTAGTAGGCCGTCCAATATTGAAATTGAAATTGTTACATCCGTGTAATACCGTTACTCACAGGACGTGAAGGTAAGGACACCATAGCGTAAGCCGGAGCTAGCTAGCAGTCAACCGTAGTAGGCCGTCCAATATTGAAATGAAATTGTTACATCGTGTAATACCGTTACTCACAGGACGTGAAGGTAAGGACACACCATTACATTACATTAACAATGTTAAATCTACTTGACCCTACCGCTTAGGTGTTATACTCTGTGCTTTAAACAAAAAGAAAAAGCACCCACAAAGCAAAAAACCCATTACATCAGGGGTGTGTCGAGGACAAACAAACCAAACTCCCAACCACCGTTTTTGGTGGCGTAGGTATTAAACCCCTTAGAGCAGGACCCCATATCTCAACCACTTACAGTGCGGAGGTAAGAAGCTAACAAATGAGAAGTCTCAAGAAGAAAAAAAAGGGATAATAAATTACGGTGCCACTAAGCAGTCCAGGGCTTCCTGTCTTGCTCTTCTACAAGTAGAAAGAGTAGTCGGCTAGGTTGCTCCAAAAATACTTAGTGGCCATTTCCTTCATAAAGGTTCTGAATGTGGAATCGCAGAATTCCACATTCCATAACGGTTAAGTCGGTAGCCTCATGGACATGCCTATAAATATCTGTAAACAGATTCTGGTAGCGGAGGCGAATATCATTATAAAAAGGGCACTCAACATATGCATTTCATCCTCAGTTTTTGGAACCCACAACATTTGACAGTGTCTCATTGAGCGAAGGATGTGTGCTCTATCCACCACCCTCATTCTTTCTGTGTTCAGCCATGGGAACCCATTCTAAACTGTGCTATAGAACGAATCTGATCCTGCTTATGTAGGCGGATGTAAGGGAATCAAGCCATTCTCATCATTGCTGTTGGCTGCGAACCATTTTGGTATCGGAGGCGTTTAAAGCCAACCCTTCTCTCATCAGGGATGTCTCTAACTGCATTGGTGTCACTTGGGTACTTAAACCTCCATGACTCAAAAACTTCAGACATAATACCTTCGACATCGACAGCCTCCAAAATGTTGATGTTTTATACTGGATCCTAGCTTGTGGAGAGCACAACGCAAGTCATGAACCCAGCCAGTGTTGGAGTCAAAAGATTCCTCAAGAGCCATTCTAAGAAGATCCTCAGGTTCTTTATGTATGGCGTCTTGTTTCCAGAACGCAAACGCCTGTTTTACAGCCAGCAACACACAACGGGGTTCTACACAGCTCTTCCATGATAATATTAGATGTAAGTAGATTGGCAAAACCCACATTGTTTTTAAGTAACCTCTATGCCATTTCTCACAAGCAATGGTCATTGAATGAAGTGTGTTGTTCAGAATAGAAGGAGTCCCAACCTCACAGCCAAATTCAGGATCGTTGTACAAGATATCAAACAGGTGGGTGAGATATCATAATTGTATATCTCCCTAGTAGGCATCGCCCCTACGAAGCATGGGGTGTGGCCTTTTGGGCCTTAGTGAGATCCTATAAAAGCAAGCTTTTCCCCCGATTGCATACGTAAGCCGGATTGCATAGCGTAAGCCGGAGCTACCTAACATCAACCGTAGTCGGGCCTCCAATATTGAAATTGAAATTGTACATCCGTGTATACCGTTTACTCACATGGACGTGAAGGTAAGGACCCATCTCGTAAGCCGGAGCTAGCTACATCACCGTAGTGGCGCCAATTTGAATTGAAATTGTTTAAAAAAAAATAACCAAAAAAAAAAATTAAAAACAAAAAATTAAAAAAAAGGGGGGAAAAATAATAAAGCAAAACATTCCCGTGTAATCCGTTACTCACAGGACTGAAGGTAAGGAACACCATAAGCGTAAGCCGTAGCTTCTACAGTCACGTATAGGCCGTCCACTATTAAAATTGAAAATTTTACCATCCGTGTAAACGGTTACTCACAGGAACTTAGGTAAGGACAACCATAGGTACCTGATCTAGCTACAGCACCGAGTAGGGGGCCGTCCAATATTGAATTGTAATTGTTACATCCGTGTAATAACCGTTACTCCAGACGTGAAGGTAAAGGACACCATGCGTAGCCGGAGCTAGCTACAGTCACCGTAGTAGGCCCGTACAATATTAACATTGAAATTTTTACAAACATCCGTGTATACGTTACTCACAGGACGTGAAGTTACGACACCATACGTAAGCCGTAGCTACTACAGCGTCAACCGTAGTAGGCCGTCCAATATGAAATTGAAATTGTTACATCCGTGTAATAGCCGTTACTCACAGGACGTAAGTAAGGACACCATTCATTACATTACATGTTAAAGTCCTACTGACACCCCACCCGCGATGGTGTTGAGAACTCTGTGCTTTAAACAAAAAGAAAAAGCCCCACAAGCAAAAACCCCATTACATCAGGGGTGTGTCGATGACAACAAACCAACTCCCAACCACCGTTTTGGTGCGTAGGTATTACCCCTTAGAGCAGGACCCAATCTCAACACTTACATGGCGAGGTAAGAAGCTAACAATGATAAGTCTCAAGAAAGAAAAAAAAGGGATAATAAATTACGGTGCCACTAAGCAGTCCAGGGCTTCCTGTCTTGCTCTTCTACAAGTAGAAAGATAGTCGGCTAGTTGCTCCAAAAATACTTAGTGCCATTTCCATTCATAAAGGTTCTGAATGTGGAATCGCAGAATTCCACATTCCATACGGTTAAGTCGGTATCCTCATGGACATGCCTATAAATATCTGTAAACAGATTCTGGTAGCGGAGGCGAATATCATTATAAAAAGGGCACTCAAACATATGCATTTCATCCTCAGTTTTTTGGAACCCACACATTTGACAGTGTCTCATTGAGCGAGGGATGTGTGCTCTATCCACCACCCTCATTCTTTCTGTGTTCAGCCAATGGGAACCCATTCTAAACTGTGCTATAGAACGAATCTGATCCTGCTTATGTAAGGCGGATGTAAAGGGAATCAAGCCATTCTCATCATTGCTGTTGGCTGCGAACCATTTTTGGTATCGGAGGCGTTTAAAGCCAACCCTTCTCTCATCAGGGATGTCTCTAACTGCATTGGTGTCACTTGGGTACTTAAACCTCCATGACTCAAAAACTTCAGACATAATACCTTCGACATCGACAGCCTCCAAATGTTGATGTTTTTACTGGATCCTAGCTTGTGGAGAGCACAACGCAAGTCATGAACCCAGCCAGTGTGGAGTCAAAAGATTCCTCAAGAGCCAGTCTAATGAGATCCTCAGGTTCTTTATGTATGGTCTTGTTCCAGAAGCGCAAAGCTTGTTTAAGCCAAGCAAAACACAACGGGGGTTCTACCCAGCTCTTCCATGATAATATTAGATGTAGTAGATTGGCAACACCCAACATTTGTTTAGTATACCTCTATGCCATTTCTCACAAGCATGGTCATTTGAGATAAGTGTGTTGTTCAGAATAGAAGGAGCCCCACACTCACAGCCAAAATTCAGGATAGGTTGTACAAGAGAATCAAACAGGTGGGTGAGAATATCAATATTGTATATCTCCATAGTATGGCATCGCCTACGAAGCATGTGGTGTGCCTTTTGGGCCTTAGTGAGCATCCTAGAAAAAGCAGCTTTTCCACGATTGCATAGCGTAAGCCGGATTGCATAGCGTAAGCCGGAGCTAGCTACAGTCACCGTAGTAGGCCGTCCAATATTGAAATTGAAATTGTTACATCCGTGTAATACCGTTACTCACAGGACGTGAAGGTAAGGACACCATAGCGTAAGCCGGAGCTAGCTACAGTCACCGTAGTAGGCCGTCCAATATTGAAATTGAAATTGTTACATCCGTGTAATACCGTTACTCACAGGACGTGAAGGTAAGGACACCATAGCGTAAGCCGGAGCTAGCTACAGTCACCGTAGGTAGGCCGTCCAATATTGAAATTGAAATTGTTACATCCGTGTAATACCGTTACCTCACAGGACGTGAAGTAGAGGACACCATAGCGGTAAGCCGGAGCTAGCTACAGTCACCGTAGTAGGCCGTCCAATATTGAAATTGAAATTGTTACATCCGTGTAATACCGTTACTCACAGGACGTGAAGGTAAGGACACCATAGCGTAAGCCGGAGCTAGCTACAGTCACCGTAGTAGGCCGTACAATATTTTCCCACCCCGTGACAGCTTTCCCAACCAGGGTAATTCAAAGCGTGCGCTTTTGAGCTTTTGAGCGCTGACTTTTTGACCCCCTCTGCGCTTTAAGCGCAGTTTTTTGCAACCCCTTGTTGGCGCAGCAAGCAATTTTTGCGTTTTTTGCACTACAAAGCGCAGTTTCTTTGTTTTCAAGTGCGCTAAAGCGCTGGCCAATTTGGCCATTTGAAGTACCCTGTTCCCAACCCTGGGTACCGTACGCGCCTTAAGTATTGGCAAACGTCCCTTGGCCAAACCGGATTAGGGATCCGGCTTGAGACCGCTCTGGGTGGTTGGCCTTTGCCAAGTTGCGGTTACCATGGTACACTGTCTACTAAGCCCTAGCAAGTTAGATGGTCCTGATTTGAATTGCTACATGGTTTTATTTCCAGAAAGCTTGGGCAGACTACTTTGTGAACATGTAACAAGGAAATGGAACACTAACATAAGACCCTTTGCCAACTGGATTTCAGATCTGAGCTTGAGACTGTCAAAGCCATAGACCCCTTTGCCAAGTTAGTTTCGCCATGCTTTTCTGAGACCCACTTTTGCGGGGGAAATTACATGTGCCAACACTTAAGGCGCGTACAGTTTTTCATCTGAGATGTGGTACAAACATGTCTATGTAGACAGCAGTGTAGATTGTATATTGTATATTATAATGGACGTTACGTAGATTGGGTCTTCAAGTGGTGTACGTAGTTGTGATTCTCATGACACTCATATTTGTAATCTATTCCATTGCACTATCTCTATTGATTGCGCCAATGTAATGTAATTCACACATTTCCTTCTATTAGTAGAAGAACTCTGGCAGAGAAGAGAGTTGTAAGCATACCGGTATCTTGCATAGTTCGTGACTTCGTGAGTCTACAAATTGTTTACCCATGATGACCGCATGGAACCCTTTACAATCAAATTCGTTATGTGCCCGCAGGGAACCCGTTCATTTGAAGTGTAGGTGTTTTGGGTTAGAGACGCGAGTAATGTGGGTTGGACTATTACTATGTGTCTTTCCCGCCGCGAAACGATCCCCAGGCGCGGTAGTGATAACAGGGCTGAGATAGCGATTTATCAAATAAGATAGGTCTCTAGGGACTATCTGGGGCTACATATATCCGCGGAGATATTTACGTTCAAGGAGGAACGCAGACAGTCGCAACACAGTCTGCAATAATTAGACTCGTAACTGCTCGTAATGCTGTTTTATTTGAACCCTAGCGGACTACGGTGGTTGGTGGTTGGTGGTTGCAACCAACAATCACATGGTAGACCTATGACATACATCTGGTAGATGGATGATGGATGGTGGGTTGGACCTGCTGCTGTTTAACCTATCTGGTGACCTGGCTCGTCTGGTGTACTGGTGCGCGATGCCTGCGCCTGCAACTTGAGTATCGTCCATGCCGATGTTTCAGCCAAGGTACTGGAATACGAACGATCATAAACATTAAGCATCGGACGTGCCCGATGGTCCATCCAAGGTCCCGGAATCCGCAAACATTTCGCAGGCCCGAGTCCGCTAAATCTGATCTAGCGCCCTTCCTTCTTTGCACACTACAGGGAAACACTATATGAAAAACGTATGCATGCAAGATGAGAGCTGGCTATAGCCGATATGGACCCATCTACCTGAGTGTGGTTGAGCACCACAACTTGCAGCTGGCTTGGCAGTCTCATCGTTCAAACCAGCCACCAACCCACACAAGATGATTCCTCCTCCTCCTACTCCTCCTCCTCCTCCTCCTCCTCCTACTCCTCCTACTCCTCCTACTCCTCCTACTCCTCCTACTCCTCCTACTCCTCCTACTCCTCCTACTCCTCCTACTCCTCCTACTCCTCCTACTCCTCCTACTCCTACTACTCTCCTCCTACTCCTCCTCCTCTCCTCCTCCTCCTCCTACTCCTCCTCCTACTCCTACTCCTACTCCTACTCCTACTCCTACTCCTACTCCTACTCCTACTCCTACTCCTACTCCTACTCCTACTCCTACTCCTACTCCTACTCCTACTCCTACTCCTACTCCTACTCCTACTCCTACTCCTACTCCTACTCCTACTCCTACTCCTACTCCTACTCCTACTCTACTCCTACTCCTACTCCTACTCCTACTCCTACTCCTACTCCTACTCCTACTCCTACTCCTACTCCTACTCCTACTCCTACTCCTACTCCTACTCCTACTCCTACTCCTACTCCTACTCCTACTCCTACTCCTACTCCTACTCCTACTCCTACTCCTACTCCTACTCCTACTCCTACTCCTACTCCTACTCCTACTCCTACTCCTACTCCTACTCCTACTCCTACTCCTACTCCTACTCCTACTCCTACTCCTACTCCTACTCCTACTCCTACTCCTACTCCTACTCCTACTCCTACTCCTACTCCTACTCCTACTCTACTCCTACTCCTACTCCTACTCCTACTCCTACTCCTACTAGTCCTACTCCTACTAGTCCTACTACTACTCTTCTCCTACTCCTTCTCCTCCTCCTCCTCCTCCTCATTCTCCTCCTAATCCTACTCTTACTCCTCCTCCTCCTCCTCCTCCTCCTCCTCCTCCTCCTCCTCCTCCTCCTCCTCCTCCTCCTCCTCCTCCTCCTTCTCCTCCTCTTACTCCTACTCCTACTCCCCCTCCTACTCCTGTGTTGTCCAATGACCCCCTACAGATAGCTTCCTCAAGCCATGCCGCTCAGCCTTCTGTTTTCTTTTCTTTTCCTCCTCCTCCACAACCTTCTCCTCAAAATTCCGGGGTTGAAAACAGGAAAGGGGGATGTAAAGCTCTCCTGCCAGTGCTTCTGGTACCAACACTGGCTGCCCTCGTATCCGGCTACAAGAAAGTGCCTCTTGCATCATCCCTCTTGTCATCCATGCCAGCCATGGATGTGATAATGGACGGGTAGGTTGGGGCAAGGTAGCACCACTTAAGCTGGCCCCCACTTACCAAACCCTAAAACCTAAAACCTAGACCCTAAATCCTCCTACACCCTAACCCTTGGAATCAAAACCTTAACCACTGAACCCTAAACCTTATACCCTTAACCCCCGAAAACCCCTTAAATTAAGTGGAGGCTAGCTTAAGTGGGGTCTACCTTCCCCCCACTGAACCCCTGCTGCCCCCTCAACCTGCCTTCCCCCCACTGCACCCCTGCTGCCCCCTCAACCTAAAAAAGTAATGGTAACGCCTGGTGAGGCGTGGCATTAAGAGAGCCCCGTCGCACAGCGGTAGAGAATGGGCTGCTACTTCACCTGGACAAAGCTACCATGGCGGTTGACAGCGACCGCAAACACTAAAGCGCAGCCGTAGGGATTCGAACCCCGCACCTTCTTGTTTCAATGTGCTCTACCATCGAGCCAGTCGTCGAAACGTGGTACAACAATCCCTCAACCTACCTTCCCCCCACCTAGCGGGTATCAATCCGCAGCCCCCTTAACCTACCTCCCCCCCACTGAACCCCTGCCGACCCCTCAACCTACCTTCCCCCCACCGAACAGTTACCAATCCGCAGAGCACTACCTTCAGTCCATGCAGCTGCACAGCTCAGCTGAGTACTTCCCCCCACCAACCCCCTGCTGCCCCCTCATCCTGCCTTCCCCCCACCGACCCCCTGCCCACCCCTCAACCTACCTTCCCCCCACCGACCCCCTGCCGACCCCTCAACCTACCTTCCCCCCACCGAACAGGTACCAATCCGCAGAGCACTACCTTCAGTCCATGCAGCTACACAGCTCAGCTGAGTACTTCCTGGCTACCCAGGAGGGGCGCATGGGAGCTCACAGCAAAGGGAAAGCTGCATGGTGCAAGTACACTATGATGTACGAGAGGGATAAGCGGTACTTCGAAGTACAGGGCGTAGACTTTGAGGAGGAGTCCTGGGGTAGATGTCTGCTCGAAATCAAAGGCTGTGGATACGCCATCTTAGCATCAAACTGCGTGGCGGCAGAAGAGGAGGATGCAGAGGGTGATCAAGGGCAGGACTCCAAGTCTAGACCTACACAAGGCGAACCTATACCCCCCGGCAAGTGCTTCTTCCAGCCTAACGATGCAGATCTCCCTGAAGAGGGCTTTGTTCGCTGCCTCGGATACGTGGGCTCATATATGAAGGAATTTGCTTCCGCTGCTGGCCTCCTCTTAAAGATGCCTGCCCCTGGTAGTGCCAGCCGGTGGCTGCTTGAGGCCGTAGCGTCCCCGGGGAGGCATGCCACTCCCCAGCATGCATCCACGCTGGTAATGGGCACAAGCATCACTGTCACTGGCGATGTTGTCCCTGTCAACGCAGCTCAGGTAAGTCCTTTCACTTCAAATTTAGGGGGCCTTTGACACCATTCCACGCACCCCTGCAGCACCCCCAACACCACGCTGTTAATGGGCACAAACATCATTGTCAATGAAGATGTTGTCCCTATCAACGCCGCCCAGGTTAGTGCTTTCACTCCACATTTAGGGGGCCTTCGGCACCATTCCATGCACCCCTGCGGCACCCCTCACACCACGCTGGTGATGGGCACAAACATCATTGTCAATGGCGATGTTGTCCCTATCAACGCCGCCCAGGTTAGTGCTTTCACTCCACATTTAGGGGGTCTTGGGCACAATTTCATGCACCCCTGCGGCACCCCCCACACCACGCTGTTAATGGGCACAAACATCATTGTCAATGAAGATGTTGTCCCTATCAACGCCGCCCAGGTTAGTGCTTTCACTCCACATTTAGGGGGTCTTAAGCACCATTCCATGCACCCCTGCGGCACCCCTCACACCACGCTGGTGATGGGCACAAACATCATTGTCAATGGCGATGTTGTCCCTATCAACGCCGCCCAGGTTAGTGCTTTCACTCCACATTTAGGGGGCCTTCGGCACAATTTCATGTTCCCCTGCGGCACCCCCCACACCACGCTGGTGATGGGCACAAACATCATTGTCAATGAAGATGTTGTCCCTATCAACGCCGCCCAGGTACGTCTTTTCACTCTACATTTAGGGGGTCTTGGGCACCATTCCATGCACCCCTGCGGCACTTCCCACACCACGCTGCTAATGGGCACAAACATCATTGTCAATGAAGATGTTGTCCCTATCAACGCCGCCCAGGTACGTCCTTTCACTCCACATTTAGGGGGTCTTGGGCACCATTCCATGCACCCCTGCGGCACTTCCCACACCACGCTGCTAATGGGCACAAACATCATTGTCAATAAAGATGTTGTCCCTATCAACGCCGCCCAGGTACGTCCTTTCACTCCACATTTAGGGGGGTCTTCGGCACCATTCCATGCACCCCTGCGGCACCCCTCACACCACGCTGGTGATGTGCACAAACATCATTGTCAATGGCGATGTTGTCCCTATCAACGCCGCCAGGTTAGTGCTTTCACTCCACATTTAGGGGGCCTTCGGCACCATTCCATGCACCCCTGCGGCACCCCTCACACCACGCTGGTGGTGGGCACAAACATCATTGTCAATGGCGATGTTGTCCCTATCAACGCCGCCCAGGTTAGTGCTTTCACTTCCACATTTAGGGGGTCTTGGGCACAATTTCATGCACCCCCCTGCGGCACCCCCCACACCACCTGTTAATGGGCACAAACATCATTGTCAATGAAGATGTTGTCCCTATCAACGTCGCCCAGGTTAGTGCTTTCACTCCACATTTAGGGGGTCTTAAGCACCATTCCATGCACCCCTGCGGCACCCCTCACACCACGCTGGTGATGGGCACAAACATCATTGTCAATGGCGATGTTGTCCCTATCAACGCCGCCCAGGTTAGTGCTTTCACTCCACATTTAGGGGGCCTTCGGCACAATTTCATGCACCCCTGCGGCACCCCCCACACCACGCTGGTGATGGGCACAAATATCATTGTCAATGAAGATGTTGTCCCTATCAACGCCGCCCAGGTACGTCTTTTCACTCTACATTTAGGGGGTCTTGGGCACCATTCCATGCACCCCTGCGGCACTTCCCACACCACGCTGCTAATGGGCACAAACATCATTGTCAATGAAGATGTTGTCCCTATCAACGCCGCCCAGGTACGTCCTTTCACTCCACATTTAGGGGGTCTTGGACACCATTCCATGCACCACTGCGGCACTTCCCACACCACGCTGCTAATGGGCACAAACATCATTGTCAATAAAGATGTTGTCCCTATCAACGCCGCCCAGGTACTTCCTTTCACTCCACATTTAGGGGGGTCTTCGGCACCATTCCATGCACCCCTGCGGCACCCCTCACACCACGCTGGTGATGGGCACAAACATCATTGTCAATGGCGATGTTGTCCCTATCAACGCCGCCCAGGTTAGTGCTTTCACTCCACATTTAGGGGGTCTTGGGCACAATTTCATGCACCCCTGCGGCACCCCCCACACCACGCTGGTGATGGGCACAAGCATCATTGTCAATAAAGATGTTGTCCTTGTCAACGAAGCTCAGGTAAGTGCTCTCAAAATTGAAAATTAAAATTGAAAATTAGTACACTATGCAACGGCGTGAGATTGAGGGAATCCTCCCGTTTGCATGCATGTGTACATACTGAAGAATAGGGTTTATTTGGTTTCGCAGACCCTCTGCGCCTGAGCTTGAGCTACCGCGCTACAGCATGGAGGGAACTTCTCTACCTCTTCCATGATAAGTTCTTTAACTTCAAATTTAGGGGGTCTTGGGCACCATTCCATGCACCCCTGCGGCACCCTCCACACCACGCTGCTAATGGGCACAAACATCATTGTCAATAAAGATGTCCCTATCAACGCCGCCAAGGTCACTGCTTTCACTCCACATTTAGGGGGTCTTGGGCACCATTCCATGCACCCCTGCGGCACCTCCACACCTCCACACCTCCACTGTACCCTTTCAAGAGCAATGCAAGGGTGCCAATGAACCCCCGACTTAGCAGCTTAATGATAACGCCTGGTGGGGCGTGGTGTTAAGGCAGCCCGGATCCAATCAGATGGTCAAATCGTTCATACTGTCAACGGAGTGTTGAAAAGGTCGTAGAGGCAATGAGTCCGGGGAGGCACTCTAGAAAGAGAAATGCGACGTTACAGCAGTTACGTTACAGCAGAAAGAGAGCGGCTGCAAATACGTCGCATTTAAAGAGAGAGAGCGGCTACAAATACATCGCATTTAAAGAGAAAGAGCGTAGCTGTAGATACTTCCTGGAAGGTACCGGAACACCTAGAAGTTCCCGTACGTCCCGCATCCTCGGGAACTATTCGGTCAGCCAGACATCTTCTACCGGCGATCAGCAATCTGGACACATACCAGCACTTAAAACAGACGGGACGCCAACTAGTCTCCACTGCAAATCTGCGAGAAGCGTCGGGGACAGCTCCTGCTCCCTCAAGGCGAACCTTCTCCCCAATATAGGACTTGTAGGAGTCAATCTTGGCTTTGAACTTGCAGGGATGACCAGCATATGAGCACGCTCTGCACTCAATTGTATCCTCACCCAGAACCATGCTGAATATAAGCACTTAAAACAGAACGTGACGCCAACTAGTCTGGGCGAGTTCGAACCAGGTGGCCGAGGTGATGGCCCGTGCGGCAGAGCTGAGGTGGTCACAGACTTTGGAATCTTGATCCCCCCCCCCCCCCCCCCCCCAATTCCCCCCCCCCCCCCCCCCCCTTCCCCCCCCCCATTCCCCCCCCATTCCCCCCCATTCCCCCCCCCCCCCCCCCCCCATTCCCATTAATACCGCTTTCAACACAATAATCTTGATCAGTAATACCGCTTTCACACAATAATCTTGATCAGTAATACCGCTTTCAACACAATATCTTGATCAGTAATACCGCTTTCAACACAATAATCTTGATCAGTAATACCGCTTTCAACACAATATCTAGATCAGTAATACCGCTTTCAACACAATAATCTTGATCAGTCATACCGCTTTCAACACAATAATCTTGATCAGTAATACCGCTTTCAACACAATAATCTTGATCAGTAATACCGCTTTCAACACAATAATCTTGATCAGTAATACCGCTTTCAACACAATAATCTTGATCAGTAATACCGCTTTCAACACAATAATCTTCGTCTCTAGATTATGCGGAAGTGGGACAAAGAATCATTGTATAAGCCCACCCACACACACTTAGTGTTTAATTACCATTTTTGTTTGGCTGGGGCACGCATGCTAGCCCAACAACTTCCCACTACCTGCACACACACATTAGTGTTTTCCACTATTGATTACCATTGTTGTTTGGCTGGGTCATACATGCTAGCCCAACAACTTCCCACTACCTGCACACACACACACACACCCCACTCCACCCACCCACCCAAACACACCACCCCATCATAGAAGCCAACCCAAATTAGTATTTTCCATTTTTAATTTCCATTTTTGTTTGGCTGGGTCACGCATGCTAGCCCAACAACTTCGCACTACCTGCACACACCCACACACCCACCCAAACACACCACACCATCGTATAAGCCAACCCAAATTATTATTTTCCATTTTTAATTACCATTTTGTCTACCATAACGGGCATGGTAAAGGCGCCTAGGCTTAGAGATGTAACAAAAAGGCGCCTAGGCTTAGAGATGTAACAAGTACAAACCCTTAGCTGTAGCTTAAAAAATAACAAAATTGGGCGTTGCATGGCTGATTCATTTAGCCTCCATTTGGCTGGGTCATGCATGCAAGCCCATATACTTCAGCGTCCATTTGAACATGACAAACTGCTCAACTCCCCGCTAACCTTCCCCCCCCCCCACCCCCCACCCCCCACCCACAACACACACATACACGCACACACACACACACAACACACACATACACACACGCACACACACATACCACACACATACATACACACACACACATGCACTCACAAAACAGTGGGTGTTGCATGGCTGATTCATTGAGTCCCCATTTGGCTGGGTCGTGCATGATGACCCAACAACTTGGACTATCGCGCGACAGTTAGCCCACCCACATTAGTGCTTTCCGTTTTTCAATTACCATTTTTGTTTGGCTGGGTCAAAAGGCGCTTAAGCTTAGAGATAGAACAAGTACTGACCCTTAGCCTTAGCTAAAAAAGAAACAAACTGGGCGTTGCATGGCTGATTCAAATTCAAATTCAAATGGGCGTTGCCTGGCTGATTCAAATTCACATTCAAAATGGGCGTTGCATGGCTGATTCAAATTCAAATTCAAAGTGGGCGTTGCATGGCTGATTCAAACTCAAATTCAAAATGGGCGTTGCATGGCTGATTCAAACTCAAATTTAAAATGGGCGTTGCATGGCTGATTCATATTCAAATACAAATGGGCGTTGCATGGCTGATTCAAATTCAAATTTAAATTGGGCGGTGCATGGCTGATTCAAATTCAAATCCACATGGGCGTTGCATGGCCGATTCAAATTCAAATTCAAAATGGGCGTTGCATGGCTGATTCAAATTCACATTCAAAATGGGCGTTGCATGGCTGATTTAAATTCAAATTCAAATGGGCTTTGCATGGCTGATTCAAATTCAAATTTAAAATGGGCGTTGCATGGCTGATTCAAATTCAAATTTCAAATGGGCGTTGCATGGCTGATTCAAATTCACATTCAAAATGGGCGTTGCATGGCTGATTCAAATTCATTCAAAATGGGCGTTGCATGGCTGGATTCAAATTCAAATTTAAATTGGGGCGTTGGATGGCTGATTCAAATTCACATTCAAAATGGGCGTTGCAATGCTGGATTCAAATTCACATTCAAATGGGCGTTGCATGGCTGATTCAAATTCACATTCAAAATGGGCGTTGCATGGCTGATTCAAATTCAAATTTAAAATGGGCGTTGCATGGCTGATTCAAATTCACATTCAAAATGGGCGTTGCATGGCTGATTCAAATTCACATTCAAAATGGGCGTTGCATGGCTGATTCAAATTCACATTCAAAATGGGCGTTGCAGGGCACCCCACCCCACCCCCCTCCACCCCTATCACACCCCCTCCCCCCCCCCCCCCCCCCCCCCCCCCCCCCCAGAAAACCCTCTATACCACTGTCACCCACCAGGAGCAAGCTGTCCGCAACCTCCGTCCAGGTCTTGACACCATACATGGACCCCCCATCCCCAACCCCTAACCCACCCCACCCACTCTTAACCCACCCACCCCCTCTCCACCACTATCACCCACCAGCAACACTCACACAAATAAACACCCCCAAACCCCAACCCCTAATCCCCCACCCCCACCCCCACCCATCTCCACCACTATCACCCACCACCAACATCTCACACAAATAACACACCCCCAACCCCAACCCCTAATCCCCAACCCCCAACCCTAATCCCCACCCCAACCCCACCCCACCCATCTCCACCACTATCACCCACCACAACAACTCACACAAATAAACACCCCCAACCCCAACCCCTAATCCCCCAACCCCAACCCCACCCCACCCCATCTCCACCACTATCACCCACCACAACACTCACACAAATAAACACCCCCAACCCCAACCCCTACCCCCCCACCCCCCCACCCCACCCCACCCCTCTCCACCACTATCACCCACCAGGAACAAGCTGTCCGCAACCTCCATCCAGGTCTTGACACCATACATTGACCCCCAAGGAACAGGTAGGCCCCACACCAGTCAGACGACAGACTTGTGTGTGTGTGTGTGTGTGTGTGTGTATGTGTGTGTGTGTGTTTTATGTGTGTGTGTGTGTTTGTATGTGTGTGTGTGTTGTGTGATCACTGTGTGTGTGTATGTGTATGTGTGTGTCAGTGTGTGTGCGTGTATGTGTGTGTGTGATCACGGTGTGTGTGTGTGTGTGTGTGTGTTTGTATGTGTGTATGTGTGTGTATGTGTATGTGTGTGTCAGTGTGTGTGTGTGTGATCACTGTGTGTGTGTATGTGTGTGTGTGTGTGTGTGTGATCACTGTGTGTGTGTATGTGTGTGTGTATGTGTGTGTGTGTGATCACTGTGTGTGCTAGCAGGGAGGAAAGCAGTTCGTCATGTTCAAGTTACTGTTTCTTTTTTGGGCTACTCATGGCAGTTTGCCGCCAGCACAACACACACCCACACCCACCACCACCATCCCCACCACCACGCCCCCCTCACCCCCCCACCTCCCGAACCCACATTTAGGAAAGTCCACTACCATCTACCACCACTACCACACACACGCACACACACACACACACACACACCACCACGCTCCCCTAGCCCCCTTACACCCTAACCCATGTTTAGGAAAGTCCACCACCATCTACCACCACTACCACACACATGCACCACCACTACCACACACATGCACCACCACTACCACACACACACACACACCACCACACGCCCCCCTCACCCCCCTAACCCCCCAACCCACATTAAGGAAAGTCCACCACCATCTACCACCACTACCACACACACGCACCACCACTGCCACCACTACCACCACTACCCCACCACCACCACCACCACAACGCCCCCCCTAACCCCCCAACCCCCTAACCCCCAACCCCCTAACCCCCCAACCCCCTAACCCCCAAAACCCTAACCCCCCAACCCCCCAACCCCCCACTTCCCAAACCTCACCCCCTAGCCACCCACATTTAGGAAAGTCCACCACCATCTACCACCACTACCACTTACCACACACACACACCACCACCACCCAGACCCCCCCCTCACCCCCTCACGCCCCCCCCACTCCCCTAACCCCCCCAACCACTCACCCCCCCACCCCCCCCACCCCCCCAACCCACATTCAGGAAAGTCCACCACCATCTACCCCATCGTGCATTCATGCGTCAAGGAGGGGAACAAGACGCTTGTCACATGCACACACACACACCACCACTACCACACACACGCGCACACACCACCAATGACCCCCACCCACCCACCCCACGCCTTCCCCCACCTCCTACCCCCTCCAACCCCTCACCCCCTAACCCCCCACCCCCCCAACCCCTTAACCCCACCTAACCCCCTAACCCCTTAACCCCCCAACCCCTCACCCCACACCCCCAACCCCTTAACCCCCCAACCCCCTTAACCCCTCACCCCCTACCCCCCCAACCTCTTAACCCCTCACCCCCCAACCCCCTAACCCCCCAACCCCTTAACCCCTCACCCCCTACCCCCCCAACCCCTTAACCCCTCACCCCCTACCCCCCAACCCCTTAACCCCTCACCCCCCAACGCCCTAACCCCCCTACCCCCACCCCCATAACCCCATAACCCCCCAACCCCATAACCCCCCTCACCCCCTCACCCCCCACCCCCCCAACCCACATTCAGGAAAGTCCACCACCATCTACCACATTGTGGATTCACGCTTCAAGGAGGCCAACAAGACGCTCGTCACGTGCACACGCACACACCACCACTAACCACACACACACGCACACACCACCATGACCCCCACCCACCCCCCACGCCCTTCCCCCACACCCTAACCCCCCAACCCCCCACATTTAGGAAAGTCCACCACCATCTACCACATCGTGGATTCACGCGTCAAGGAGGGGAACAAGACGCTCGTCACATGCACACGCAATCAAGCCGTCAACGCCGTGGTTGAAAAGGTCAAAGACTTCGGCTGTGTGGTGTTTGGAAACCCCAAGCGGCTTGGCATCGACTCTCTCAAGTACACCCTAGATGCCTTGGTGGAGCGCGACCCCATAGTATGCTGGTGGAAGCAAATGTCAGCGTACTTGAGCCGGGCCGTAGAGCAGTTGAGTGGCCCGACCGACATGTCAATGTACCCGCGCCTGCAGCGGCTCGCTGACATTGAAGCTGACGATGTGCGCTACCCAAGCCAAGCCAAGCGACAGGCCTGTGGAAGGTGGTTCACTGTCTTGAAGGTAGTCCTGGGGGGCAGGGGGGCCAGGAGGCCAGGGGGGGCAGGGGATACAGGGGGTCGGGGGGTCAGGGAGCCAGGGTGGCAGGTGGTTAATTGTCTTGAAGGTAGGCCAGGGGGGCAGGGGGGGGAGGGGGCCAAGATGGCAGGTGGTTCACTGTCTTGAAGGCAGGCCTGGGGGGCAGGGGGGGGCCAGGAGGCCAGGGGGGGCAGGGGGGACAGGGGGTCAGGGAGCCAGGGTGGCAGGTGGTTAATTGTCTTGAAGGTAGGGCCAGGGGGGCAGGGGGGGGAGGGGGCCAAGATGGCAGGTGGTTCACTGTCTTGAAGGTAGGCCTTGGGGGCAGGGGGGCCAGGAGGCCAGGGGGGGCAGGTGGGACAGGGGGTCAGGGGGTCAGGGAGCCAGGGTGGCAGGTGGTTAATTGTCCTTTAAGGTAGGCCAGGGGGGGCAGGGGGGGGAGGGGGCCAAGATGGCAGGTGGTTCACTGTCTTGAAGGCAGGCCTTGGGGGCAGGGGGGGCCAGGGAGGCCAGGGGGGGGCAGGGGATACAGGGGGTCAGGGGGTCAGGGAAGCCAGGGTGGGCAGGTTGGTTAATGTCTTGAAGGTAGGCAGGGGGGAAGGGGGGGGAGGGCGGACCAAGATGGGCGGTGGTTCCCTGTCTTGAAGGCAGGCCTGGGGGGCAGGGGGCCAGGAGGCCCAGGGGGGCAGGGGGTCAGGGGAGTAGGGAGCCAGGGTGGCAGGTGGTTAATTGATCTGAAGGTAGGCCAGGGGGAGGGGGGGGAGGGGCCCAGAGGGCAGGTGGTTCACTGTCGTGAAGGCCCCCCAGGCCTTGGGGGCAGGGGGCCGGAGGCAGGGGGACAGGGGGACAGGAGCCAGGGTGGCAGGTGGTAATGTTCTTGAAGGTAGGCCAGGGGGGCAGGGGGGGGAGGGGGCCAAGATGGCAGGTGGTCAATGGGCTGGAAGGGAGGCATGGGGGGGACAGGGGGTAAGGGAGGAAAAGCGGGGGGGCAGGGGGGACCAAAGGGGGTCAGGGGGGTCAGGGGGACGTCAGGGAGGAGCCAGGGTGGCAGGTGTTTAATTGTCTTGAAGGTAGGCCAGGGGGGCAGGGGGGGGAGGGGGCCAAGATGGCAGGTGGTTCACTGTCTTGAAGGCAGGCTACACACACATGCCCCCACCCCCCACCCAACCCCACCCAACCCCCACTACCAAACACACGCACACACCACCCCCACCAACAATTCCACACGCACACCACCACCACCACGACCACCACCACCACCACCACCACCACCACCACCACCCCCTCACCCTCTTTGTTGTTGTTCTAACTTGCCAAACACTACAATATGTTTTTCAGGCTACAGTGATAGGCTGCTGGATGGCTCAGCTCAGTGCGAGGGAGCAGCAAAAAGTAGCCCCCCCACCACCACCACCCCACCACACACAACACCCTCCCCCCCCCACACACACACCACCACCACCATCACCATCACCACTACTACTACCCCCCCCCCCCCCCCCTCCCCCCTAACCCCCTAACCCCTCACCCGCCTTGTTCAGGCGACAGTGAAGGATTGCCGGATGGCTCGGCTCAGTGCGAGGGAGCAGCAAAGAGTGGCCACCACTACCCCCCCCACCCCCACCACCACCACCACCACCACCACCACCACTACTGTCACCACTACCACACACACCTAACCACCCCCTAACTACCCCCCCCCCCCCCCCCTGACCCCCTCACCCCTCTTGTTCAGGCAACGGTGAAGAATTGCCGGTGCGCTCAGCTAAATGCACGTGAGCAGCAAAGATTTAGCCTGGGGACATCCTTTCTTTCATCTGCACACACACACACCACCACGACCCCCTCGCTGAGTCTGGATCACACACACCCGATCACTACAACTACCACAAACACATACCACCACCACCACCACTACCACACCACCACCACCACGACCCCCTCACCCCCTTGTTCCCAAACCCGCCAAACACTACATGTATGTGTTTCAGGCAACAGTGAAGGACTGCCGGATGACTCGGCTCAGTGCGAGGGAGCAACAAAGAGTTGTCCTGTGGGCATCCCCCCCCCCACCACCACCACCACTTCTACCACTACTCCCCCCCCTCCCCCCCCCCCCCCCTGAACCCCCTAACTAACTCCCCCCCCTAACCCCCGCCCCCCCCCCTTGCTCAGGCGACAGTGAAGGATTGCCGGATGGCTCGGCTCAGTGCATGTGAGCAGCGAAGAGTTGCCCTGTGGACATCCTTCCTTAAATCAGCAGACAAGCTCTTCCTCGCGAATGTCAAAAGAGTCGAGGCTCTCCGCCAAGTCGGGATCCTAAACCGCTCCCGTGTCTTCCTCTGCACTATAGAGTCCACTGCCCGCATGGCAAGGGAGGTCAGCGATGTCTTTGGGGCCATGCAACCCGCCAAGAAAGAGGGGGGCCAGCGAGCTGGTGGCCGCTATAGCAGAGCTGCCTTGGCTGCCATGCAACCCGCTGCTACAAAGGAGAGGGAACCGCTAGGCTGTGGCGGGTGTATCAAAGCTGCCTTAGCGGCCATGCAACCTGCCAAGAAAGAGGGGGAACAGCTAGGTGGTGGTGATGGCCAGTTTGGTGGTGATGTTGGCCAGTATCTTCTTGGTGGTGGTGGCCAGTTTGGTGGCGATGGTGTCCAGTATCTTGGTGCTTATGGTTGCCAGAGTCGTGGTGGTGGTGGCTGGTATGGGGGTCCTCAGGAGGAGGACACGGCAGAGCAAGATGGCGCCACCCTGAAGATCGACACCTGTATTGTTGACGAGGCAGGCTCTGTGTTGGAGTCAGCTGTCCCAGTGCTACTCTTTTGGAACCCTTCCAACCTTGTGCTGGTCGGAGACCACTGCCAGCTGCCTCCTTTCTCACACGTATGTATGTGTGTCTGTCTGTCTGTTTGTCTGTCTGTCTGTCTGTATGCCTGTCTGTCTGTCTGTCTGTATGCCTGTCTGTCTGTCTGTCTGTCTGTCTGTCTGTCTGTCTGTCTGTCTGTCTGTCTGTCCGTCTGTCTGTCTTGCCTGTCTGTCTTGCCTGCCTGCCTGCCTGCCTGCCTGCCTGCCTGCCTGCCTGCCTGCCTGCCTGCCTGCCTGCCTGCCTGCCTGCCTGCCTGCCTGCCAGCCTGTCAGTATGCCTGCCTGCCTGCCTGCCTGTCTGTCTGCCTGCCTGCCTGCCTGCCTGTCTGCCTGCCTGCCTGCCTGCCTGCCTGCCTGTCTGTCTGTCTGTCTGTCTGTCTGTCTGTCTGTCTTTCTGAAGTTGACTGAAGAGATGGCGGGGCCAAACAATCATGCATGTGGCCTCTTGGAGCCTTTCGTGGATGCTGGCATCATTGTGTCAGCTTCTGCACGCACTGCACTGCCATAGCTTTTGCTAGGTAGCAATCCAGGGAAGCTGCCTAGAAGCTGCTGCTGGTAGCTGAAAATACAATATTTGTCCCCCCCACCCCCACCCCCCCACACACACACATACACATACACATACACATACACACGCACGTACACACGCACTCTCTCACACACACACACACACACACACATTCACCCAGGTGACCGAAGAGATGGCGGGGTCCAACAACCATGCCCGTAGCCTCTTGGAGCGTTGTGTGGATGCTGGCATGAACCTGGTTCCTAGCAACGCAGTACCACCGCATGCACCCCAGGCTCCCCCCCCCCCCCCCCCCCCCCCCCCCCCCCCCACACACACACACACACACACACACACACACACACACACACACACATTCCCCGAGGTGACCAAAGAGATGGCGGGGTCCAACAAACCATGCCGTAGCCTCTTGGAGCGCTGCGTGGATGCTGGCATGGAACCTTGGTTCCTAGCAACGCAGTACCGCATGCACCCCAGGCTCTCCCCCCCCCCCCCCCCCCCCCCCCCCCCCCCACACACACACCACACACACACACACACACATTCCCCAGGTGACCAAAGAGATGGCGGGGTCCAACAACCATGCCCGAAGCCTTTTGGAGCGCTTCGTGGATGCTGGCATGGAGCCTTGGTTCCTAGCAACGCAGTACCCCGCATGCACCCCAGGCCTCTCCCCCCCCCCCCCCCCCCCACACACACACACCCACCACACACACACACATACACACACATACACACACATACACACACACATTCACCCAGGTGACCGAAGAGATGGCGGGGTCCAATAACCATGCCCGAAGCCTCTTGGAGCGCTGCGTGGATGCTGGCATGGAGCCTTGGTTCCTAGCAACGCAGTACCGCATGCACCCCAGGCTGTCTACCCTGGTCAGCCAGCTCTTCTACGAGGGCCGTCTGAAGTCTGCAGAGCCTGCCCATCTGCCCAGGCCCCACCCCCAGCCTTGCTTGTGGGTTAAAAGCGGCAGCTACGGGGATGAAATAGAGCATGAAGGTGGTGGCTTCTCCAACGAAGTCGAGGCACTCCTTGTTGCCGAGCACGCACAGAGGGTGGTGTCTTCAGGGCTCTACCCCCTCTCTTATGTGATCACCTTCTACAATAAGCAGAAGCAGGCGTTGCGAAAGCAATTCCAGGCCATGCCTATGCTTGCAAGCGCCATAGAGGACGGCACCCTGCTCATCCTGTCAGTGGATGCATGTCAAGGCTCAGAGGCAGATTGTGTGATCATTTCTCCGGTTAGAACCAAATGGGTGTCATCCTTTGGAAAGAGCAAGCATCGGCTGTGTGTGGCACTATCTCGGGCTAAGCATGTAAGTGATACTCACTCTTAGGAGTTCCTTTTCTGTCTCTCTGTCTCTCTCTCTGTCTCTCTCTCTCTCTCTCTCTCTCTCTCTCTCTATATATATATATATATATACTATGTGTGGCTCTATCTCGGGCCAAGCCTGTAAGTGCTGGTTTGATTATAGCACAGGTTCGAATTGGCCTCTCCTGATAATATAGAGTTGATCTCGATTGTGTGAGGTTGGGTAGGTCCCTTTATGCCAGCGTCCTGCCAATTCACTCATACCAAATCCACTCATGCCAGCGTCATGCCAATTCACTCATACCAAATTCACTCATGCCAGCGTCATGCCAAATCACTCATGCCAGCGTCATGCCAATTCACTCATACCAAATCCACTCATGCCAGCGTCCTGCCAATTCACTCATACCAAATTCACTCATGCCAGCGTCATGCCAATTCACTCATACCAAATTCACTCATGCCAGCGTCATGCCAATTCACTCATACCAAATTCACTCATGCCAGCGTCCTGCCAATTCACTCATACCAAATTCACTCATGCCAGCGTCATGCCAATTCACTCATACCAAATTCACTCATGCCAGCGTCATGCCAAATCACTCATGCCAGCGTCATGCCAATTCACTCATAACCAAATCAATATGCAGAGTCATGCAATTCACTCATACCAAATTCACTCATGCCAGCGTCATGCCAATTCACTCATGCCAGCGTCATGCCAATTCACTCATACCAAATCCACTCATGCCAGCGTCATGCCAATTCACTCATACCAAATTCACTCATGCCAGCGTCATGCCAATTCACTCATACCAAATTCACTCATGCCAGCCGTCATGCCCATTCATCATACAAATCTCACTCATGCCAGCGCATGCCAATCACCATACAAATTTACTCATGCCAGCTCCTGCCAATTCACTTCTACCCAAATTCACTCATCCAGCGTCCTGCCAATCACTCATACAAATTCCACTCATGCCGGTCATGCCAATTCACTCATACCAAATTCACTCATGCCAGCGTCATGCGAATTCACTCATGCCAGCGTCATGCCAATTCACTCATACCAAATTCACTCATGCCAGCGTCATGCCAATTCACTCATACCAAATTCACTCATGCCAGCGTCATGCCAATTCACTCATACCAAATTTACTCATGCCAGCGTCATGCCAATTCACTCATACCAAATTTACTCATGCCAGCGTCATGCCAATTCACTCATGCCAGCGTCATGCCAATTCACTCATACCAAATTCACTCATGCCAGCGTCATGCCAATTCACTCATACCAAATTCACTCATGCCAGCGTCATGCCAATTCACTCATACCAAATTCACTCATGCCAGCGTCATGCCAATTCACTCATACCAAATTCACTCATGCCAGCGTCATGCCAATTCACTCATAACCAAATTGCACTCATGCCAGATCATGGCCAATTCACTCATACCCAAATTCACTCCATGCCAGAGTTTCATGCCAATTCAATCATACCAAATTCACTTCATGCCAGCGTCATGCCCTACATCATACCAAAATTCACTCATGCAGCGGCATGCCAATTCAAACTAATACCAAATTCATCATGCCAGCCGTCATGCAATCACACCTACCAAAAAATCACTCACATGCCAGCGTCATGCCAATTTCACTCTACCAAAATTAACTCATGCCAGCGTCATGCCAATTCACTCATACCAAATTCACTCATGCCAGCGTCATGCCAATTCACTCATACCAAATTCACTCATGCCAGCGTCATGCCAATTCACTCATACCAAATTCACTCATGCCAGCGTCATGCCAATTCACTCATACCAAATTCACTCATGCCAGCGTCATGCCAATTCACTCATACCAAATTCACTCATGCCAGCGTCATGCCAATTCACTCATACCAAAATATACTCATGCCAGCGTCATGCCAATTCATATACCAAAATACTCATGCTAGAGGTCATGCCCAATTCACTCATACCAAATTTACTATGCAGCGTCATGCCAATTAACTCATGCCAGCGCAATCCAATTCACTCATACCAAACCACTCATGCCAGCGTATTTGCCCCCCCCCCCCCAATTCACTCATACCAAATTCACTCATGCCAGCGTCATGCCAATTCACTCATACCAAAGTCACTCATGCCAGCGTCATGCCAATTCACTCATACCAAAGTCACTCATGCCAGCGTCATGCCAATTCACTCATACCAAATTTACTCATGCCAGCGTCATGCCAATTCACTCATACCAAATTTACTCATGCCAGCGTCATGCCAAATCTTGATGCAAGGTCATGCCATTCACTTCATACCATATCCACTCAGGCCAGCGTCAGGCAATTCACTCATACAAATCCACTCAGCCAGCGTCATGACCCAATTCCACTCATAACCAAATTACTCATGCCAGCTCATGCAATTCACTCATGCCAGGGTCATGCCAATTCCACTCATACCAAATTTCACTCTTGCCGACAGCGTCATGAATTCATCTACAAATTCAATCATGCCAGCGTCATGCAATTCACTCATGCAAAATTACTCATGCCAGCGTCATGCAATTCTCTCATGACAGGGAATGCCAATTCACCTCATTACAAATCCATCAGCCAGCGGCATGCCAATTCCACTCCATACCCAAATCCACTCATGCCAGCGTCATGCCAATTCACTCATACCAAATTCACTCATGCCAGCGTCATGCCAATTCACTCATGCCAGCGTCATGCCAATTCACTCATACCAAATTCACTCATGCCAGCGTCATGCCAATTCACTCATACCAAATTCACTCATGCCAGCGTCATGCCAATTCACTCATACCAAAGTCACTCATGCCAGCGTCATGCCAATTCACTCATACCAAATTTACTCATGCCAGCGTCATGCCAATTCACTCATGCCAGCGTCATGCCAATTCACTCATACCAAATTCACTCATGCCAGCGTCTGCATCACTCATACCAAATTCACTCATGCCAGCGTATGCCATTCACTCTACCAAATTCACTCATGACCAAAACGTATGCAAATCACTCATACCAAATTCACTCATGCCAGCGTCATGCCAATTCACTCATACCAAATTCACTCATGCCAGCGTCATGCCAATTCACTCATACCAAATTTACTCATGCCAGCGTCATGCCAATTCACTCATGCCAGCGTCATGCCAATTCACTCATACCAAATTCACTCATGCCAGCGTCATGCCAATTCACTCATACCAAATTCACTCATGCCAGCGTCATGCCAATTCACTCATACCAAATTCACTCATGCCAGCGTCATGCCAATTCACTCATACCAAATCCACTCATGCCAGGTCAGCCAAGTCACTCATACCAAATTCATCATGCCAGCGTTATGCCAATTCACTCATACAAAGTCACTCATGCAGCCTCCTGCAATTCACTCCTACCAAAGTTATCATGCCAGCGTCATGCCAATTCACTCATACCAAATTTACTCATTCCATGGTTCATGCCAATTCACTCATACCAAATTTACTCATGCCAGCGTCATGCAAATTCTCTCATGCCAGCGTCATGCCAATTCACTCATACCAAATCCACTCATGCCAGCGTCATGCCAATTCACTCATACCAAATTCACTCA
>JACBWV010000108.1:801216-840728 GCA_013435795.1 Chlamydomonas sp. ICE-L
CGGGAACATGTACGGCGAGAACGTCTCTTGCATCTTGGCGGACGATAATGCACGCAAACTCGTATGCCGCGTGCGTCTCAGCACATCCTCTGGGACGAGGACCTCCTCACGGATGTAAGGCGCTCCACCAGAGCATGATGGAGGCGTGCGTGATCAAGGGTGTCGTCGGTACTCCAAGGCTGTTCTAGCGAAGCCTGCACAAGACTCAAACGGCTCGACCCTCTCACTGACTCTTTTGTCAAGAACGACACCTGGAGCAAACCTCACCGCCGGGTCTAATCTGGTCGAGGTACTCAGCAACGAATGATCGACGGCAGGGCGCGCGCACGAACGACGTCTTTGAGATCATGAACGTGCTAGGCATCGAGGCGGCACGCACCGCCTCATTGAGGGATCCGAAACGTGCTCGCGACCTCCCACTCAACCACCGCCACCTCGCCCTTCTAGGCGATACTATGACTAACCGCGCTTCTTCATGAGCGTCACCGACACGGTATCAACACCGGGCGAACTCGGTCCTCTTGCCAAGTGCAGCTTCGAGCAAGCGAGAAGATGCTCATCAACGCCGGTGTCTTTAGCGAGTTCGACCGTATGAACGGCGTATCGGCCACACTATTGTCGGTCAGATCGCGCCATGCGGCACTGGAGACACTCAGGTTTTTTTTAGACGAGGAAAAGACTGAGAGCCTCCAACGTCTTGAGCAACGTGCTGTGTTGTGGAACTTAGGATCCCCCCCGTTACAACTGGTCCACCTACTGTCCCAACGGGCCGCGCGGCTGCCACTCTCACTGTCAACGCCACCACCTACTGCGAGGAGGGCATCATCATCAACCTCGACGCCGATAACGCTTCTGGTACAGTTTCCGGCGCAGCCGGTGCAGACGAACATCCCCAACGAATGCGGAAAGCCTCTACTGCGATGATGCTCGAGCAAGACAGTCTCGATATTGAGTAAAAAACACGTGATCGTCGAGCAAGTCTACAGTCGGCGGAACAGTACAATGACGCTCACTCATCATACATGTACATGTACTCGTTGCTCAAGCATCGTCCACTAAAACTCAAATGAAGTGTAAACACATCAATAGTTTAAAAAGAATCACTTTAATCTGTTCCGTTTGACGAAATCCCTGAAGATGTCTTGGAGATCACTACCTGTAGAAATCATTTCTGAAATTGGTTCGTATCTATCTGTTTACGACGCAATCTCGTTCGGTGGTGTAAACAAACGCGTCAATGGGATAATGGATAAGATTCTATATGATTTACAAGCCCACGCGAAGAGTTGTACGATAGAAAAAATCATATCATTTGATGACAGAAGCAAACCCAACCGAAAATGCTGGAAATATATGATGAGTATCATAAAGAAACTACTTGATTTCTTTACAGATAGCCAAATGATAGGAGATTGACTGTACGTGTAAAACATTTCCTTTCACCGTTGTCCACTCCTGTACACGAAGCGGTTTCATTTTAGTATTCCGTTGCTGTGACTCGATCCATCAGCAGCTTGCAGACATCTGCGTGACCTGCCTTGGTAGCCACAAGCAAGTTCCAGCTGTTGTCGGAGTTCGCCCTGCCCCTGAACTCAAGTCCAGCCACCACTGGATCCATCAGCAGCTTGCAGAGATGAAGGGCAAAAATATGTACTCGCCTTTAGCTGATCTACCTATTGGGTTCAAGGGTCACCGGTAGGGTGTCCCACAAATTGCGTCTCCGACTGTAACATGCAAGGATTTGGTCGATATAATTTGCAAGAGTTGTAATGTGAGATTATCGATCAGTACGGCATCGAGACACATAAAACAATGTGGATTTTCTAAAAGAGGCGTTTCCCACAGTTCTCAACGGACATTCAAAAGAAATGTAGAAAGTTCTGTGACAAGTACAGAGAAAGCTCTACACGTTGTTTGTATCGACGACTCTTCGAGAACCTCTTCACCTGCTGCACCCCAACGTTGCCCAAAACGCACGATCTGCGGTCTGGATGATTATAAGGTGTGTCTCCCACTTTATTTGAGAACAACAGTAACACAGTATAATCCCATATCTAAACCATATGATAACTTAACCATGGACCGGGGACTCCCGAACGCTGGATGCTTTTCTGGAGCAGAACCATGATGCCCGGGCTGCCTATGAAAGACGCATTAGGTTTGCACAGTGTTTTTGGATGTTTTTCGAACGCCGTTTTATAATGCATCACCATACGTGTGCACAGGCCGCCTTACACGCTTCCAATTTCCATGCTTGATGAAGGGCGCCACGCCTTTGGACGGATGTTGTCATCCAAGCTCTGCCTCGAGCTGAGGGTACTCCATAGGACTGTCCAGTCATCATCATCATCGTGATACTTGTCGCTGAACACGTTGCTCCCGGTTCCGGTGGATATGTTGTTCGCATCCAGAACACCGAGTCCTGTTGAGACACCAGTGCCGCCTCTAGCAATACCTAGAACACCGTTGGTGATGTTGCTTGCCTCTGACGCGAAGTTCTCTGTTGCTATTGGTACGAGGGACCATCTCGAACTTGTCCGTTGACTCGTCAAAGAGGATCTGATAGTCCGGTTCGTCGCCTCTGTCCACAGAAATGCCAGCGGTCCCTGCCAACACACCGTTCCCCACCTGACATGCGTTCAGGACCATGATGTTGTCTTGAACGGTAACTGTCTGCGCATTCACGCAAATGGGAGCCGTTGACAGTCAGATTACCTTGGACCGTCATGTTTGAGGAGACCGTTGTCATGGGGGCGTTCAGGTTGACCTCCGTTGTTTCTCCGACGGCCACGCGACCACCCGACCCGCTGGCCAGAAGGGTTGAGTGCACTGCCTATGTACTGCGTGTTCCTGCCTCCCGGCAGATTTTGACTGGTTGCGAAACATTGTCAGGAGCGGAATTAGCTTCGGAATACGAGTGTAAAGAACTACATATCATTATAATTGTCCTGAATTAAGATGGTTTTTACCATAACCGGTGATTTTCGACATGGTCGCATGTTTGGTGTCAATTTACTCTACTCGCATTCCGGAGAAACCTTAGTCGCGCTTTCTGTTCGCAAGGGTCCGCAGAGCAAGATCGCGGATTCGTTCATGGTTTTGCTGGACGTTTACGACCCGTCTGTCTTCGGGGACAAGGTCATCATATCCACCAATGGATACGCGAGATGCAATACTGGACGCATTCACGCGATGATCCTCGACGCCGGTGGGTTGACGGTGGACCATATCAACCGCGTCCCATTGGACAACCGTCGCAAAAAGCTGCGTGTAGCATCGATTAGCATGCAGAACGGCAACCGTATGTCGTCTGTAGAATTAGACCCCCCGGAGGAGGCCAAGCCATACTTCGACGAGATGCCAGCGTTCCTTAGATGGGACAGCAACTATCTCCGATTTGTAAGCGACAAGTACAACATCAATGGTACGAGGGGTGAAAACGTCAGCATCGTGAACAAGTTTCGAGATGCCGCAGTGAAGCAGAAGTTGGCGATCATCGAAGACATTGAGTACTCAAGACACCTTGTAACGTTGAACCAGTTGCGTGACGATTACATTCAGATCAACAAGCTTGTACACTCACAATACCCTGAGCACTTTGATATGTACGACGACAGCGCTGACAAGGTGTACCGGTACACTCCAGAGTTCATCGACCAATGTCTTTCGAAGTTACCGGCTGTAAATTACGGCGATGTCTTGCACAGTCCCCTGGCTCTGATCACCACTTATCGCACTGACGAGTCTTCGAGTGTTTGTTACACGAAACGCGGAGATTACGATGAAAAGGAAATCGTGTTTGACATGGATTTCATAGAGCACTTTAAGTCCTGTCGCGCGGTAGACGTGGATTCTGGCAGCCCTATCATCCGGGTGGGCGATTCGAAGATCGTGTTGAGGGCGTATGTCTGGACGAACCTGCTCAAGCGTAAGGTCCCTCATGGTTTCAAAGTTGGGATACGCAACGGCAACCCCATGGACGTCTGTGCGTCCAACCTGGTCCTCATTGACGAGGGCGTGCGCCAGCGCCAAAAGACTGTCGTCGAGGGCTTCAATGACGATTTGGTTCGAATGATCGACCCCGATGCCACGGCTTACTCTCGTACCAGTAAGAACGGGGAAATGTACTTTGTGTTTGTGGACTTCACCATTCACCGTGTCATGCCTGCCCTGTGCATGGAGCCTCGCAACGTGAGCGTGCTGCGTCCAAAGATGCTTCTCCGGGAATACGTGTGGAATGGCCTATCGACGTCCGGTGACGGCAGCTCTGGTGTCGTGGTGCCTTTGAATTACGACATGTTCGACGTGCGCAATCCTTTGACCTTTACGACATCGGTCTGATCTTGACGGCGTTCGTGTGCATTTACGACGATGCTCTGTCGGTTCGCATGCGCGAGCGCGCGCTGGCATTGGCGTTCCGTATGGTGGACTACGGAGACCCATCGGCGCACCTGTCAACCGCGCGTGATGCGCTGCGATGGTGGGTGCAGGAAAGCAAGCGTAGTACCAATACTAAATCGGGGCGTAGCAGCAGCAAACGTTGACTCTTAAGATAAATATGCGGGCGGGGTATCCCATTTTATTGAAGTGTACATTATTACCATTCTGCTGCCGTGATTCGTGACTCAAGAGTTGCTATATTACTATGCGCAATCTGGAGATCGGCATCTTTTTCTTGAATGGATTTTATCAGGTAAGGGATGAGACCAATGTAGTTCACGAACGCGATGTTGGAACCCCAATCCTTGTAATCCGGATCGATGGATGGATCGGAGGAGGATGTGATGGCAGTAGTGTACAGAGCGTTGCTGTCGGCGCCCTCGGGGATCGTCACCAGATGCCTCAGCTCAGGAGCATCGTAAAAGATCTCCTGAGCTATCAGACCCGACTCTCTCGTAAAAGATGCGTTGCTGTTGGTTGTGTAGTCCATGGCGGACCACTTGTTGTATGTCTGCGGCCTGATTTTTTTGAGAGTGGACGTGGCTTCCTCGATGAAAACTTCATCGGATTTGATGCGGTCATCGGAAGAGGGGGAGAAGGAGGAGGCTGTCGCCGCGCCTGCTACTGCCAGAGTCCCGTTACCTCTGATCCTAGCGAGCTCAAAGGATGTGGTTGATGACGTTCCGGCGTAAAATATATGAGCGCCGGCTGTATGTTCGATTTGATATCTAATAGAAGAGGGATCAACGCCGAACCCATAGAATTGATGGTCACTAGTATATGTATATATGTCCCACAAAACTACCTTTTTCTTATAAATTGAATTAACAAATGTAAGAGATGCAAAGTTAGCTGTTCCTGTAAACGTTGGAGAAATACTCAAAACAACACTACCTGTTCCGGTACTGGAGGAGACCCCCGTTCCTCCTCTAACAACAGGTAATGTTCCACTGGATATATTGTTTGCGTTCAGGGCACTTGAGCCCGTACTTGCGAGAGAATAAGCCGAATTGGCTCTATTGTTAGCAGTATTAGCCAAATCGTAAGCTGATTTTACCGCTGAGGAGCTTGCGGCCACGGAACCCGATGTGCTATTCAAAACAGAGCTAATACAGGATCCCGATAGCCTGGGTGCGGTAATGGTCCCTGTAACCGTTCCGCCTGTCTTTGGTAAAGCATTATTGGCTGTAGTATTGGCAGTATTTGCGAGAGAATAAGCCGAATTGGCTCTATTGTTAGCATTGTTAGCCAAATCGTAGGATGATTTTACCGCTGAGGAGCTTGCGGCCACGGAACCCGATGTGCTATTCACAACAGAGCTAATACAGGATCCCGATAGACTGGGTGCGGTAATGGTCCCTGTAACCGTTCCGCCTGTCTTTGGTAAAGCATTATTGGCTGTAGTATTGGCAGTATTTGCGAGAGAATAAGCCGAATTGGCTCTATTGTTAGCAATGTTAGCCAAATCGTAGGATGATTTTACCGCTGAGGAGCTTGCGGCCACGGAACCCGATGTGCTATTCACAACAGAGCTAATACAGGATCCCGATAGACTGGGTGCGGTAATGGTCCCTGTAACCGTTCCGCCTGTCTTTGGTAAAGCAACATTGGCTTTATTGTTGGCAGTATTTGCGAGAGAATAAGCCGAATTGGCTTTATTGTTAGCATTGTTAGCCAAATCGTAGGATGATTTTACCGCTGAGGAGCTTGCAGCTACTGTACTAGATGTGCTATTCACAACAGAGCTAATACAAGATCCAGAAAGAGTAGTGGCGTTTAGGGTTCCTATAACTTGCAATCCTGAAGAGTACACAAATAATCGACTTACGCCAGTCGTAGTAATACCAACTACGCCTGCAGAACTTCTGTACATCCCGGTCGTTAAATCACCTGTCCAACTAAAGCTAGGCTTTGATACAGAATCTCCTGCGGCGCCTGATATTTGTGTACCTACCGTACCAAGAGCAATATCGCCGGTAATGGTTCCTCCACTCTTTGGTAAAGCATTATTAGCCGTATTTTTAGCGAAATTCGCCAAATCGTAAGCTGATTTTACAGCAGCAGAGCTTGCGGCCACGGAACCCGATGTGCTATTCACAACAGAGCTAATACAGGATCCCGATAGACTGGGTGCGGTAATGGTCCCTGTAACCGTTCCGCCTGTCTTTGGTAAAGCATTGTTGGCTGTATTGTTGGCCGTGCTTGCTAAAGAATTAGCCGAATTGGCCAAATCGTAAGCTGACTTTACCGCACCGGAACTTGCAGCTACTGTACTAGATGTGCTATTTATAGCAGAATTGATACAATATCCAGATAGAGAGTTGGCGCTCAAAGCCCCAGCTACAGTCAATCCGGAAGAATTAATGATTGCTCGATTTACGCCAGTCGTCGTAATACCGACCGCTCCGGCAGCACTTCGGTACACCCCGGTGGTTAATTCACCGGTCCAACTGAAACTAGGTGATAATACAGAATCGGTCGCAGCGCCCGATAGCTGAGTACCCACTGTTCCAAGTGCAATATTTCCAGCTACAGTCAATCCGGAAGAATTAATGATTGCTCGATTTACGCCAGTCGTCGTAATACCGACCGCTCCGGCAGCACTTCGGTACACCCCGGTGGTTAAGTCACCGGTCCAACTGAAACTAGGCGATAATACAGAATCGGTCGCAGCGCCCGATAGCTGAGTACCCACTGTTCCAAGTGCAATATTTCCAGCTACAGTCAATCCGAAAAACTAATGATTGCTCGATTTACGCCAGTCGTCGTAATACCGACCGCTCCGGCAGCACTTTGGTACACCCCGGTGGTTAAGTCACCGGTCCAACTGAAACTAGGCGATAATACAGAATCGGTCGCAGCGCCCGATAGCTGAGTACCCACTGTTCCAAGTGCAATATTTCCAGCTACAGTCAATCCGGAAGAATTAATGATTGCTCGATTTACCCCGCCTACAGAAAACCCGATTGAATCCTCCGCAACACGATACATTCCGGTATTTTTATCCGTGCTCCAAGAGTACCCTGGAGTGGTCACGGAATCATTAGGGTTTACGTATAAATTCACTCCGGTGCCGAAGGTCATGTCTCCATTGATCGTCGACGTCCCGGAAGTTGTTAGGGATGCGACGTTAGTTGTTCCCGTTAACGTGGGAGAACCACTCAACACAACACTCCCGCTACCGGTCTTGGAGGACACTCCCGTGCCGCCCATGGCAACTGCAAGTATTCCGGAGGGGACGTTGTTTGCGTTCTGCGCGAAGGTCTCGGTTGTGATGGGCTCGAGTGCGCCTCGCGGACCGAAGACTAAGGCGTCGTCCGACTCCCGGAACAGAAGCAGTAGATCGGGCGCGGCTCCCCTGTCCACTGAGAAGCCTGCCTCACCACTCGAGACGCCCGATCCCGCCTCGCCGGCGTTCAGCACAATTATGTTGTCATCGACCTTCAACGTCACCGTATGCGTGTTCAGTGTGAATTGGGTGCCCTCAACAGTCAGGTCGCCGCGCACGACCAAGTCGTTCGAAATCGTCGTGAGCGGCGCGGTTACCATCACCTCCGTTTGCGCACGGAATTCGGTGCCCCCCGCTCCTATGGACTGGATGTCCACTCTGCTCAGAGGGCCTGAAGCGAGAAGGGCGACGCGCCCGTCCGACTCCACATTGACTCCCGCGGCGGACACTACGGACGTCTCGCCCGCGCCGGCGGTCGCCAACGTGATGCCCTGACCCGGGTCCGCGCGGATGCGCACTGCGTCGGCGTCGGCGCCCAGCACGGGCGTGTCCCCGATGTACAGGGAGTAAAAGAAGTTTGAATGAGATGAAGATGATGACGTGTGGAGAGCGTCGACCCATGCCTCCTTGAAGCGCATGTTGGATGTCCCGAGGAACTGCGTCGCGTTCGTGAGCGGAACCACGTTCGATGCCACCGCGAGGTCGCCCGCAAGCGAGACCGTGGTGTCCGACACGCGCAGCATCTCCTTCCCTCCCACCGCCACCCCAAGGGTTCCGGGCGCGGGACTTATAAAAAGACCCGTGTCTGGCGCGTTCGAGAAGGAGACCGTCGGGGCGGCCGCCGAGCCCGACTGCGCGCGCATGCCCGAAATGTACGGGTAGGCGGACTCGAACATCGGGATGAACGGGACGTCGACGTTCGACGACGCACCATTCTGATGGTGATGAAGCGAGGATGTATCTGAGAGTTTAATCAACATTCTTCTTACATTTACAGGTACAGTTTCCTCACAGTTTTTTCTAACAATAATCTTTAAAATAGGCTAAGGTGCGTTACTTGTATCTTCAAAAGAACAAGGCCATGTAATCGTCGATGTAGGGCATGAACTCAAGCATATACGGGGTTGCTTTCATTTCTCGGATGACGAGCTCGATATCTCTGTACATCGCGTGTGGATCATTGTACATCCCGTTTTCCACCCTGAAATCCGAGGGGTGCAGTTCAAGGTTGCAAGCGTCCAATGAGTCGAAAATATAAAATATGTACGTCAAGTCCGCACGTACACACTGAAGACGAATCTCATTGTGCATCTCGGAAAAATCGAAAGCCCCACCACCACTACTCATTTGACTCATGGCAACAGTTCAGTTGTTATTACAGCTAGGGACGCCTTTAATACGCAAACAGGCACGATTAAGGTGGTTTCTTTTCGGAAAAATCAAAAGCCCAAACTACAGATTTTTTCTTATAATGTGTTCAATTATTACAAGTATCATGGTCGTCTCGAATAACAACAGTAAAGCTTCTGCACCCCCCCGTGTTGCAAAAAAGAAAGCGGTACCAAAGTCAGCAGTCTCGGTGCCGAAGAAAACACGTACAAAGACAAATGCAAATAAGGCGACCCCATTGCCCAATGGTGCTTCATTGGCAAGGACAAATGGAGCGACATCATCATCATCATCATAATCATCATTTGCCTCCCGCACTATGTTCTCGGATCTTGATGGAGTCTCCAAGTGCGCTCTTGAATCCCTTCACGATGACTTCAAGTACAAGATGATGTCTACCGCTCAGTCCATGTACATGCAGGCGCTCATCAACGGCCATGACATGCTCGTGCGCGCAGGCACGGGCACAGGCAAGACTATCGGGTTCCTCCTCCCGCTCCTAACGAGACTCTTGGATAGTAAGAATACTGTAGCAACAGGGTCCACCAACAAAAAACACCTCCTCGTGGCAGCGGTGATCGTCTCACCGGCGCGCGAGCTCGCAGAACAAACGCTAGAGCAGGCGAGGCGCCTGCTAGCGCGGTGCCCTAAGTCTCTGAGCGTCCATGCGCTGGTGGGCGGCGTCCGTTCTACAGCAGGAGACAGGTCAGCACTCAACGATGCGGCACTCTGGGGCGAGAGGATAGTTGTGGTCGTCACACCGGGCCGGCTCATGGAACACATGCAAAGCACCCCTGGATTCAGCGAAGGGCTTGCAAAGCACGGACGTGTGCTAGTGCTGGACGAGGTGGACCGCCTGCTAGACCCAGGATTCAGACCAGTGGTCATGAAGGTGGCCGCTGCCATGGCCAATCCCGAGAGACAGACGTTGTTGTTTACGGCCACGGCGTCCAAGGACGTGCAGGAACTTTCCAGGTCTCTTCTAAAGGGGGACGACACCTTCTTGAACGCAGGGGCGAGCGAGGCTCGAGGATCTGCCGGAGCGGCACACAACGCTAATGTGAAGCAGGAGGCCGTGCTCGTCCGCGCAGACCAAATGGTGCCTGTCATACGCGAGGAATTCCTTAGCGAAAAGGATGGTCTTACCGTTATCTTCGTTCCGACCGCTGCGATGGCGTCCACACTGGCGTCCATTTTGCGTTCCTACAAGGATGCTGGCACGAGTGTGTTCGAGATTCACTCGCGGCTCTCTCAGGGACAGCGCAGTCGCGCTGTCTCGGACTTCAAGAATGCGAAACCACCTGCTGCTATAGTGGCCACCGACGTTTTCGCTAGGGGACTCGACGTTTCGGGGGTGACGCTTGTTCTTCAGCTCGGGATTGCTCCTGACAACGCTCAGGTTGCGCACCGTGTGGGTCGCACAGGTCGCGGGGGGGCTAATGGTCGTGCGCTTATGGTATTGGCCATGTCCGAGGAACGAGTATTGCGAGACCTTATGGACCGCGAGAAGATGCCGATCGTTTTGCGACCTGCGTATACCTATGAACTGCCGCCGCCCCCCCCCCCCCCTGTTTCCCCTCACGCTCCTTGCAAGACATTCATCGCGTCGATAGGGTTTTACAAAGCTCAGATGAAGCGGTTGGGGTGGAAAAGCAATGAGCTGGTCCCGTTTGTGTATGAGATGTTCGCCTCCTTGGGCATGAATACAATCTCTGCTTGTCCAGTAAATGCGAAGTTGGTTAAGAAAATGGGTTTGCCGGCGGACCACGGATTGAAGATCCAGTGAATTTACACATTCGTTCAAACAAGTGTCATTTAAGTGTTCCATTCACTTTAAATTCTTCGTCATTCTTTGCAGACCCTCTCATGATGTCTAATTCTTCTTCTTCATACGTTCGCCTCCCACCGAACCTCTCTCGAAACCTCCTATTCTATAGCAAGCACTGCCACATAAGTAGCATAGTGATAGGGGCCATTCGCAGGACCGACACGCGTTCGCGGTTCCTGTTCGTCTGTGTTGACGGGCGGCAAGCGTCGATCCCGTCGTGTGTGGACAGTGTGCCCATGATCATCACGCGGGTATTATACGCGGGGAGAATGACATCATCGACTTTGTCGCGTCCGCCAAGGACGATGTGGTGGAGTCTGTGGATTCCGATTTGATGACTGCGTCGGACCTCTCGAGGGAGTACGAGAGCATGTCGTTCCTGGACGATGGAGCGCACAACTCGCAGATGTCCACCAGCAGCTTCAGGTTTCTTTCTCTGGATGCGATTGATCCAGTGTCAGGGGGGTTCCCTGCCTTCTCCTCTTCACAGCAACACTTGAGCGCCGCTGCATCGGCGGTGGTTGGGAATGGGGGGGGGGGACGTGATCGAGAAGATGGTAAGGGAGAGAGATATCGAAGCAAAACAGTTTCAACAACAGTGCCAGTCATGAGACACATAAAGACTTTGGAGTCTTAACTGTGTAAGGATCAAAACTTCGAAGGTTCGAAGAACTTGAAAGAATGTCTTCGTTGGTGTTGTTCAATTTGAAGACGGCAGACTTCATGTCGGATCTGGATGGGATTCTGTCCGACATGTACGACTACACCCTATTCAAGCAAGGGGTTACGTTGATGTCTTCCTTTGATGCTAGAGCGCCGTATCGCTATTTCAACGAATACGTTCTGATTCCATACGGGAAATACATCAAATCTCGCGACGACAAGTTTTTCTTAGAAACCCCGATCGAAGAAGAAAACGTGGATAACATGGACCTCATGGACATGAAGTTCGACTTCAAGATCGTGGATATCATACGCTCCAGGTGGCAGACGCTCACACAAGCAGACCGGTCGGCCGTATGGGAACACCTAGGTCTGCTTCTTATTCTCTGCGAAAGGTGCATCAAAGAAGAATGAATCTGCAGAAACGTTACAAAAACACGGCCGTGTGGGTCTCGCGTGTAGGATCATGCGCGGACGGCCCTCCGAGATGAAGGGACATAGGTGTGATTGATGATACAGATGAAGAACTATTATGGTTATGTTTGACAACAATAGCAGACAACGTTCTCAAGCTTTCCAATCTCGCAACCTGCACACACTTGTACAGGTGCTTACGCTGTTTCTCTGTAGTTGTCGCAAAGTGCAAAGAGTGCAGCGCATTCAATGCATCTGCTCGTAAGTCACGTAGGGTTTTTATGTGGCGGTCAAGGAACAGCAGCTTCTTCTTTTGCATCAAAGCCTTGTCAGCCTTCTGGAAGAACACTTCCAGAGATTTGACAGCATCGGCTAAACGACGAGGACATGCGTTACGCAATCGAGGAATGCGGGAGGGAAGGTGGTTCAAACACGTGTACAAATGACCCCGCAAGTGAAGAGATGAAGAAGATGCATTATTCATCACTTGATCTGTCGCATCGTTTTGATCATTCGATTTGTGATCATTCGATTTGTGATCATTCGATTTGTGATCATTCGATTTGTGATCATTCGATTTGTGATCATTTGATTTGTGATCATTCGATTTTTCCTGGAAATCACGAGTGCTCGTAAAGAGGATCCATGCCGTTTCGATGATCATCAGCGTCGCTACTCTCTTGTCAGCAACGGGGCGGTGTATGTACCACACGGTAGCGAGCACGCTCAACACGGCAACTGTAACCGTTTTTGAAGTTATCATCAGGTTTGTTTCTGTTCACTCATGATTTATATTCGCCTCTCTCGCACATGCGAAGACTCGCACTTACGAATCGTCGAACATGCAAGCGCAACCTCCTCCATCTGCCTTTTCTGGATTAGAGAGGACACCCAATCGTTTTTCTTTCGGAATTTTTTGCTTCGTTCACGCATCTCATTGAACATGGCCGGTAAGCGATCGAAGTCTCTGTCGGTGAGATCGGAAGACTCATGCTCGTCAAAAGCGACCACACCGTACTCAGATTTTGAGGGTCGGACTTCTGAGGAATCCAACACATTCTCCTCGTCAAACCCCTCCGTTATCGCACTTGATTTCTCTGAAGATTTCTCTAAAGATTTCTCTGAAGATTCCTTAGTAGATTTCTCGGAAGAACCATTGGTAGATTCTTTGGAACCATTGGTAGATTCTTTGGAACCATTGGTAGATTCCTTGTCCACCAAAGTCATGGTGTGGAACCATGATAGGATGGATCTCATGATCGAATTCAATTTATGAATCACCAGGTTAGGCACGGTGGATAATTCATTCGATTTTTGCAATAGGTCAGTATGAAGGCCCACGATCACTAAGGCAGGGAGCATGACGAAGAGGATACGCACAAGAACTGTCTTAATCATCACAGAAGCGCGCACTCACACGGATGTATCTTTACATGTTCCTTTGAAAACTTTTTTGATTTTCAGGCCATTCTCTACACTCGACGGAACATAAACAACAAGGCGTCAACAGACGCCCAGAAACAATAAACAGTAAGGCGGAGACAGATGTCCAGCAAAGAAACCGCCTTACATGACGCATTGCACGTCAATAAACAAAGACACCGGGTTATTTTGATACCCAGTGATACAACAACTACCCTATGCGCCATCGATTGCCGCAGCCATGGCACGTCACGAAAATGGAAGCCGGCTCGTCGCACGACCGCGTCTGTACCTCCACGTAAGAGCACTGACGCTGCTTACAGCGGGCGCACTTGAACTGGTCCGTCGTTGCGTTAGGACGAGCGTTCATAATGTACTGATCACGCTCACGTGAGCGGAGAATGATGTCGTTCCAGAGAAGAGGTAAGGCGTCCTCAGCACGCAGAAAAGGAATGTCGCGCGGACGGAGATGCGGCGAGACAACGGAACCAGTCTTGTTGTTGTCCGGCTTGTTATCGACCAAAAACGAAAGTCTCTGAGAGAGCGCGTGGTTTTCAATGTAGCACGAAGAGTCGATGTTGGAGAGTACAAACCGGAGCACAGAACAGTACACAGAAATAAACAACGGGTTGCTCCAACTTCGCGTAACGTTCAAAGAATCGCACTTCTCCAATGTTCGGTTAAAGACAGCCGTCTCCATCTCGCGAATATACTTGTTGTCCACACAATCACGGGATGCTACAATTGTCATTACGTCGTGAAGGTAAGTACGAGCCTGGTCACGTAGAGAGTGCCATTGTTTCTGGCTTTCAAGAGACTGTACTTGCACATCCTCCATCTTTCTCGATGACATACATTTTGCATACTTGCGACAAACGTTTACACTATTTATTCAATGAACATGGGCATTTGTTGGCCATGCCCGAACCTTTGTCATTGCCTTGTCCAATTCCGCGGTGTACAAGTCGCCCATTACGAGTGTGAGAAGAAACTGGTCGTCCATTGTTTGCGTTTGCGTGAGAGGAAGCATCAGAATACACCAGAAGAGCCGCGGGTCCCGAAACGCCATAAGCAAAAGAGACATGCGATAACTCCCCGAGCACGTGATCATGCGCACAAGCATGCCGGCACGCAGAGTCAATCGAGGGTCTATGATGGTGTGTCTGTAGAAAGACGTCAAGTCCACTTTTACGTTTCCAGAGAAACGAGTTGATAGGGAGGCGAATAAGATGCGGTTGTGAGAGGGGCCGGAGATGAATTTGTGATCACAACACATATTATCGGAATGAGATTTGTTGTTGTTGTTGACATACCTAGATATCGAGAGCTCCTCCTGCGAGTAGTAGTTGGTTCTACAAATTAGGTTCTTATAGGGCGCTCGATCAGTAGACGAAACAAAAGACAGGGGACCGATCCATTTGACAGGTAGTATCATTGCCATGAAGTATCGGATGAACATTGAAGCTCTGACGAAATAAGAGCAGATGTCTATCTTCGTGTGCATGTACACATTAAAACGACACTCGGGATTGTCGCATGGACATTCAAACTTACGGAAGAACATTTTCGAAAAACCTTTATTTTAATGAGGTAAGCTGTGTAGAGGAATGAACGCATATTATACAGTCGAAGGAATACTAAAATGAAACCGCTTCGTGTACGGCACACCTTACAGTGTAACCTAATGGTGTAGAAATCCACGGGGCAGTGGAACACCAATACGACAAATCATGGTCATTTTACTGTTCCGCAGACTGTAGTGGGACACCGTCGGTATTTAGGCAGACCTTTGAAATCGTTTGAATCAGCTGGTTTGAATCAATGAACCCCTATCAAGCGGTTTTCCCCTTGAATCAGGGTACCTTGAAAACAGTTTGAATCAGTGATTCAATTCAAGCAGCTTATTCATTGAATCAGACGGAAGTCAATCAAGACAATATCAAACGGAATTCAAGGTGGTCGAAGATATTGCACTTCGAAATGTAGCTAAGCTCCCATATGTAGGCTGCCGAGAGGTAGGAAGCTTTGAATCCGAGGCGGGCGAGCGCCTAGCGATAACCGGCACAAATCCGTACCTTGTAGTACATTAGTTGTGCTTTCATTGGCTAGACAAAAATCTAGGGTGGGGTGTAGGTGCTAGCAAGATGATGGCTGTAATCTCAAGTGTCACAACTGGCTATGTAACCAAGTTGAAGTCTGGCTATGTAACCAAGTTGAAGTCTGGCTACGTAACCAAGTTGAAGTCTGGCTATGTAACCAAGTTGAAGTCTGGCTATGTAACCAAGTTGAAGTTGAATGTAGGAGTTTGGAAACAGCCCAAGTAGGGTGTGTGTGCGTGTTTAAGTACTCGCACTTTGGACAATGGTAGGAAAGAAACTTTTACAAGAAAGGAAACAAATGTAATGCCAGATAACAAATTGGTATCATATATTTAATTTTCCTGCTGAGGACGGCTTAGCTGGCTCGAAGCTACACAACAACCTAGTATACAGAGAGACAGCCTAATGGAGCTGGCTGGAAGCTATACAACCTGGCACACAAAGTGAAAGTCTTATGGAGCTGGCTGGAAGCTGTACAACCTAATGGAGCTGGGTGGAAGCTTTACAACCTGCCACACAAGTGAAAGTCTAATGGAGCTGGCTGGAAGCTCTACAACCTAATGGAGCTGGCTAGAAGCTGTACAACCTAATGCAGCTGGCTGGAAGCTGTACAACCTAATGGATCTGGCTAGAAGCTGTACAACCTGTCACACAAAGTGAAAGTCTATTGAAGCTGGCTGGAAGTTCTACAACCTAAGGAGCTAGCTGGAAGCTGTACAACCCATGGCTGGAAGCTGTACAATCTAATGGAGCTGGCTGGAAGTTAGGTATAATTCAGGAGTCGGGAAAGTATTCATCGTTGTGGGTATCGCACAATTGATGAATACAATACAGTGCTCTCGTGGGTATCGCACAAGAAGGCTGTATATTGTCAACTACCAGGCCCGGCTATTGTCCAAGGTGGTGGAAGGGATAATAGGCCTATCTACTGCTGTGCTTGAAATTTCAAATTAAATTTTTGGGTTTTTTGTATGACGGTTTAAAGGTACTGCCTGTCCTGGTCAACAAGGACAGGCAGTACCTTTAAACCCTCATAAACAAAACCCAAACTAAAGTCACCCTATGATTACTGCTCCATGCTACTATATATTCAGGGCACTAACATGCCTTAATATCCCATTGGCTAAGCTTGGCACCACATGATGGCAGCTTCCAGGCAGCTCCACTACTGCATATTCGTCCTTTACTTGCTCCCAACAGCCAGCATTCATGAATGACCTGCAAGGGAAAAACATTAGAATGAGTAAGATAATGCTGCTTAGAATGCGCGTGCGGTTACGGCGGTACTGCATGCTGTACAGTTCAAACTGGTCAGCGCAATGGGTTAGCGCTTCAACTTAGCGGCTGTGCAAGCTTTCACTGTTCACTGCACGTCAATTGGTTCTCGACTCAGCGATATTCCTGCAGAATAGCGCACCATGCTGCCTGCTTTCCTTGAATTAACTTGGACTGATCTATTCATAGCTTCAGCCATTCCCGAATTGCTTCCTAGATCCGTCAATACCTACATGCGCGAGCACTTTGCTTCCGCGGCACTTTGCTTTGGGAATGGTTGTGCTTCAACTCAAGACTGTAGCGACCTGCTTCTCCGCCCACGCCGGCGCGTGCGGTTAAGGTACTGCATTTTTCGTTTCGTCAAGTGGTGCCTTACTTGACCAGAGTTGTGTCGCAGGCATTAAGGCAGCTGCAGCAAAATGACCTATCATGGAGCCGCAAGAGTTCCAATGCTCGAGGTGTGAAACAGGTGCGCAGTCAGATAGCGACATGCTGCCTGCTTTCCTTGAATTAACTTGGACTGAGCTTGCTTTCATAGCTTCAGCCATTCCCGAATTGCTTCTGAGATCCGTCAATACCTACACGCGAATGAATGAATGAGCTCAGGGTTCAACTACTGAGCGCAGGGTTTTTCGATAGTAAGACATTAATGTCTTTGTAATCCTGGCACCATTCGATACGGAAGGAATGTGTATGAGTGTATGTGGTTACTCTCGTGAATCTACCTATAGTCATTGTACTACGTTTGTACTCTCATTGTACTTCGTGGGTATTGCCAATACATTTTTAAGTACATTATACTAGATATCTATACGTACTTCACTGGTAACTCATCCAACTAATCATTGTACCTCCATTGCAATAGGATGGACACTCGTAGTTGTCCCCTGAGCTCATTCATTCATTAACGTACCGTGTGACTCGTGGAATTACCAATAAGATATATTTAAATTACATGAGTGGGTGAATAGTTGGAAATACGAGGACAGTAACAGGGGATTATAAGAGAGGTAACAGGAGGGTACAAGGAGGGTACCGTTGACGGGTCAATAGGGTATCATGCGACACATATTGGGTTACAAGTAGATAGGACTGTAACCTCCTATAAAAAGAGTATGGTGCAATATAACACACAATGTAACATGACGGCACATCACGGGACAACATGGATATGCCATTAAAGTGGAATTGGGAGTTTTAAACGGGTACATTTACCGTATTGCATGTACTTGTCCTTGTGACATTTGTACACATGGTTGGACATACGAGCTGATGCCACGGAGAGCTGACAATACGGACAGGGAATCTGGTCAGGGCCATGGTCGTCTTCGTGAAGAAGGAGTTGCCATTTGTGGATGAAGGACATACCGCACTCATCACACACATGAGGACGTTCAGTCTCATGGAACACCGTGTGGTGCTTCAACTCGGTATTAGTAGCGAAACTCTTAGGGCAATGCTTACAGGGATAAGGTTTGTACTCCAGGTGTCGGTTCATGTGGACTGCCATAATACCAGGGGTAGCAAAACACTTGTGACACGTGGGACACTCTAGGGGATTGATGTGTTTTAGCAGATGAACCTTCAAGTCTGGGGCAGTCTGGAATATCTCATTGCAATGCTTGCAAAAATGACACTTGTGGGCAGTCAAAGAACTCTTATGTGTGAAACATTTCTTGCAGGACTCACAAGACCACGGTAATTCTCCTGTATGAATATATATATATGTCGTCGAAGAGTAAACGCAGTCTTGAATACTTTATTGCATTCATGGCAAACAAAAACACGGAAACTACAAACATTGATGCAATTGACATACTTACAAGCTTTAACTGGATTTCAATTAAGAAACTAGCAGCATTTAGATGAATTCAATTTTATTCACTAATAAACGATAAGACAAGACACTAGGACAATACCAGGACAATACCAGGACAATACCAGGACAATACTAGGGTGTTACAAGGGTGTTACAAGGGTGTTACTAGGGTGTTACTAGGGTGTTACTAGGGGATATTTAGTTGGCATTTAGTTGGCATTTAGTTGGCATTTAGTTGGCATTTAGTTGGCATTTAGTACTTATAACGGCTTTAATTGATTTGTATCTTATATTCAAATCCTTAACTGATTCCTTTTTATATCAATACACGACACTCGGTATTACAAGGGGGGATATCAGGACAATACTAGGATATTACAAGGGTGTTACAAGGGTGTTACAAGGGTGTTACAAGGGTGTTACAAGGGGAATTCTTCTGCTGGTTACATGCGAAATCATTATGGTGATATCATTACAGATCAACAGGAATTGATTGCAAAGCAAGTTAGATAGGGGGGCATTTAAAATACATAATGACAAATGGGAAACTATGCAAATTTCATCATCAAGGATCCTAGGGTTATTGTCACGTTTGTATGCATTGGCCTTTTTGTGGGAATCTTAATGGGATTCATTGGAATAGGTGGGGGCAAGCACGGCAAAAAACGTTACAAACTCCATGCAGGTCACAAACTCGCAGGGACACAACAATTGACTGGAAGCCGAAACACAACTCCCTGCAAGCACGGCAAAAAACGTTACAAACTCCATGCAGGTCACAAACTCGCAGGGACACAACAATTGACTCGAAGCCGAAACACAACTCCCTGCAAGCACGGCAAAAAACGTTACAAACTCCATGCAGGTCACAAACTCGGAGGGACACAACAATTGACTCGAAGCCGAAATACTTCGCACTGCAAGCACTGTAGTAATCGATACAACTTCGCGCAGATCCACAGCTTCGCAGGGACACACCAATTGACTGGAAGTCGAAACACAACTCACTGCAAACACTGTATCAATCGATACAACTTCGCGCAGACCCACAGCTTCGCAGGGACACACCAATTGACTGGAAGTCGAAACACAACTCACTGCAAACACTGTATCAATCGATACAACTTTGCGCAGACCCACAGCTTCGCAGGGACATACCAATTGACTGGAAGTCGAAACACAACTCACTGCAAACACTGTATCAATCGATACAACTTCGCGCAGACCCACAGCTTTGCAGGGACACACATTCCGGAAGACATTTGAAATGTCAGTGACATCTTCGGCCAACTCCGCGCAGACCACCAACTTCGCAGGGACACACATTCCGGAAGACATTTGAGATGTCAGTGACATCTTCGGCCAACTCCACACAGACCACCAATTCGAATTCTCGCATTCTTCAAATTCTCGCACTCTTCAAATTCTCGCACTCTTCAAATTCTCGCACTCTTCAAATTCTCACACTCTTCAAATTCTCGCACTCTTCGCAATATCGTTCTCTTCTTCTCCTAATCTTTCCAACAGCGTTATCCTCTTCCATCTCTCTCTCTCTCTCTATCTCTCTCTCTCTCTCTCTCTTCTATTCATCATGAGGACTCACTGTGCTTGCTTTGCACCTAAATTCATGACGATCAAGAATATGACTATGTCTACGCTCTTCAGTCATGAGGAGATCTTGGAAATGTCCAGAGGACTCTGTGCGACTCCTGCAGCGGATGTATTCTCGGGGCAGTCCGGGATTCACGCTGGCAACAGAGGATGCTTTGCAACCAATGCATACGCAGCAGGGGATATCATCGGCACCATCAAGGGGGTCATCGTGCCTGGAGGATTTCAGCAGTCTGATTACTGCAGACACATGTCCTTGATCGCGGGAGAGGATTCCAAGATGGTTTGTTGCGTAGCAACGTCTGATTGTCTTACTCAGTGGATCAATCAGAGCACGGACACATTTCCAGCCAACGCGGAGATCGACTGGATGCGGTGTACTGGCTTACCTTGCCTAGTGGCCATCCGCGACATCAAAGAGAAGGAGGAGATAGCTTCCGAGTTCAGCTGGACGGTGGACGATGCAACGATCCCTCAACAAGAGGACCTGACTAGGGATGAGGTAGAAGCCTTGTGGAAGCCGTATCTTGACCAGCACTCACTGGGAGTAGCGGTGCTACACTTAGATGCATACCCCCCTACTTTGTCTGCTGATGACATTGCTGAGGCGGACGCGGTGGCTACAAGGTTCAAAGCAGAGTCAGTGCTTATTGGAGCTGCTTTTGAAGCAGCTATATCAGCAGAGACTGCAGCAGCAGTCAACCTTCAGAACACCTTGGCTATCTTTGCTCAAACTGGTGTTAATCCTGATGCTGGTGGACCCTCTGATCCTGGTGGACCTTCTGATGCTGGAGGACCTTCTGATGCTGGTAGACCTCCTCCTAAGCGAGCTCCTCCTCCTCCTGATGCTGGTGGACCTCCTCCTCCTCCTGATGCTGGTGGACCTCCTCCTCCTCCTGATGCTGGTGGACCTCCTCCTAAGCGAGCTCCTCCTCCTTCTCCTCCTAAGCGAGCTCCTCCTCCTTCTCCTCAGCGAGCTCGCAAATGATGCCAAGGTAAATGTTTTTTCTGTTGGGGGGGGGGGCATGCAATGTGAATGCATTATTACACACACATACACACACTCTTCCATTTTGCAATGTTAGTATCAAACAGACATAACATGATACTATAATCACAAAAACTGTTAAGTTCATACAAATTTCACTGACAACCATCTATATTTTCACATGCAGATCAAGGATGCCATCAAGCCATCGCCAGTCGCCACTTGTGATCTTTTGGATTACATGCAATAGCTTCTAGACAGATTCATGTGTGCTTTTTGACTGTGCATTGGATGTCTTGGCTTTTTGACTGTGCATTGGATGTCTTGGCTTTTTGACTGTGCATTGGATGTCTGAAACACATGCTTGACTCGGGTAAAGACTCAGACACTAAATAGGCTGTTCTAGGTTACATGCAGCAGCTTATAGGTTACATAAAGTAGCTTTTAGGCAACTTCATTGTGCCTTTTGAAGCTGAATGTGAACACAGTTATGACTCGGGTAAAGAATCAGACACTAAATAGACTGTTCTAGGTTACATGCAGCAGCTTTTAGGTTACATGCAGTAGCTTATAGGCAACTTCATTGTGCCTTTTGAAGCTGAATGTGAACACAGTTATGACTCGGGTAAAGACTCAGACACTATATAGGCTGTTTTAGGTTACATGCAGCAGCTTTTAGGTTACATGCAGTAGCTTTTAGGTTACATGCAGTAGCTTATAGGCAACTTCATTGTGCCTTTTGAAGCTGAATGTGAACACAGTTATGACTCGGGTAAAGACTCAGACACTATATAGGCTGTTCTAGGTTACATGCAGCAGCTTTTAGGTTACATGCAGTAGCTCATAGGCAACTTCATTGTGCCTTTTGAAGCTGAATGTGAACACAGTTATGACTCGGGTAAAGACTCAGACACTATATAGGCTGTTCTAGGTTACATGCAGCAGCTTTTAGGCAACTTCATTGTGCCTTTTGAAGCTGAATGTGAACACAGTTATGACTCGGGTAAAGACCCAGACACTAAATAGGCTGTTCTAGGTTACATGCAGTAGCTCATAGGTTACATACAGTAGCTTATAGGCAACTTCATTGTGCCTTTTGAAGCTGAATTTGAACACAGTTATGACTCGGGTAAAGACTCAGACACTATATAGGCTGTTCTAGGTTACATGCAGTAGCTTTTAGGTTACATGCAGTAGCTTTTAGGTTACATGCAGTAGCTTATAGGTAACATGCAGTAGCTTATAGACAACTTCATTGTGCCTTTTGAAGCTGAATGTGAACACAGTTATGACTCGGGTAAAGACTTTGACACTAAAATAGGCTGTTATAGGTTACATACAGTAGCTTCTAGGCAACTTCATTGCGCCTTTTGAAGCTGAATGTGAACACAGTTATGACTCGGGTAGAGACTCAGACACTAAATAGGCTGTTATAGGTTACATGCAGTAGCTTTTAGACAACTTCATTGTGCCTTTTGAAGCTGAATGTGAACAGAGTTATGACTCGGGTAAAGACTTTGACACTAAAATAGGCTGTTATAGGTTACATACAGTAGCTTCTAGGCAACTTCATTGTGCCTTTTGAAGCTGAATGTGAACAGTGTTATGACTCGGGTAAAGACTTTGACACTAAAATAGGCTGTTATAGGTTACATACAGTAGCTTCTAGGCAACTTCATTGTGCCTTTTGAAGCTGAATGTGAACAGAGTTATGACTCGGGTAAAGACTTTGACACTAAAAAAAGATGTTATAGGTTACATACAGTAGCTTCTAGACAACTTCATTGTGCCTTTTGAAGCTGAATGTGAATAGAGTTATGACTCGGGTAAAGTCCCGGACACTAAATAGGCTATTTTAGGTAATGTTAAGCAGCTTATAGGCAACTTCATTGTGCCTTTTGATACTAATGCGAACTAGTATTTTAATATACAATTCAGACAAAAAAAACGCAAAAAGACGTTCACAAATATGTAACATGGGTAGACAAAAAACATGCCTTTTCAATAGTATACATTATTAGTATGATATCACTTAGATTGATATCATAGTTGAGATTTGTTGAGTTTTAGTATTTGACCTTTTTATATCAGTTTCCATTTTTTTCGATACTATATTTTTTCTTAATTTCCTTCCAAGCGATGTGTTTGACGAGTACCCAAAAACTATCTCTATCCTCTTTGCTTCTGTCTTTAAGATGTGTGTATAATTCGTAATAATAAAAACTGTTTTTTTTGTTTTTTTTTGTTCTTCCATGAAGATTCTTCACTATACTTGAGTAAACATTAATAGATTCTTCACTGCATCTTGTATGATATCAAATGTTCTTTGTCAAATCAACGATGTATGTCACGTACATATCCAATAACTACTGGGACAATTCACGGATTAGTGATTCCAAAATGTCATAACGAGACAAAGAAACATCTACACACATTTTTAGATACACAGAGGTACCTATTATTGTCAAATGGGTCTTTGCTCGAGTTATAGCGGTATACAATAAGTTCTTATTCAACATTATATAAGGAGACTTATACAACACAAGCAAGACATTATCGTACTCATCACCCTGGGACTTATGGATAGTTATACAATATCCGTACTTTATATTGTCAGAGCGAAGAAGGATCTTATTCTTAGATTTATCCAATTTCTCTATCTCCACAATACTATCATCTCTATATACACAAAAACGACCAAACTCGCCATTCAACATTGATTTGTCAATATCCACAACACCATACATAAAGAACCTGAGGATCTCATTAGAATATATCCACAACACCATACATAAAGAACCTGAGGATCTCATTAGAATGGCTCTTGAGGAATCTTTTGACTCCAACACTGGCTGGGTTCATGACTTGCGTTGTGCTCTCCACAAGCTAGGATCCAGTAAAAACATCAACATTTTGGAGGCTGTCGATGTCGAAGGTATTATGTCTGAAGTTTTTGAGTCATGGAGGTTTAAGTACCCAAGTGACACCAATGCAGTTAGAGACATCCCTGATGAGAGAAGGGTTGGCTTTAAACGCCTCCGATACCAAAAATGGTTCGCAGCCAACAGCAATGATGAGAATGGCTTGATTCCCTTTACATCCGCCTTACATAAGCAGGATCAGATTCGTTCTATAGCACAGTTTAGAATGGGTTCCCATTGGCTGAACACAGAAAGAATGAGGGTGGTGGATAGAGCACACATCCCTCGCTCAATGAGACACTGTCAAATGTGTGGGTTCCAAAAACCTGAGGATGAAATGCATATGTTTGAGTGCCCTTTTTATAATGATATTCGCCTCCGCTACCAGAAGCTGTTTACAGATATTTATAGGCATGTCCATGAGGATACCAACTTAACCGTATGGAATGTGGAATTCTGCGATTCCACATTCAGAACCTTTATGAATGGAAATGGCACTAAGTCTTTTTGGAGCAACCTAGCCGACTATCTTTCTACTTGTAGAAGAGCAAGACAGGAAGCCCTGGACTGCTTAGTGGCACCGTAATTTATCATCCCTTTTTTTCTTCTTCTTGTGACTTCTCATTTGTTAGCTTCTTACCTCCGCCACTGTAAGTGGTTGAGATCTGGGTCCGGCTCTAAGGGGTTTAATACCTACGCCACCAAAACGGTGGTTGGGAGTTTGGTTTGTTTGTCCTCGACACACCTCTGATGTAATGGGGTTTTTTGCTTTGTGGGTGATTTTCTTTTTGTTTAAAGCACAGAGTCTCATACACCCTCGCGGTGTCAAGTAGACTTTAACATGTAATGTAATGTAATGTAATGTAACACCAGAGTCATTCTTTGAATACATATTTGAAACACACATGATATCCTCACCGCTTTCAAACACAGGATCACTAGTATTATACTCATCCAAGTGAATATCAGCATTCAACATAGCAACAACACTATTATTAGGAGCCATTATCTTAGTTTTACACTTATTTTTATTAGCACGGTAAAAATCCAATACGTGCTGCCGGATATCAGCTTCATCAGTCGAGTGGATGAATTTGACAGAATCATTATTCAAATCGACATCAGTCAATTACACACCATCAAAAACCTTCTTAGCTATAACGGGAATAAAACTACCAGGTCCCTGGCGATACAAATGAGTCAGGTGGACGTGAGGAATAGAACCAGATCGAACAAGAGATCCCAACAAATCACCATAGCTCACACTAGGTAACTGGTTATTATCACCTATCAACACAATCATACACTCAGAGGGACAGGCCTTGATGAAACTATAGAACAAATCTATATCAACCATAGACACCTCGTCCAATATGATTAGAGAAGCTTCAAGAGGATTATTCTCCCCACGCAATAATTTGAAACTGTAGCCATCGAACTGAGGACACAAGAGACGGTGGATTGTTTTGGCGTTCCTACCCATCTTAATAGCACTCTTGCCAGTAGGCGAGGCCATCTCATAGGATATCATCTCCGCTTTTGTTATATACTCTATGCATTTGACCACAGAAGTCTTTCCAGTTCCAGGAAGACCAGTCAAAACAAAGATACCGGAAGTAGATGCAAACACAGAACGCACAGCATTCTTCTGCTCTATGTTCAGAGTTAAAGAATTCTCAGACTCGAAAGAACATATATAGGAGTCGACACAGAAACTATATCGGGTTTCATCGCCATTATAAGATGTAACTCTATCATTCACACGAACAGCAATACACTTCTCTACATGATACAGCCATTTGAACATAGTTCTCCCATCATATATATAGTAAGAATCATTGCCATTCAACTCATTCATGATGTCATCACGAGAAAACACTAATTTGAGATCGGGCAAAAGATTCTTACCCATCAATACAACGTTTTCGACCAACAAGGACACTGGATAACAAGTATGCCCCTGACTCATAGTATAGTACAAGGAGTTACTTATCACACCATTCAGGTGACATTGTTGACACACACTATATGCTTCGCCAAACACATATATGGCTAAAAATGTTTTACTACACTCACGGTTACAATTAGACAGAGACAGGTACTCATACGGGTTTTGGCGGAATCTCTCATAAGAATACCCAAGGGTATCGACTATCTTCTTGATACATCTGATGAAGACATAGTCTTCAACGAAAACCAATTTTTTTTTATACAACACATCGGTCTTCAATGTATATATATCATTCATCCTAACGTACAATCTTTTGTACTCATATATGATACCACGGATCAATGCACTATTAATCCAAAAGAATCCAGGATGCACTTTCACATTTAATAACAAAGAATCCAGGATGCAAGCAAAACTACTCGTGACATTGGTCATAGATTTTATACACAGATGAAGACTAGGAGGACAAAGAGATATTAGGTATTTGCTAAAGGATTTGGTGAAGTCAGAACACACACAAAGGGTTGTGTCCACGGAGATGTTTCGAATTGTACTAGAATCGTCCATACAGGAAAATGACACACTCAAGCCCTTGAAAAAGACACACTTCTTTCTACACACAGATTCTAATAGAGGCAAGTCAGGGGAAAACATTTGCCTATCATTATCATAGTAAGAGAACTTTTTGCCGTGCACAGTTAAGACATAACGAGACTTTGTCTCGACAACACTTGTTATATGACCGTTCATCATAATACACAACAATAACATACATAAATACTCACACTTATTTAATTTTTAACACAAACAAATCATACAAATCAGCGCGAGCTCACTCTCTTAGACACATACAGATTTGAGATCAACGATTTAATTACACTCGGACTAGGGAAATTATGTTACATAATATACAGAGTCCCCAAAAAGTCATATTGTATGTGTTAAAATACTCGCGACTTTTTTTACACAAATTATAATATTTATATGTATATACACATGTCTCCAAGACAACAAAGACAACTTCCATCAGAAATTTTAGAAAAAATTGGATCTCATTCGGATCTTATAACTGCACAAAATATTGCCATGGCGTTACCTTTACCAGAATTAAAGAAAAATCTGAATATCATAAAAAATAAAATTAAAGAACTACAAGATAGAAGAGGGCAAATTACGAGGTCTACAGCAGGAAATCCTAGAGATGAAGATATGTACACGTATGCAATGTTATTTACTGAATTTGATGCAATATCAACAATGCTTAAAAATATGAGACAACAAGACATAAACTCAATTTTAAAGTCAAAAATATCAGACTACCAGGAACCAGTTACATATGAACAAACAGACTACGACAATTATTTCAATAAATCACCGTCACCACCAAATAAATCGCCATCGTCACAAACAAAATCATCGACTAGATAATTTAATTTATGTATCCATCGAATATAAATTGATTCCATGGATAACTTATAACAAGACATTTTTGTTATAGTCAATTACGCGGGGTCACAGGAATATTACATAGGTAATACCCCATAAAGAAAAGGGGATGTGTACATGGATAGCAATACCAGATGGCAGCAGACAACGAAGAAATAAACATTGCATTAGTAACACACGCATCAGTTGCAGATTGTGTAGGAGTTCAAGAACTCATCCGATTGGGTGCAGATGTGAAGTACAAACATGGTCTGGGGTTGCTCCTCGCTGCAGCAAAGGGACATTCATACATCATCAAGATTTTTGTGAGCGCAGGGGGTGGATGATCCACACACATTGAATATTGCATCCAGAATTGCTCTGGTCAACAAGCATTTTGAAGACGCAGCATATTTGCTTGCGTGGGCCGATATATATGCATCAGGGCGTATTACCAAGAATCACAATGCGATTACAGCAGACAATACATAAGTACGCGAGCTCACTCTCTTAGACACATACATATTTGAGATCAACGACTTAAGTACACTCGGATTTTTTATTTTTTTTAAACATATCTTTTGCTTCTTTCAATGTAAAAAAGCCGTGTCATCTTTTACAATATACTCGTTTACAAACTTGAATATATTTGCATGGATATATGTGTTTTTTGGTCCCTTTGGTACCAACTTTTTTTATTTTCTATCGTCTTTTACTATATTTACCTTACTTTACCTATTATTATAATAGTACCAAAGAGAGATATATAGATAGGGTTTATTAAAGTCATACATATGACATCTCATGAGTGAGAGAGAATATGGGGAGGTCTTGAAAAACAGTGGACCCATTGGTACTTTGGTACAAAACATTTATCATGAACATCAATATTCGTCTTCGTCAAATACACAATCAGACACAACTTTATAACCCATAAATACATTCTTCTCGGATTTCCTTCCAACCTTTTTCTGATCCAGACAAACACACTTTAGCACTTTCTTTAGTACCGTCACGAAAACCACGTACAAGGTACTGAAAGAGAAACTGACAACATACCTGGAAGACAATGAGACGCCGCAATTAGACGACATATTACAGATCATATGTGACTCACTTCTATTTGACCCACATAAAACATCGTATGACAAGGAAAAAGTTATGCGAAAGTGTGCTGAAACTGGCCTCAACACATACAAAATATACACACGAAAATACTATGAAAAAAACAAAGAGTTCCTAGACAAACAGAGTACTGAACAAACAAGAATAAGAAGAGCTGCAAAAAAAGAACGGGACACACGTTTAGCGATTGACACATCCACCGCATGATTTTACGGCGAATGGGCGACACAGATTCGGCGAGTTGGTGGAATAAATAGTATTACTAGTTTCTTTTTTCATTGAATTTTGTCAAGAGTTCAATGAAAATACACCCGCCATTAAAAGATTTATATTTAAAAAATCGAAGCGTACAAACAAACAACAAACACACACAACAATGAACTTCGATGGAGAATATGTCTATGTCATCGAGGAGAGGGAATTTGTAAAAACAGGAGAATTTATCTACAAAGTAGGAAGAAGTGCGCAAATTATCAAAAGAATGGCAGAATACCCGCTTGGGTCCCATGTACATATGGTAGCCAAAGTAAACGATGCAGTCAAAGCAGAAAAGGAAATTTTGCAACAACTAAAAAAATACAACACAATCATACAACGAAAAGATGTCGGGACAGAATACTTCCAAGGAGACATATGTACGATCATTACAGTCATATCACAAGTGGTCATTATGCTTCAAGGAGACTACGCGGATATACCGTTACAAGACGATGTATTCGACAATGACATTGAAGCAGAGGAGATCAATACTGATACGTGTATAAGTGACACAGATGTCGTGGATACGATACAAGATGATACAAACGCGAAAGAGAGCTATATTGATCCTATTGTACTCGTTCACAAGTACATTTCCAACATCAAAAGCGAATTACAAGGGACCACAATATCTGCTATAGAGTTCTACGAAACTATGATGAAAACAATCAATCTACCACGTAATTTCAAATATAATAGTTTTACAACATTCCTCAAGAAACACAAGCTTGGGGAAATTGACACAGTATGTGGACCTATGATCATATTCCCGGATGAGACTGAAGAAACTAACCAACCTTTTACTGAAAAAAACAAAAAAAATAGTATGAAAGATTCTGTTAACAAACATATTGTCAAAGAGAATGGATCATATTTCACTCTAAAGCAAGCTAAACAGGCTTTTATTGCAAGTGAAAGTTTCAACGGTAAAGTTATACATGGGATACAAAGTAGTTCCTGGTGTATTTGACAAAGATTATTATCTGAAAAATGACTTGCAAGAAGTCTTGAAATGTGTATGTCTGGACCAGAAAAAGATTAAAAGGAAAGCTGAAAAGAATGTATTCATTGGATACAAAATTGTGTTTCACGAATAACTAACGAAATATTAATTTCAGAAAACGTACATTTGTAGGTACTTCAGGTGAGAAATGAATAAAGGGCTTAAAGGGAATAGTAATTTTCAATTAAAAATTTTGATAAGTACACAAACAACAACAAACACAAGCGACCAATCCAAAACAAACAAACAACAAAACAATGAACTTCAAAGGAGAGTATGTATACCTCATTGAGGAGCGAGAATTTATAAAAACAGGAGAATGCATATACAAAGTAGGGAGAAGCGCGCACATTCTAGACAGAATGACCTCATACTCGAAAGGGTCACATGTTTACATGGTACTCAAAGTTAAAGACTCTATCAAATCAGAAAGGGAAATACTGCAACAACTTAACAAATACAACGAAATTGTACAAAGGAAAGATATAGGAACAGAATACTTCCAGGGACATGTATATACGATCATAGCAGCCATGTCACAAGTAGTCGCTATGATTCACGGGGAATACACGAATATACCATTGCACGATAAAATAGTAGACAGTGATATTATATTAGATGTAATATCTACCGGTACATATACGAGTGACACGGAAGACGAGGAGCCGCATGTCAAAGATGAAGAAGATGTTGGCGATACAAGTGATACGATACAAGATGATACAAAGGAGGAGGAATCGTATATTGATCCTATTGTACTCGTTCACAAGTACGTTTCCAACATCAAAAGTGAATTTGAAGGTGACTCTATATCTGCAATAGAGTTATATGAAACTATGGTGAAAACAACCAATGTACCACGTACATTCAAATACAATAGTTTTATAACAGTACTCAAGAAACACAAGATTAGAGAAATTGAAACAGAATGGGGACCAATACTCATATTCCCAGAAGTGAAGAAATATGTGAAAGAACAAGACAAAGTGAAAATGTTCATCAGTGAATGCTGTGAAGTCAAACCAAGTAATAGGGTATCTACTATTTGTCTTTTGAATGCGTTCATTAAATGGTCGAGACACAATTACACATCAAAATGGTTCGTCCCGCAAATGGAAAAAAACGGTTTTGAAAAGAAAGGACTCAGATTGAATGGTATCCAAACTAAATGCTTTGACGGAATTATATTGAATAAGGAAGTTTAATAGAGTTGTCGTTTTGACGTTTGTTAACCATAAACGAAAAAAAGCGGAATAACAACCGAAAATCAATATGTAATTTTATGTGTAATTTTATTAAATGTAAGAATTATAGGCAAAAGGGTCGGTAAACCTGATTTTGTAATTTATGTGAAATTTCATAAAATGTAAGAATTAAAGGCAAAAGGGTCGGTAAACCTGAATTGTAATCACTGTAATCGCTTTTTGACATTGTTTGATATATTTATCATCCATTCATAAATATAAACTACTTTTTACTAAGAAATAGAATTACAAAAACAATAAATTATTATTATATATAGTAAAGTATACGTTAGAAGAGACAAAAAAGGGGAAAAACTAAAAATTACAAGAAATTACACTTTGTATATTCTCTCTATTGTTAAATCGTCACAAAAATTACAAACAAATTACAAAAATTACATTTCTATCATTTTCAATGCAATACCGTTATATCCATTAGTTGCAACACCATTTATCCTAACACTTTTTCTTTCGAATCCTTTTTGTTCCATTTTTGGGACGAAAATCTTAGAACTCCAAAATTCACCTGACCATTCGTTGAAGCAATCTCTTAAATTGACAACTGATACCTTGTTACCAGGTTGGACGTCGCAACATTCTTTAATGAACATTTTAATCTTGTCTTGTTCTTCTAAATAACTACGTCCAAAGTCTTTCACCTTCTTTGGGGCGCCCTTCTTCAAATCTTGTGATGCATACCATTTAACGGACCCTTGGACTAACCAATTGAACACACCAGGCAAATCAGCCTTTAGCTTGTCCTTCAAGTCATTATCTCGCTGTCTCTTATACAATGTAGGCTTCTCACCGGGTTCTAAATCAGTGAATGTAACAGGGAAATGGATGCAAATGAGCCGTTCAATGATGGCTATGTCAACCTCAGATATTATGGGCATACAATTGGTATTCAGGATGCATTGTTGTCTAGGTATGATTTCAATGGGGTCTTTAAACTTGGCCGCTGCGGGAATTGTGTCTCCTCCTGAGAACAATTTGACTGTATCCATTCTTAGTCGGTCTCCTGGACTCAATTCATTGAATACAGCAAGTCGCGCTCCCCTTATTTTGGCCTTTTCAGCATCCATATTGGCTACATTCTTGTTTTCAATGAGGACACCGGTGTTCATCTCAACATACATTCGGTTCATAATCAGTTGCAGCACTTGTGATATTAAACTTTTGCAATTACGACCACTACCCGTCATTATCACGAATATTTCCTCTTTCACTTCGCCTGTGATAGAGTACCCAAGTAGTTTTTGGATGAAAGATACCATCTCGTGATCCTCTGCCATTGCCGAGGTTAATATACTTTCTATCAGGGCAGTTGATGCGTTTGGATTGTAATACACGTTGCATATATTGAATATCATGTCTTGTGGTTGACGATCCCTTAACTCCCCGGTTCTTAGATCAACAACTCCGTTTTTGACTCCTAGTAGATATGGGAAGCAGTCTAATTCGTTGTGAAAGTTGGGGCTTCTAAAATGCACCGCTGCCGTTTTCATTATGCTCCCCATACCTGCTGATGTCTTGACTCTGTTTTCCATGGCATTGATCATGGTCTTTAGTTTGTTTAATCGTTTTTGTTCTTCTTCTTGATTGTCTCCTTCTTTTGGAACATCTTCGGACACGGCATGGGATAACTGTTTGAGGACGGCGGATACTCGAGTCATGATGGTGGAGTACAAATGATTTTCTTTGTACTCGATCCATATTGTTTGTTTTTTCGTCGAATAAATAGTATACATCTGTGTTGACGTATTTGATTGTGTCTTTAAAGAGTCTGTATACTAGATCGCTCATTTCCATGTCTTTGTCTGTAATATTATTTATGAGCGTCTGTTTATCATCATTGTCCATTACGTCTATCTGCATCGAAGCATTGTATTTCTGCATAATAGCATTGTATGCTTCTATATCATCTTCCTTCGCCCACGACCTCAATGAGCAGATTGTCAACCCCCGGTCAGTCATGGCTCTCCACTTCTTCTCGCATTCACTTATTCTGAACTTGATGCTGTGTTTGCTGAACTCGACCCAAGACTGTAAAAGCTCCCGTTCATTTATGTTATGTAAGCAGAAACCCGTTTTAATCCACGAATCATACTCTTCTGCACGTTGGGGTGACAGGATGTCAACTAGCTTCAAAGCTAACTCGGTGTAATCTTCAGTAGAGGATAGCGTTGCACCGGATGGAGTGACAGACGAAGAGTTTACAAATGAAATACACGACTTTGTGCTACTTAAAGACTTTTTGGTTTGTGACCCTTTTGTGGAGTAAATGCATTCATGTTTGTACCGGATAGACAGGCGATCAACTAGATTAATGTTGGAATCGGTATACTCCTTTCCGAACGTCGCTTTCCAGGGGAATTGTTCATTTGGTTTCTTTGATCCGTACATGAGCCAGTTGTTGCGTTCAATGACCGCCTCGTCATATATGCTATGTGGGTTGTTCAGCACCCCAGGAATACATAGCTTGTCGGAGTGTTCATCTAGGAACCTTTGTCGTATGGCGTATTGAATCTCTGGACATGTGACGATATCCGGGTATTGGATGTGGAATCCGTCCTTATAACACCCGGCTTTCGAGGGATCCTGTCTGGGACTTGGCTTCTCAAGCAGATATAACACGTAATCCGGGTTCTCAACGTAGTCTCTGATGATGATTCCTAGTGCATCCAGGATTGGTTTGATGTGTTCTTCCATGTCATACAAACGCTCTTTGTGTTCCCCTTGTTTGAAGTCGAAATCTATGAGAATGGGAGACACAGATTGGTGAGCCTCTGTAATTGACAAAGATGCACCGCTTTTCAGAGCGTCTTTGTAGAGAGCCATGAAGTGTTGTATGTGAGTTTGTGGAATGCAATACGAACCGCCATCAAAGCTTGTGTGGGTAAATGGTTTGTTCCGGCCAACCTTGAACTCTTGCATAAACTCATTTAAGGATTTGATAGATTCAACAGTATTAATAGTTTCTTTGGGCGGAAACATTATTTTTATCCTATCTCGTGTATTATTTACATTACACGAGATCGTTTTAAGTGTTTTTATAAAAATGAAACACACAAAAAGGACTTAAGAGTTAACGGGTATAGTGTATTATATACACGATATAATACGTGCTTTAATTATGGAAAAGAAAGGATATTCATCAATGACCAAGTCGAAATATGCAGAATTTGATGTTGCTATAAGGCAGTATCTGAATGGAGTTAAAGACGTAGATGCCGATAAAGTTGCGGTAGATATACTTGCAATATTAAGTGATGTCACAATGTTTGATCCAAGCATTTCATCGTACAAAAAAGATATAATTGAGAAACGAAGACAAGAAACAGGTAAAACGACTTACGAGCTACTGAACCGTAAGTACAACGACACACACAAGGATGAGATTGACAAGAAAAATGTCATAAACACAAGATTACGTAGAGCGGCAAAAAAAGAACTAGATGAGATCAATGAACTATAAAGACAGTGACTCAAGTAATGACGGTAATGTGTCAGCAAAATAAAATGTTATTTTTTTAAGAATCTACGGGTACGGTAGTATTAACCGATAAATTTCCGTAAATCATATCTTGTTTGTATGATTTTTATTTATTGTTCGTCTTATTGTATGCCAATAATATACGATGTTCAGTATTGGTGATTCTCGCGACTTCCTAGCGATGCATTGATGGCTTAAGGGACATAACAATGTAATTACAAAGCTATATGATTTTTGATAAACTCAAATCCTTTTGGGTATTGCTAATATTACATTATATTGCATCGCGAATATTACATGGTCACGATATGTAAACAGTTACACGAATCATCGAATGTAGTATATCGGTAACAACAAGGTATAAAAAAGAAGGTTCTTTTTTTTTTTTTTTTTTTTGTTTGTTTATCCCGCCTTTTTCTGAACACTTATAGTGTGCTCTTGATAACATTAGTCATGCTAGCGACGATCGTATTGATCATCTCATAGTCCTTCGCGATAGTGGCTTTGCATAGCTTGTCGTTCATCACCTTCATACACTCGATGAATCGATCGTTTTTCCTGTCATCCACGGGAACAGTAGGCTCTGGAGTAGGATCATCGCAATCGTCATCCTGAGGGAGTGGCATTTTGGACAGGACATGCAAGATGTCTTTCTCTGTCTGTTTGACATGCTCAGAGTTTATCTTGATTTGATTCAGCCTGGCTATCACCTTTTCAAACCCATGTGCATCAACTGCCTTTTGTAAAGCAATGCACCTGGTCACGTTAGAGGACTTCATAGAATATCCAAAAGCACGAAGGCTGATGGGAACAGTCTTGATGACAGACATAGGCAAAGACATAGACATGTTGTTTGGTTGTTTGGTTGTTTGTTTGTTTTAATAACCGGTCCCTTTTATTACTGTTTCAATTTTTTTTCATTGTCAATATTTATCCAACTCATGTGATAACTAGTTTAAATTCAATAGTATATGTAAACAGTTACACGAATCATCGAATGTAGTATATCGGCAACAACAAGGTATAAAAAAGAAGGTTCTTATTTTTTTTTGTTTTTTTTGTTTTTTTTTGTTTATCCCGCCTTTTTCTGAACACTTATAGTGTGCTCTTGATAACATTAGTCATGCTAGCGACGATCGTATTGATCATCTCATAGTCCTTCGCGATAGTGGCTTTGCATAGCTTGTCGTTCATCACCTTCATACACTCGATGAATCGATCGTTTTTCCTGTCATTCCACGGGAACAGTAGGCTCTGGAGTAGGATCATCGCAATCGTCATCCTGAGGGAGTGGCATTTTGGACAGGACATGCAAGATGTCTGTCTGTTTGACATGCTCAGAGTTTATCAGCCTGGCTATCACCTTTTCAAACCCATGTGCATCAACTGCCTTTTCAAAAGCACGAAGGCTGATGGGAACAGTCTTGATGACAGACATAGGCAAAGACATAGACTTGTTTTGGTTGTTTGTTTTACCGGTCCCTTTTATTACTGTTTCAATTTTTTTTCATTGTCAATATTTATCCAACTCATGTGATAACTAGTTTAAATTCAATATACTATTGAATCCAGAAGATTGTTATCATTTATATCATATGTGCAAAGAGATGTACGATAAATGGCGGGGTATCGAGGGATTTGCTACAGTACGGTACCCATTGAAGGCTGTTTTGTTAGGGACAATTCATTTGACAAATGAGACCGGCCAGATACTGGAAATCCTGTTGTCACCCATGAACAATCAACGCATACTGTCAAATAGAATAGATGCAAACTTCAATGCATCTGGAGTCGGTGGCGGACTTGAAGTGTCATATGAGCCGGCAACTAATGCTGAAAAGGTTCAATGGTCATGTCCTTGGTAATGGGGAGACCGCTATATTAGAGACTTATTCAAACAAGGCCTACTTGACGATAATTGCAAAGAAACCTAGTGGCGGGAAATTCAATTGTTGTGGAGGATGTCATGGTTCATCGCAGACGCAAGTATGTCTTTAAATTGAAGCACTACAATGAAGCATTGGCTCATCACGAAAGTCAAGAGTAGCCAATGTGTGACTTATAAACCGCTCAATAATAATAATTTTGAAGGGGTCAAAGAATTATAATTAGGAAAAACGGTTCTTCGACCGCCCCAAAACGCGAATCTATACTATATATACTAAATAGGAATGCGTACAACATAAAAAAGGGTAATGGGGAGACCGCTATATTAGAGACTTATTCAAACAAGGCCTACTTGACGATAATTGCAAAGAAACATATTATTGCAAACGGTATGCAGATAAAAACAGTATAAACATACCTCAAACTCTATATTTTATACATCCTTCTGCAAATGGGGTCTTTTACCAGTTCGCCTCAAGTAAACGAAACTCGTGATTTGAACAAGACCTTGCAACCCATTGCAAGAGATTTTGTAGACATTTTCTGTTCGGTTGATCCAAAAAATCATTGTATGTCAAATGAAATAGTATCGGCGTTTTTTCATTTTGCGCGCACTCGTGGTGTAGACCTGAATGGTATTAACATAGCCAGATTCGAACGTGAATTTGCAAGGTTGATGGTAGAACATGTGCCTGAATTTAGTAGAAAAGGCATGCACATACGAATTGATGGGGGCAGCACGTTCATTGGAGCTTGCACTGGTCTCAAATTGAAACATTTCCCGTAGAATGGGCGTTCCCGTTCAGCATCCCTACAAAATGGAAGCGGTCTCCATTACCCCAACATCACATGGAATATTGTAGAAAATAACATTGACAAACCATGGGACTGGGGTAAATTAAGCATTAATAAAAAAAATGTTACTTTCGGACACGGACATTTACAAAATAATTAGGAGACACATTGCAGCAAAAGTTATTCAAAAAATACACAGGTTGTAAAAAATAAAAGAATTTGGGGACTTAAAGAAAACATATACTCATCTGTCGGTGTATACTCTTGAGGGAGTATGGTGGAATAGTGGTTAAATATATATTATCATACCCGCTTGTCTCTTTCGCCATGGTGGTGCTGATATACTTTGGATTACGGGAGAGTGTTGACCACGCATTCGTTCATCTGTTCAGCATTGTTGGACATACTGCAATCATACTGATGGTTGTGTACAAACGCCAACTTACAGGACAAAAAACAGAAGAAATTCAGGCAATGGCTTAAAGAAATTGTACGACGAGTGTGTATAATACTTAATAGGAAAACATGCTATTGTGAAAAAAAAATTGAAATAGTAATAAAAGGGGTCGGTCATTTACTATTTCAAGACAAGACAAGACAATACAATGAAAGTCACATGGAAGACAATGAAAGCCACATGGCAGACAACGAAAGCCACGCGGCAACGAGACAATGAAAGCCACATGACAGAAAGCCACATGACAGAAAGCCACATGACAGATTGGGTTGACGCTCAAGACCTTGTCAACTGGATATATCGCTACACAATGTGGGGCAATGATCTGCATGAGATGAAGATCTTGACCCGTGCATTCTACGCCAACATTCTCGACAAACCGCAGGAATTTGGGTGGTTAACCCCAATGGTCGCAGAGTTATTGGATGCGGTTGACGGCCATGACACGATGAACGGAACGGTTTCATGGAACGTGAAATGGACAACAAGCTACATTGCAAAAGGCAACAAGATGAGGGCTGACAACATGACCAGGGCTTTGGTCTTTCATGAATCTAACGGAGCTCTGTCTGCATTGCCATACGATATCTGAGAGAGGATCTACTCGTATCTGTAAAGTGGGAGGTTGAACGGATGTAAGAACGGAGAAAAACAAAAAAAAAACAAAAAAAAAAAAAAAGAAGAAAAACTTCTTTTTATAGTGCTCATTCGGTCACCAATATGTTTTTCCACATGGACAAATTATCGTTCACACTTACTACCTTGTTATATACCTTTGTATAAGGCTAAAGGAAAAAAGAATACACCGGCGTTTTAGTAAAAATATTTTTGCAAACCATTGATGGTATTCATATCAGAACAATATTTTATACTAATAATACAATTCTGTTTACATTAATACAAAACAATTATAATATAAACATTGTGCAACCAATCATATAAAACGTAGAATAATGAATTCGTCCATATCTACAGAAGAAATACATGGATTGGGAATGGACTGAGTCAAATCCAATCAACACAAATGGGATTGGTACACGTTGAGTTCGAACAAAGGTCTAACATGGGATATTGTCGAGACATATCCAGATAAACCATGGGACTGGCATTGGATAAGTAAAAACTCAACCGTAACGTGGGACATTGTGCAAGCTAATCCGGATAAACCATGGGATTGGTGTGGATTGAGTGATAATCCCAACATCACATTTGACATTGTTCAAGGAAACCCAGATAAACCATGGGATTGGTGTATATTGAGCGGAAACCCAAACATCACCTTTGACATTGTTCAAACAAACCCCGATAAACCATAGGATTGGGGGCAATTGAGTGCGAACTCAAATATATTGTTACCATCTGACACAGGCGTTTGCAATATTATATAATACTCTAATAATCTTCTCCGCTCTGAAAACCCTGTTATTCCATTATATTCTCTAATAATTCTGAAGGGGTCGATACCCTACCTATATGAGTTCATTATACTCTTTCAAGAGTCTACTCCGACACACTAGATACCTAGGGTTGGTATTTACATGTCTCCAACTTTTTTGTATCTTTATAGCTGCTTCACGTCTTTTCACTATCCCACAAATGTCTTTGTCGCTAATTAACATGTTGGGATTTGTGCTCAATCCATGCCAATCCCATGCTTCATCTGGGTTTTCTCGTACAATGTCAAGCGTGATGTTGGGGTTTCTACTCAACCCGCGCCAATCCCACGATTTCCCTGGGTTGGCTTGTACTATTTCCCACGTAGCGATCGTCCCG
>JACBWV010000108.1:842100-992100 GCA_013435795.1 Chlamydomonas sp. ICE-L
TGTACTACTTAATGCAATAAGGTAAAGCACAGATTTTGTAGTTGAGGCCTGCTTGACTGCATATCATGACCTGATTGAAATGTCATATCCCATAAGAATTTAGCGCCCTTTTGGCCTGTTTCCGTCTAGGCCTTCGTGGATCAGTTTTTCTTTGACGTTTTAGTATTGATTTTTTTTATATGATCTGGAAGGACTGTTGTACATTCCAGTTGGGGTTTTCTCAATCCTCGCTGTCGCTCGTTGGGTTGACAATGCTGTTAGGTACTGGATCGCTCGTTTGGTTTGACATGCCGCCCGATGATGATCGGGAGACTTTTGGGGTATTCTGAGTTTGGTTTTTTCTCAATCATTCGCGTCGTTGGGTTTGTCAATGCTCCCGAATTATGATAGGGAGGACTGTGGTGTGGGTATTCTGATTTGGTTTTTTTCTCATCATTTGCTTCGTTGGTTTTGACAATGCTCCCGATATGCTAGGGAGTATCTCTGTGTATTTCCGAATTTGGTTTTCTCTATCATTCGCTCGTGGGTTGCAATGCTCCACCGATTATGATCTTGAGACTTGGGTTATTCCTGAGTTGGTTTTTTTCTCATCATTCGCTCGTTGGGTTTTTGACATGCTCCCGATTATGATCGTGAGTACTATTGTGTATGCCGCGTACAAAAAAAAAAAAAAAAATGCGGAGTACATGTTTTCATGAATCAGTCACTGTTAGTTTTGTCCTGGCCTCCCAATTATGATCGGGAGGACTGTGTGTTTTTTCCGAATTGGTTTTCTCAATCTTCGCGCGGGTCGTTGGGGGTTTGACAATGCTCCCGATTATGATTGGTTTGACTCTGTATATTCCGAATTTGTTTTTCTCAATCATTTCGCTTCCGTTGGGTTTGTCAATGCTCCCGATTATGATCGGGAGAATATGGGGGTATGGCCGACTACAAAAAAAAAAAAAAAAAAAAAAATCCCGATCCAATGTTTTTCTTCTGCAATCTTAGCTCGTGAATGTTCAGTGCTCGCCGAGTATGATCGGTATGACTGTTGTATTTCCCGAATTTGGTTTTCTCAATCTCGCGTCGGTTTGGGTTGTCATGGCTCCCGTATTATGATCGGGAGGACTGGTGGTGTACTTCCGAATTTGGTTTTCTCAATCATTCGCAGGCGTTGGGTGTGACATATGCTCCCGATATGATCGGGAGACTATGGTAATTCTGAGTTTTTGTTTTTTCTCAATCATCGTTCGTTGGGTTTTTGACATGCTCTATTATATCGGGAGGATTAGGGTTATGCCGCTACAAAAAAAACAAAAAAAAAACATGCGATTAACATGTGTTTCTGATCCTTCGCTTCGTTGGGTTTGTCAGTGCTCAGAGTGATTATCTGTGACTCTGTGTATCGCCCAATTTGGTTTTCTCAATCATTCGCCGTCGTTGGGGTTGTCCATTGCTCCCGATTTAAAGGATCGGGAGGACTGTGTGTATTCCGAATTTGTTTCTCAATAATATTTCGCCTCTGGGTTTGGTGGACAATGCTCCCTGATTATGATCGGGAGACTACTGTATTCTGAATTTGGTTTTCTCAATCTTCGTTCGGTGGGTTTGATAATTCTCCCGATTATTATCGTGAGGACTATGGTTATGCCGAGTAAAAAAAAAAAATAAAAATGCCGAGTACATGTTTCTGACTCATTCTCTTGTTGGTTTTTCCGTGCTCCCGATTATGATCGGAGGACGTGTGCATTCTCCCGAATTAGGTTTTCTCAATCCTTTGTCGGCTCGTTGGGTTTGACAATGGCTCCCGATTATGATCGGGAGGACTATGGTTATGCCGAGTACATTTTTTGCTGAATTCATTCGCTCGTGGGTTTGTCAGTGTCCCATTATATGATCGGGAGTACTGGTGTGTTTCCGAATTTGGTTTTCTCAATCATTCGCTTCTTGGGTTGTCGTTGCTCCCGATTATGAATCGGGAGGACTTGTGGTGTATTCCGAATTTGTTTTTTCTCAATCAGCGCTTCGTTGGGTTTGTCATGCTCCCGCTTATGATCGGGAGGGACTTGTGTGTATTCCGACGTTGGTTTTTCTCAATCATTCGCTCGTTGGGTTTAATAATGCTCAATGCTCCCATTATGATCGGAGGACTAGGGGTTCTGAGTTGGTTATTTCTCTATATCTGAATCGACTTCTGATTTTGAATCTGAATCTGATCTGAAATCATTTGCTTTACACCTTTTTTGGTTCTTCCTCAGGTTCTCCAATGACCAAGTACCCGTGGGAGAAAACTCCAATCGGAACGGGAATGGATTTGGGGATTCTGCGTCATTCGATGTGACCAAGGAGCGTCAAGTCCAATGAACATCCGAAGTCGTTGTTGGTGGACCAAACTTTCCCATATGTTACGGCTACGCCGTCCTGGTTGCGGTTTCCGCTGCGAATTCAGTCATATGTCGGAGGCATTCTGGTCTACACTCTTTCACCCCTTGTGCGTGAAGTCAGACAGCCGCCAGTTGCTTGAAGTCACTAGCATTCGGAGGCCCATGTCAGGAGCTGGGCTATAAGGAGATAACAATTTGAATACGATGACCTTACAAAGTTGTCGGCGATCTGTCCTCTTCGTTGATTGTAGGAAGCTGACCTCGTCGCGCCTTCCTGACTTCTTCGCGAGGCTGTAGGATATGTAAGAGTGCGAGTTACGGCATATCCTATCGAAATGAAAGGTCGGCAATTGCGGGTCATCATCACATGGTTGTTTCGCTCGGGTGTACATTCCCCACCAGCTACGTACATTCACAATGTACCTGTGCAGATTTGAAAATTTAAAACCGAGCCACGGTGCAGCAGTTACAGTCCGTTTGATTGCTGCTCTTACCGGCGTCAGGTGATAGGCCCTATTTGGTGTATACAATCGAGTGACGTGCCTCCTGCGCGAGGGACGCAAACTCCTCGAAAATCGTCTCCTGATGGCTTTTCGCCTTCGGTGCAATACTCTCAACCCCATCCCTATGTTTCCTCTAAGTGCTCTTTGTCGGGCGATAAATTCGGCGCTGCAAGGCCGCCCCTGACAGAGCTTGCGCGCATTGGCAAACTTCTCCGCACACATTGAGCCTGAATGTGAACTGGTATCGGCATGATATAGGGCTCCTACCATGGGGCCTCGCGAGTGCTAGTGACTTCAAGCAACTCGGCATGTGTCTTGAGCTTCCGTCAAGGGTATTGTCGACCAGAATGCATCTGCTGCTCCGCACATAAGCCTGCATTCGCTCGCGACACCCTTCAACCAGTGAGCGTGCGTACCCGCAACATAGTAAGTCTGGTCCACCAACAACCGACTTTCGATGTTCATTGACTTGGCTGCCCTTTGTCCATTCGTGCATGACGCCGCATCCCAAATCCTTCGCGTCCTATTGGAGTTTTACTTCCTAGCGGTACTGTCATTGAAGACCCTACGTAATAACAATAGGGATGGTTTGGGTATAAGGTCAAATGATTCTAGATTCAGATTCAGATTCAAAATCAGAAATTTTTCCAGGAAATTAGAGAAACCTGCTTAAACTCAGGGAAACCGCTCTCGTCCTCCCGAGCTAATCTGGGATGTAACATTGTTCGAACCAACGAGCTAATGGATGAGAAACACCAACTTCGGAGTACCATAACAGTCGCTCCGGGCGATCATATCGGAGTCACTGACAAACCCAACGAGCGAATTGGACTTCATAGTAAACCATTGCTCGCATGTTTTTTTTTTTGTTTTTACTCGGGGCATTCTGTCCATATCGCATCGCCTACCCAGATCAATAAATCGAGGCCATTGTCCAACCCGAACGAACGAATGCTTGAGAAAACCAAACTTCAGATACCACAGTCCTCGGCCGATCACAAGTCGGGAGGCATTGAACGAACGCAGCGAGCGAATGATTGAGAACAAATTCGAATACACATATGTCCTTCCCGATCATAATCGGGAGCAATTGTCACCGAACGAGCGAATGATTGAGAAAACCAATGCGGGTAATACAGCACAGTCCTCCGATCATAATGCGGGAGCATATGACAAGGTCAGCGAGCGAATGATTGAAGAAAACCGAATTCGGAATACATCATAAGTCGCTTCCCGATTATCAATCGGGAGCATTGTCAAGCCAACGAGCGAATGATGAGACAACCATTCGAATACAGCATCTAGTCTCCTCACCAGATCTTCTCGGGAGCACGGACAAGCGTGGCCAACCGAGGCGAATGATTGAGAAAACGCACATTCGGAATACACAATATTCCTCTCCTTCGACCGATCATAATCGGGAGCTATTGGTCAAACCCAACGAACTATGATTGTGAGAAAACCAATACTCAGAACTACCCATTCATCGCTCCGATCATAATCGTGAGTGCATTGTCAGAACGGAACCCAACGAACGGAATGCTGAGAAAAACCAAACTCAGAATAACCCACAAGTCCTCCCTATGCACATCGGGAGCATTGACAAACCCCGAGCGAATGTATTGAAAAAACCAAATTCGGAATACACATAGTCCTCCCGATCATAATCGGGAGCATTGTCAAACCCAACGAGCGAATGATTGAGAAAACCAAATTCGGAATACACATAGTCCTACCGATCATAATCGGGAGCATTGTCAAACCCAACGAGCGAATGATTGAGAAAACCAAATTCGGAATACACATAGTCCTCCCGATCATAATCGGGAGCATTGTCAAACCCAACGAGCGAATGATTGAGAAAAACCAAATTCGGAATACACACAGTCCTCCCGATCATAATCGGGAGCACTGACAAACCAACGAGCGAATGATTCAGAAAACATGTACTCGGCATTTTTTTTTTTTTGTACTCGGCATACCCATATTCCTCCCTATCATAATCGGGAGCATTGTCAAACCCAACGAACGAATGATTGAGAAAAACCAAACTCAGAATACCCACAGTCCTCTTGATCATAATCGGAGCATTGTCAAACCAACGAGCGAATGATTGAGAAAAACCAAACTCAGAATACACACAGTCCTCCCGATCATAATTGAGAGCATTGTCAAACCCAACGAGCGAATGATTGAGAAAACCAAATTCGGAATACACATAGTCCTCCCGATCATAATCGGGAGCACTGACAAACCCAACGACCCTATTCGCTTGAAGTCACCTACTACACTGCTAGCTGCCAGGCAGATGCCTGGTCACCAGCTGCTAGAGTGGGTGTCGGACCTAAGCCCAGCACCGTTACTGATACAGCTATAGGCTGTATCATAACATTCCCCCCAATCCCAGGAATTCTGGGTACCAGAATTCCTGGGATTCCACAACACAAGTCATAAGGAGTAAGCCAGACAAATATTCCCGTGGAGAAGAAAAGTAGGGGGAAAGCTATCCTAAACCAGTCAAGGCGTAGGTATGACATCCGTGAAAAACTGTATGAACAGTATCCAAAGCTCTTCTTGCACGCATCTGCTGATGCAATGGACAACAAGAAGACTAATCTTCCTCAGTCACGCCACTTCTCACATACAAAGAAGACTGCAGGAGGTGAACTTCTAAAGACACGCATCATGTGTGAGTATAAATACAGCGCATGTAGGACATGTCCTCCCGATCATAATCGGGAGCATACACAGTATTTAAAACTTGAAATGATTACTTAACAAAATAATGCTAATATTCTGACTTCATGTTTCCTTCTATGTTAACTCAGGATTATTCTCCCAGGGAAGAGGCTTCATTGGTTATTGGGCTTTGCCACTCTACTCGCAGTCCATCAATCTGACTATATCATGCTTCCAACATTTCTTCAACCGGGTCCTTGAAGAAGAGGGGCAGCTTCCACCGTATTGCTTCTTGCAAATGGACAACGCGGCAAAGGACAACAAGAACGCTTTCATGTTCGCATACTTGTCCTTGTTGGTTGAGATGAACTGGTTTGAGGAAGTGTACGTCCATTTCCTCCCTCCCGGACACACACATAGCAATCTTGACCAAAAGTACTCTGTGATCTCGCAAGGGTTAAAGAACATGGAAGTGTACACCCTGGACCATCTGATGGGCATTGTTGGTAACTTATTCAAGAGAATGGGCCCTTACACAAGGCAAGACGTCGTGACCTCTATAGGGGACTTCTCCGCTGTCCTCCTAGACAACGTTTACAAGTTGTTCGGTCATGGCACTAGCACCGTCAAAGGAGTTAATCGCCGTTTACACGCATTCAAGATAACGAAAGGTCCCAACGGGAGAGTCGGTAAGAATACTTGATATACTGATATTTACAAATTAAATGCTACCGTGCGTGTATGTACTGTCTGCACAATGCTCCCGATTATGCTCGGGAGGAATATGGGTGTGCCATGTCCTCATTGATTTACATGTACAGTCTTCAATAGAATTAAATGATACAAAGGAAGTTGTACCTAGGACCTAGGATGTATTATCCAAGGGATGCTCCCGAGTATAGTCGGGAGGAATATGGGTGTCCTAAATGATTCACTAATATACAATACATGTTTGCACACCAACAATTGCAGGGGTCTATTACAAGGAGTATGACGAGTCAGGATCTTGGAGAGGACAGTGGGACAATGACGCTGAACCTATTTACGTCCTCCAAGGCTTCCCACTGGTGGACACCAGAACAGTATTTAAGGAAGCCCCCAAGATCAAGATTGAAGAGCTCGAGAATATCGAGGCAAACTGGGCGGCTGTCTGGAAGACTATTCATAATGAGAAGCCCGGAGGTGACGTCCTTGCAGGCCACATGGCCGATGGTCCTGTACAAACCGCCGGTGACGACCGTGCAGGACCCGTAGCTGATGTCCCTGTACGACACGCAGCGGAGGACCTTCTAGAACCAGCAGCCGATGACCAGCAGCTGATGGATGAACCAGCAGCCGATGGCCCATCCCATGCCCAGTCCTTCAAACATATTGCAGAGAAGCTTCGTGAAACTTGGGAAGCCAGCAATAAGTGGTGGACTGATTTCTTCAACGTTGAGAAGAGTTATTGGAGCACTCAACCAGATGATGCTGTGACTGGGGAGTACCCGAAAGACCAACATTTTGTCGACTTCCCATCGGAGTTGTCCGCAACCAGTCGTGTTCTGACACAGTCTGAGAAATCAATGGCCAAGCGCTTGATAGCAGCATTGGATGACTTGTCCATGGATGTGTCAGACATTTTACCTGCAAGTAACGAGATTGCCAAGATTATGAAGGTCGCACACACTTTGGAGACTACTATGGAAAGGCCAGAGGAGGAGGATGTGTTGTACTTATATTCTTCACAAGGGACGAAGCCGGATAGAAGAATAGCCTACGAGCCCACTACTGATTTGGTTGTTGGTCATGTCGCTGTGGTCAAGGTACAAATGGATGACTCTAGCGGATTGAGAGGATGGGACGTGGTGGAGGTCAAATCACTACCAGTGAATGGAGAAGTGGAATGTGTGTATTTAAAGCCCTTGTACTCTGGGGCTCAGAAGTTGGTGTACACTGAAACACAATACCCAACTTGGCCAGAAGATTGGATGGACCACAAGCTTGTGCCTATTACCGTGGGGGTGAGGAGAAAAGCAACATGGACGGGCGATATTCCCATTGACGCATTTCAATTTAGCTGCGAACCCACCAAGGGTATGAAGATCCAGAGAAAGTACCACACAAGCATGCTCCTAGCTTGTCAATCCATTGAGAAGGACACCAGGGCAGAGGCTGTGCAATCGGATGGAGACAATGCAGACATTGCTGAGGAGGAGGAGATGGAGGAGGAGGAAGATGGGGATGGGGACATGGAGGAGGAGAAGGATGAGGAGGAGGAGGACGAGGAGGGGGGGGAGGAGGAGGAGTAAGATGTTTGACACATAGCCGTTTTTTACTAAATTAGAAAAATTAAATGAATTATACTTACGATTTTTATTGTAAGATGTAAAAGCTGAATTCTGCCTGCCGACTTATAACCGTCCGCTTTCCCTTTATTTCTTACAATTATAATTGTAAGACACGAATTGATGTTAACACCTTTTGTTACAAAATATGGCATTTCAACGTTGTAACATTCGCAATCTGTACGTTTCTCCGTCTTTCAAGCTCATTTCAAGCATATTTTGTCAAAATTGACTACAATCTTACGATTTTTATCGTAAGATTGCATTTGAAAAGCATCAAAAGACCCCCAAAAAGTGATTGTAAGATTGGAAATCCGTTCGGAAGCAGGAACGCCCATTCCATGGGAGGGGGAGGGGGAGGGGCAGGAGGTGGCATCTCCTCCGGCGGAGGCGGTGGGGGCTCCTGCGAAGTGCCAGCCGCAGATGAAGAACGCAGATTGTAGCCAGCGACAGCTCGCTCAAGGGGGTTGGGAGCAGTGACGAAAGAAGCAGTACCCGGCAGCTTAGACGGCCTGGAGAATGCCACCTCCGGTCCGACCGTTTGCACAGGCACAGACGGAGGCGCAGGCTCAAAAACAGGCGAGACAGGAGAAGCGGCAAAGACTCGAGTAGCGGTAGACGGAGTGCCTCCACCGTTGTCCGCACTAGTAGCACTCTTCAAGTCGTCGTCATCAAAGTCGTCGTCATTATCACGTTGGAACTCCTCCTCATCCTCAGTCAGATCGGCATCTGAATAGCAGCCACCACTCAGGGAAGTGATAATTTCGCTAAATGTAGGCGAAAGACACGATTTGCAGCGGAACTACAGATAAATGTAGGCGTACAATGGACGAAATGTCTCGGCGCACCGCAAACCAGCGATCCCGACAGACACCCAGAACTTTTCGTAGACTGAAGCGTGACCAATAACTCCTCGATCGCACGTTAACTACTGAGTTGTAATACGCGAAGAGCTATGCAACTTTCTGTCGCTCGAGGGTCTGTTAGCAACCTTTTCGAGGGGTCATTCTTGCGAACCTGCAAAGCTCTGCCAGCGATTCCGAGATAGAATGAAAAATTAGGCAACGAAGTACTAGCGCGAACTACTCGTTGGTGAAATGCTTTCATTCGGGAAAATGGACACCTCAAGTCACCGATGTGCTTTCGCTGCATGCGTCGAAAATGGCGTTGTTGTAGGGCGAAACCAGGACGATTTTATCACTGTGATGAAAGCCTAAGTCACACTGAAATATTAGTGTGACTTGCGATGACCTGTCAGTGCTCTTACTAATTTTGATAGATGTCTTCGCAGGGTGACCTTTCACCAGCCTTTCACGTACATTTAGCCAAGGCGGATTGGACGCGGCATGGCGAAATGGCCGTACGATTAGAGCCTTTGCAATATGGCTAAGGTTAGCCACGCCAACCTTCTACCTCTCGTACTCCTACCTCATATTCTTCCCTCCCTCGCCCAAAGCATGTGTTTGTTGCTACTTGATATTTCTGGCGTCCTGCTTTATTCCCTCCTTTCTTTCCAGCTTTCTTTTCAGTATTACTGCGCAACGCCCTCTTCCGCCTTCCGCGTGGACAAGCGCAAAGTAGTGCGTCAGATTGTTTTTGAAAGTTGACAAATGCTCTGGTCCTATCTCCTACACAAATTCCCTTACATCTGTGCCGCTAATTCTCGCAACCGATCCGTCTATGCTAGACCTGTGTAGGTTGTCAGTGCTGGAGGCATGGTATCTTGCAGCCAGCGGCCCTTGCGTCGCCAACTCCTTAACCATGAATAAGCTGCATAAATTGCAGCATCTCGGCAGCCCACTCGACGTTGCTCTGTACACGGTCAAATATGGTGGTATGTGGAGTCTGCTGTGCCAGGAGCATGACTTCAGCTTGGCTGGGATGGCAGCATGATTAGTTGGCACTGTGCAAATTTGGATGCTGGGACAACTTGCTCCCAACTCTTATGTGAGTCATACTTCCACCTGTTCTCTCCTGGGCCTGAGTAGAGCTTTAAAGGACACGGGGCCTTACACTCTAGTTGGATCATGCACTGCCCTGGATGCAGAGCATTGTATCAGGAGATCATGCGTGGCAATTATCCCTTGAGACCCTGCATGATAGATGGTGGCAGCACTGTGTCTATTTGGCTGACGCACTAGACCCATGTCCATGGCATGCATCTTCACATTGGGTTCACTCCTAGTGGTTGTGGCAGTCTTGGCATGTTGCCTCTTGTGTTGTGGTGGATACTGGTTCTCCTTGCTTTGCTGGGTGTTGGGTGACAGTCCAACCTTGTCTTTATGCCTCGGTCTTCCAGATCCATTCTGCATGGTAAACTCAGGCAAGTGTGGACAATGTAAGGCTGGGGTAGGACCTGAGGTTCAGGTACCTAAGCTTAAGGCAGGTTGGACCTCCAAGGGGAATCTCCCTACCAATGCGCAAAAACAACACGAAGGGTGTCAATAAATGTAACTATGCCCGCCCTTCTTTTTTGCAGGGACCCATGCTCTGTCTGGTAGCGGTCTGAAGGTTGCTTGTAGGTAGGGTTTCACAACAATGTGGCCTAGGGAATTCTGACTTGCATCACATGCCTACATAGTGTACACCTGCTTGCATGCCTCCTTTTGTGCATTCATGTCTGTATGCCTGCCTTTCTGTCTTCCTCCCTGGTGACTGATTGGCTGACTATCTGGATGGTGACTGCAGCTTGGAGGTGCTAGACATAGAGTGTTCAGCCCATGGGAAAGTGGCTTGGTTGCTTGCATGCCTATCTGTTGCACGCATGAATACTTGCTTGTCAGTCTGCTTGAGCGCTTGGCCATTGTTTACACAAGACAAGGGGGCTTTTAACTATCATCAAATAAGAAGTAAAGGGTGCTACTTAATTTAACTATGCCTGCATTCTGTATTTGCAGGGACCATCGCTCTGTCTTCCCTCCCAGTTCTGATGTTCCACTGTCATATGAGGCTTTTGGACAACAACGTAAGTGATAAGTGAAGCTTGCTTGTAGGTGCGGTTTCGCAACAATTGTGTGGCATAGCGAATTATGTGTTGATTCATGCCTAGGTGGTGCCCACGTGCATCTGTCTATGTTTGTGTCACTGTCTCTGCCATTGTCTCTGTAACTGCATCTGTACTATGCCTCTGTCTATGTACTGCCCTTCATTGATCTCTAACGCATACTCTGCTCAGCACGTCACTGTCCTGCCCCTTGCCATCCTCCCTGCCCTTCATTGCTCTGTAACGCAGGCCATGCCCAGCTAATCACCATCCTACCCCTATCCGTGCTCTCTGCCCTTCCTTGCTCTCTAACGCCTGCCCTGCTCTGCTCATCACTGTCATCTAGCCCTTTGCCATTATCCCTGTCCCTCCTTGCTCTCTAACGCCTGCCCTGCTCTGCTCATCACTGTCTTCTTGCCCCTTTCCATTATCCCTGCCCCTCTTTGCTCTCTAACGCCTGCCCTGCTCTGCTCAACACTGTCTTCGTGCCCCTCGCCATTATCCCTGCCCCTCTTTGCTCTCTAACGCCTTCCCTTCTCTGCTCATCACTGTCATCTAGCCCCTCGCCAATATCCCTGCCCCTTTTTGCTCTCTAACGCCTGCCCTGCCTTGTTCATCACTGTCGTCCTGCCCCTTGCCATTATCCCTGCCCCTTTTTGCTCTCCAACGCCTGCTTTTCTCTGCTCGTCACTGTCGTCTTGCCCCTTGCCTTTATCCCCGCCCCTCTTTGCTCTCGAACGCCTGCTCTGCTCTGCTCATCACTGTCGTCCTGCCCCTTGCCATTATCCCTGCCCCTCACTCTTTACTCTCAAACGCCTGCCCTGCTCTGCTCATCACTGTCGTCTTGCCCCTTGCCATTATCCCTGCCCCTTTTTACTCTCGTGAGTACAAACCGGCTGGCAGGGATAATGGCGAGGGGCAGGACGACAGTGATGAGCAGAGCAGGGTAGGCGTTAGAGTGCAAAGAGGCGCAGGGATAATGGCGAGTGGCAAGATGACAGTGATGAGCAGAGCAGAGCAGGTTTAGAGAGCAAAGAGGGGCAGGGATGATGGCAAGGGGCAGGACACTTAATGAGCAGAGCAGAGCAGAGCAGGTGATAGAGAGCAAAGAGGGCCAGGGATAATGGCAAAGGACAAGACGACAGTGATGAGCAGTACATGGCTGGCGTTAGAGAGTAAAAAGGGGCAGGAATAATGTCAAGGGGCAGGACGGCAGTGATGAGCAGAGCAGGGCAGGTGTTAGAGAGCAAAGATGGGCAGGGATAATGGCAAGGGGCAAGACGACAGTGATGAGCAGAGCAGGGCAGGCGTTAGAGAGCAAAAAGGGGCAGGGATAATGGCAAGGGGCAGGACGACAGTGATGAGCAGAGCAGGGTAGGTGTTAGAGAGCAAAGAGGGGCAGGGATAATGGCAAGGCGGGGGCAAGACGACAGTGATGAGCAAAGAAAAGCAGGCATTGGAGAGCAAAGAGGGGCAGGGATAATGGCGAGGGGCAGGACGACAGTGATAAGCAGAGCAGGGCGGGCGTTAGAGAGCAAAGAGGGGCAGGGATAATGGCGAGGGGCAGGACGACAGTGATGAGCCGAGCAGGGCAGGCGTTAGAGAGCAAAGAGGGGCAGGGATATTGGCGATCGAGGGGCAGGACGACAGTGATGAGCAGAGCAGGGCAGGCGTTAGAGAGCAAAGAGGGGCAGGGATAATGGCAAGGTGCACGACGACAGTGATGAGCACAGCATGGCAGGCGTTAAAGATCAAAGAGGGGCAGGGATACTGGCAATTGCCATTATCCATGCTCTTGCTTCTCAAATGCATGCATTACTATGCTCATCATTGTGGTCCTGCCCCTTGCCTTGCTTCCTTCCCTTCCTTCCTCTTGAACGCATGCCCTTCTCTGATCATCACTTTCCAGGCGTACTTTGCTCCCTTCCCTGCTTTGCTCTCTAACACATGCCCTGATCTGCTTATCGCATCCATGCCCCTTACCGTGTTCCCTGCCATTCATTGCTCTATAATGCCTGCTCTGCTCTGTTTAGCACATGCCTGCCCCTTGCCATGCTCCCTGCCATTGGTTGCTATGTAACGCATGCCATGCTCTGCTCATCACCGCACCGTCCTGCCCCTTGCCATTAACCCTGCCCTTGGTTGCTCTCTAACGCATGCCCTGCTCTGCATGTCTTGCAGGGCAAAAGGATGGATGGAAATGCTACGGCTGCGATGAAGATTGTTGCCACGAAGGAACTACACATGCTGAAGATGGAAATATAAAATATAATCAGTGAAGATATATAGACGTATAGCTTTGATTGGGCGTTTCTTCTTGGTGGATATATAGGCCTATGTTTTCATAAGTAGACAAATAGATAGCTGCCTGCAGGCTGCGATATACTTGTACTTGAACTTAATTAGCTACATGGTTCCAGCCAGCAATTTGGCTGCTCGTCGTCTTTTGCTCGCTGCCTATCTATGGTTAATGGATATATAGGGAATATATGGGCTGTAGTAGATGTACATGTGTAAGGATGCTTACATAGATAAATAGGTAGATCAATAGGTTAATGGATGCATAGTTTATTATGTATGTAATCTATCTTCTCGAATCCTGATGTAATTGAGAAATGCTCCTGGAAAATATTCCTGAAATGCGACCTCTCCGACCACCGTGCCCAAACCGCCCTGCAGGCGAAGTACAGGCGAAATGTCTCAAAATACCGTACTTTTTGCCTCATTTACGTGCACAAGCCGCCGTGCATGGCGAGGTGCAGGCGAAATGTCTCAGAAGTCTGAGACATTTCGACGACAATCCGCCTTGGCTAAATGTAGGCGAAATGTCTCAGGATTCCGAGCTGTTGGCGACGCGGGTATGGGGCTTACCGCCTGAGTCAGAAGTGATTAGTCATTAAATGACTATGACTAATCGCGGACCCCGCGTGCGTTCCGCGTGCATTCCGCTGCGCTCGTATGCATTTAGCGATCTGTCGACTTCCCCGAGTGCACCCCAGAAGTGGGCGGTAGGAGGCACCAGACCCGAAGAATACTCAACGATCTGGGACTGAACATCACAGAGATTAATTAGAACGTCCTCAACCTCAGGAGAGAGGCAGCGGACAGTATGAGAAGGAACAGGAAAGTTGGAGGAATGACTGGGGGGGGGGGGGGGGTGCGTGGCTTCCACGATGGCGGAAGGAGACTCTTCTCCGGCAGCAAAGGCCGTCGGCGCGCGCACATCAAGCCAATCATTGGGGACCTTCGGCTCTTCAGGAAGGACGTGGTCGCAGCCATTGCTCACAATGACATGGCGCATATATACCACGCGACCAAGAAAGACCATTTTGAAGATGGAGCTTCTCCAAGCCGGCGGGAGGCCCTCGCGGAAGTCGCATTGAATAAAGCAGTGGGTAGAATGAAGGACCGTTAAACCTAGCTATCAGCTTAGACACTTCAGAGAGTGGACAGATGCTTGCAGCGGTCAGATGCGCCAATCTATACACGGAGATGAGAATAACTTTACAAAGACTGGGGAACCCCCAAGGGGCACCAGCGGAGGAAAGGGGCGGCAGCCTGGAACCTAATCAGGGTACAGGCTAGACAGCGCGTGTCAGGAGAACCGGCGACGCAGCCAACAGGAAGCTGTCACCGTGTCATGAAGAATGACACAGTCTACGGGAAGCTGACACAGTACTGTCTGTACCGATAGTTCTAAGGAAGTACATAAGTAGTCACCAAGTCATAAAACGATTGAGTGAACCGCAATTGATGCTGATAGTCTGCCATGGTGTAGCACAGAAGGTAGTACCAGCCGAGACACTTGTAGCAGCACATGGATCATCAGACGGTGCCGTCAAACTTATGCCAAACACTGATTGATCACGGACAGCAGCAAGGGCATGCTTAGATATAGCAGGAGGCACAACAAGAGCAGCATGACACACACTATTGGTTGCGTCCTGCTCAGGCTCGTCATCATCATCAGAGTCTTCCTCCTTGTCCGAGCTATATATCTGTAGGGGTAGGCTCAGACATGGGAAGGACAGCAAGAGCATGTGCAGCACTATCAAGCTCCTCATCAAGATGGAGGCAGGACTGCTCAGGCTTAGCATCATCATCAGATTCTTCCTCTTTCTCTGGGCTATCTGCAAGGTTGGGCGCAGACATGAGAGGAACAGCAAGGGGAGGCGAAGCACGATCAAGCTCCTCAAGGAGTAAGCAGGACCGCTCAGGCTTGGTGTCATCTGCGTCATCATCATATTCGTCGCCTTGATTTCCCGAGGTACCTGCAGGGGTAGGCGCAGACGTGAGAGGGACAGCAAGAGCAGGCAAAGCACAATCAAGCTGCTGAAGGAGTATGCGATACTGCCAGGTCGAGGCAAGAGTCATGGGTGGGACGGGGTCCCCAAAATCATTGCCCATACCTACGATCAGAGCTCTGAGCGCATACAAATTACAGGCCAGGATAATGTGTTTAAGCCTTTCGTGTCTTGCTGTGAGGGGGTGCGCAATGATGATAAGAAGCTCTTCTACCATCAGTCCTGCAAGTTCCATACATTCGTGAATCTCAGGAAGAATCCTATGAAGGTGCGATGAACAGAGAGGATGAGAGCGAGAATGCAACTCGCATTCGAGGTTATCCCCCAGGTAAGTGCAAGTGGTGTTGATGAGGTGGGGGATGCTTGGCACCGAGTCACGGTGTGCGACAAAGATGTCAAGGCTGATCCGGATGTCTCCTGGGAAGTAGCCCATCAATGATCAGTGTGCAAGGCAGAAAAATAGTGCGAGGTGTTCGGTGGTTTGGGCAAAGCGGTCACAATATTTCTTTCAGGGACGCACTCAGAACAGCCCTGCAGTCGCGTTTAATTATCTAATTATCGGAAGGCAAACGCCAGGCTCCTCGAACCTGGATAGTCTTGCAAAGCAGTGGGCAGTACTCCTGCCGATCCTGCCGGTGTAACGCTACAGAACCCTTCACGGGTACTCTGGCCGTCCAGCAAGGCATACGGGTACACCGTATGTGAGTTTCCGGAGTATGTGCAGAGCACAGAGACGAGGGGAAGACGGCAAGGATAAGATCTTTACAGTTAGATAAGCATTCGATCAATGCGCTAGGAGGAAGTACTGAGATGGCGCGGCACCTCAGGGTACCTGCATCAGAGTCCGTGCCATAGCTGGCAGCGGCATCGCAGTACAGTGCAGCACGGAGGTAGTCCTGTGCACTCTAAGTCACTCTAGGTGAACCAGTGAAACCCGGTGAATAACATCCCCCCCAATTCCTGGTATTCTTCATTCTGAAGAATTCCAGGAATTAGAGGAGTTAAAAAACTAGAGTGACAATTAAAACTATTATTGAGGTACAATGCATTTGTAACTCATCAGGCTTGTCAAGGAGTTAATGATAAAATGATACCGGCTGTGGCGAGGCAAGCTGGCTCAGCAAAGGTGGTTATCATGTCTAAATAACTTTCAATCACTGATCTAGGCTGGCAGCTTAAAGGGCTGCCATGAAGGTACAGACTTAAGTTGGATAGAAGAGAGCAGCCAGTCATGGTGCAATCAATCAATATCAAGGAAAGGTCTGCGGGATCAGGCTCGGGCCTGTCAGGAGGGTGCTGGGGTGAACTCCTAGGAGCTGCAAGGAGGCTGCAGGGCATACTACTAGGGGCTACAGGGAAGCTGCAGGAAACTAAAGGGGACTGCAGATAGGCTGCAGGCTAGGTTGCAGAGAGGCTGCTATGGGGCTGGAAGGATTTGTTCTGGACAGGATGTCTGGACTAGTCCCCCCATAATTTGGGTTGCTTGTAACCTAAATTAAAACGCAGACATCTGGTAGAGACTAGGATAATTCTAAATTCAAAATTTGACTGCCTGTGTGTAAAGGTACATGGGGCAGTACAGGTGGCGTACAATATAATAAATTCTAGAGTGTTCAGGTCTAATACAACAGATGGGGAGCAATGTTTTAACTACTAGGTGCCTGGCGTGCTGGGGAAGCTGTCAAGGGCAAGCTGATGGCGGACTTGGGCTAGGAATGCTGCAGAGTAACTACAAGGTGTCAGCAGCTTGGGGCTGCGAGGTAGCTAGGGTCGCTGCAAGGGCACTAGGAGCAGATAAGAAAAAATGCAGGGACGGTAGGGACTGCTGGTGCTGTTGGGGCCTGCTGGGTCATTGCAGATCAATGTAATCATAACTATGAAAGCTGCAGGGAATGCAAGGGCTGCAGGGAATACAACTGATGATGTCTGTGCTAGGCTCCCCCATAATTTGGGAGTGAAGGCTAAGTACTGAAATGCTAAATTAGAATCGGGCAGGCATCATGTTGTCAGCATGAAAACATCGAAGGGGTAGAAGCTTGAACAGCACGTAGCTAAGTACAGGTGGCAGTACGGGGCAGATCAAGAATTAATTCCTAGAGTGTTCATTACTAATTATTTAACAGATGGTGGGGATTATCAAATCGCACTATGTAACTGTGCCATGAGGTTGACTATGCACTGGAAGGTACATGGAAACTGCAGGTCGCTAGTGCTGTACAGCGCTGCAGTTTGGTGCATGTAGATCATCACACGAGGGTATCGCTCATGCAACAGATCTGTTGTACAGCATTGCAGTTAAGTGCACAGCAATCCAGTACAGCAGTGCATTACACATGGGTTGTACGTTAGTACCGTACAGCACTTCAATCTGTGCAGTACAGTACATCTGGCTGTACATCAGTGCATCAGAATTATGTTACACGCAGATGAAAGTCAGCTCACGACTCGGAGGGTATCGCTCATGCTTATATCTGCATGCAAGAATAGGTCACATCACATGATGCATTGCAGTTTATTGCATGTAAGTCAGAACACGGGGAGTAAATGATCTGCTTAGGCTAATGTTCCCCCTTTTCCCTCTCATCTACTAATCAGTTATCCGATGCCTAGAGAAAGGCGCAATGCCTTGATGTGCCTACGGCTGGTGGGCAGGGAGAACAGGGGGTTCCTTGATGTGTGTGGATGAGTGTGGATGAGTGTGATTATGCAAAGCTCAGCGGTGGTGGCATGAGCCTGGTGCTTGTCGCATTCAGGGGGAAGAGGTGGGGCACGTGGTTGGATAGGTATGTTGGTGAAAGTGTGATCCCAATCAGTTGAGATTGATGGGGTCATCTTGTCACTATTGTGGATGACGGGAATGCAGGCCGTGGTTGGCATGGTTTCTTGCTGGGTGGAGCAGGATGAGGTACCAGTGGTGGATGGTTCTGTCGTGGAGGTGGATGTGGGGTTTGTGATCAGATCCCCCTCATGCAATTCATCAGAGTTGACACAAGGGCTAGGTGCTGAAGAGGAGGCATGAGTGGCAGTCTGTGAGATGTTATTGTTCTCATATGCGAGGATCAGTGATGCAACTGTCATAGGGATATCAACAACAACATCAAGCACGGGTGTGTATGAGGGAGTGTGTTCCGACAGAGGGAGGACATGTGTGACAGAAGTGTAGTCATCATGGGTTACATCAGGTACACTTGTATGAGGGATGACAGGATTGTCGGACAGTTCCCCCCCATGCAAGTGTTCAATGTCAACGACAGTGGATCTAGAGTTGGAGCTGGATTTAGAGCTGTTGTCCTCAATTGTTGCATTTGCAGACATCAGAGAAACGACTACGACAGCGGGCACAGGCGTGCAGGCAAGGGCAACAGTCAGGACAGATCGATGATGTTCGGCCATGACAGAGTTGATCTTTCCAAAGTGCAATCTGAGGTCTCGCAGTAATTTTGCCGCAACGTCTGTGTGCGTGGCAAACATGCGAACAAGGGGAGTGGACAATGAGTTGACTATACACCTAAATGCTACGCCGTTTGCATAGCTACAAATTCTAGCGTCGGGATAATCTTCTCTGTCGGGGTATCACTCATCATAAGGATCATCATCATCATCATCATCATCATCATAATCACCGAAGGGTGATGGCTCATCGTCCGGCTGGTAATCAAGCATAGCATCTGCCTTGATGAACTTGCTATAAGGGGCATTGGCGATGTCATGGCAGATAGCTGAGTACCACTCACCAAAATCCTTGTCTGGTTCATAGACGTTGAAATGGGCAGGCTCAATTTCGCTCAACCTGAAAGGCTCAGGATAGGGATGCATTGGGGAGGTGATGAACCTATGTTCCATCTCTCAAGAATCGTGTGAGGTGGAGAGTCCAGCGAGATGACCACCTTGGCGATCAGGATGTGCCCCCCATCAGGCGATTGCCGGATAGGATCCGTCAAGTGTGGCCACGGAGCAGAATGGCGTCGGGATCGATGACAGAGGGTGTTATTGGAGCGGCGGAGAGGGGGGGGGGGGGGGGGGGGGGGGGGGGCGGCGTTGCGAGTAACAGGGGATGAGGATTCGGGAGGTTTGAGGCGAAGGGAGGGTAGGAGATTGGAAAAGGTGGTGAAAAATTGCGTAGCAACTGGGGTGGGAATAAATGGAATCTGGTGGGGGGGGGGGGCTAGTTGGAGGTGGAGGCCAACTTGGGATAGATCTGGAGAGATGATAGGTCAGGAGGTGGTTGAGAGGTGGCTGAGGTTGCTTTCGCAACGGGAGTGGGAGATGGGAAGGGGGTGGTGGGAGCGCAGTGGTGGTGGAGATGGTTGTCAGTGGGGTGTGCTGGACGACAGCTTGAGGCTCAATGGAGCAGAATCAATACGGATACGCGGATGATATACCGCACAAGAGTGGTGTCCCAGCGGGGAGGTTCTTGTCGGGTGGAGAGCCTTACTCGATCCTTTCAATTGATTTACTCCGCGAGACAACTATCAAAATGTCCTTCAGCTCGGAATACCGTCAAGCAAGGACAATCTAAAGCGAATGGGACCGTAACCTGTGAGTTTCCGGAGTATGTGCAGAGCACAGAGACGAGGGGAAGACGGTAAGGATAAGATCTTTACAGTTAGATAAGCATTCGATCAATGCGCTAGGAGGAAGTACTGAGATGGCGCGGCACCTCAGGGTACCGGCATCAGAGTCCGTGCCATAGCTGGCAGCGGCATCGCAGTACAGTGCAGCAGGGAGGTAGTCCTGTGCACTCTAAGTCACTCTAGGTGAACCGGTGAAACCCGGTGAATAACACCGTACCCTTAAGCCACTTGACAAACGCACATGATACAGTACCATACCCATGTACTGCCTCATCTCTCTCAACGCACACGTTGCGCATATAGACACGAGCTACTCGGAACGAACCCTTCTACTCCTACCACGAAGACGTTCATTCCGAGCAATTCTACATCCCCTACCTAGGTAACACCCCACCTGTTCTGCTAGCTTACCCATATCAACATACACGTAATCATACATCACGTAGCCCATTCCCTAGACTAACCCCCAAGCTGCTGTAAGCATCCTGAGCTGTTCCACTGGTAGCGGAGCTGGTTTCGTTCCTAAGGGACCTCACGCATACACATACGCACGCATACGAAGTTTTCCTTCGAATTAATCGCACCAGCCAGTACATACTGTCGGCTTTTCTGGCATTTGCTGCTCTTCTTTTGCTGTCTGCTCTCTCCTGTGGCTACGCTTGCACGTAGCGCCTGTTTGGTCCTCGCGGTGCTCTGTCCTGTCAGGTTTGACCCGCCCTGGGCTGCCTGCGTCCTGTCTTGCATGGACATTTTTCCCTAGCCTGCCCTGACCATGTATGGCCTACGTCCTCGATCCTAGCCATCACGTCCTGGCCTTTTGGTCATAGCTTCTAACGCTCTATTCGCGAGCAATAACCTCGCGGCTCTAGCAATAGCGCAGCATCGGCTCCATTTGCCACCTGAGCCGTACTTGCTTTAATTATAGTACCTCACGAGTCTGTCCTGCTGCTCTCAGTGCTTGCTGCATCCTCAATTGGTGCTGTCCACCTGCTGTCTTGCTCATCCTGTCGCGCAATTCGATTCGTCGGTGTCTTTCCCTTGCCTGTTCTGCAGTTCGTGCCTTTACTGTGCTAGTCTCCCTCATCGTATTCTGGACGAACTCGTCATTACAGTTACGCTTGAGGCATTTTCAGCTCATTACGCTCGCAAAACTTGCTAGTCACTGGTGCATGTGATTTTCTGGCTTTCTAAGAGTTGCGAGTAATTACCCCCTCTCTCGCCCACCTCTCATCCCTGTCCAGCCTACTTACTTGTGTCGTCGCCTGTGCAGAATGACTTCACACAAAGTTGCAACCCCGGGCTCCGACGCCGCTGCTGTGCAGCCTACGACGTCGGTTGTCGACACCAATCCAGAAGGAATTGCGTCGTCCGACACTGAGCCTGACATCGAGCTCACTGCGACGTAGGATGGTTCCGCCTCCGTCGACGAGCGGCCTTCTGTTTCAGTCGGCACGCTGCGACCTCTGGTCGCGGGCTTGGCTGGTCTGGCTACATCCTCGGGTGCGCCGATCGCTACCCCAACGCAGGGCACTGCCGGTGCCCCCCCAACAACGACGTTGGCCGTGCAGCCTGACGTCGAACAGCTCAGTGCGGTTTGGCATGCTGGCGCGGAGCGCAGGCGCCACGAACACATGCCAGGTCATATGATCGTGGCTGAGCAGATTGGCCACCTTCGAGCTGAGCTCTCTCAGGCAGCAATCGCCGCTTCAGCCATGAACGACCAGTTTGCGACGGCTGTTGCCACAAAGGATGCTAACATCCTGGATCTTGAGCGCCGCCTCTCAACCACCGTCGCGAATGCAGAAGCGGTGCTGGCCAACCGTTGCACTGCTGAGGAGCGCAGAGAGCTCGTGGAGCTCCACTATCAACTCAGCAGGGACTTGGACCGCAGTCGCAATGAATTGTGCGCCCTCCAGGCTACGCACGATCGGGCTTTGGCTTGGCGGACTCCCGCCCAGACCGCTACTACTGCGACGCTCCAGACCGCCCTCGACGCCTCAGAGAGAGACCTGGCGCGGGCTCATACAGGTGAGCAGAGTCTTACGCCCGATAGGTATCGAACACACCTGCCTTTCATGGTTTGCAATCCATTTGCGCATATCGAGGACATACCTTCTCGATCGTATGGGCCTCGCGATGTTTTGCCTGTAAATCGCACGCTGTTTTCCAAACACCCAACGGCATTACCTAACTCCCCACGTTCCCCCCTCCATGCAGAGAACGCCCCCCTGCGTGCAGAGAACGCCCGCCTGACTGAGGTCGTCGCTCAGCTCACCTGAGAGAACACCGACTTCGGCAAGCGCCCAGTCGCTGGTCCCGCCCTTACCCATGCGGACGTCCTTGCCATCGTCGCGGCGCATGCCGCAGGTACTCCTCGCAATGAGACTCGTGGCGAGCCGATGGACACTGAGGGGGATCCCCGCGGTTCCACCAGCGACGCTCTCTACCAAGGGATCGGGAATGGGAGGACTGTTAGACAGAAGCATGCGTTGCCTCAAGCCGTCCGTCAGGACGACCCCAACCCTACCGAGCCCATTTCGGCTCGCAAGCTGGCTCTGATGCGAGCCCGCAAGGCGCAAGCGGCGCCATCGTACGCCAAGGCCGCAAAGACTGAGGGCTTACTTTTCTACCACTCGGAGGATTATCCTATCGCTCCCTTCGCCGATGCTAAGTTGGCAGCTCATTTGACCGAGTACGCTGACGAGCTCCTCTCGTCCCCCGACGACGAGGACTTGCGTGGAGTGCAGCAGGTGATCGACGATCTTCGCGATCATCTCACCCGTCTCTACAAGGCTAACAAGATGCGCAGGAAAGCCAACTGGATGACCGAGATGCCTGCGAGCATCGAGGAAATCTACACCAGGGATGCCGCCCTTAAGGGTCCGAAGCTGCTGGCCCACTACCCGGCGGCCCATGCCAATGACGACAGGCTCGACGAGAGGTTGCCTCGCTCACCAGACAGGCAGGTGCGGGTTGTTGTTGATTCGGGGTTGTTTAATAAAATAGCTGTCGCTCAGGTCGCCCCGAAGTTCAATCCAGAACCGTTCCAGATCCCCAACGTCTATGCACCCTCGGGTTCTCTCACGGGCAAAATGCAACGCGGTTCGATCCCTCGGGCGGGCGCTACCCCTTCCCTGCCGACAGTCGCACCCGGGGCTCGTGTACCCCCCGATGACCCCGTTTCGGTCTCCGACTACTTCTCGTCGGACGAACTAAGACATCTCCGATCGCCCAGGTTCATCCCGACAGGCGCCGCCTGTCAAACCGACCGCTGATCGCGCTCCTCGGGCAGATGCTCAACCCGAGCCCCCAGCGTCGCCTGCGATGCCTCCGACAGAGCCCCCGGCTCCTGTCCAACCTCGTGCGAAGCGCGCAGCAAAGCTGCCTGCGGACACCCCTTCGCCGACGCGACAGGCTCGCGCGGACACGCCAATGACTCCAGATGCTCCACCATGTTGGCCCGGTTCGCTCCCACCGCTCACCCCTCCTCACGCTGATCGCGCCCCTCATCACGCTGATCGCGACCATGGGTTCGCAAAGCGTATTACTGAGATGAGAAAGGAATTGCGTATCATTGACCACAAACTGTCGGACAAGTGTTCTAAAGCGAAGTTGCGACGATGGATCTTCAATGTATGCACAATCCTCGAGCTCAAGTTTGCCGATGGATACAGTGGGCCGTTCTCGTGAATTGTTCCACATCTGTCGGGCGCATTCACTGGCCAACTCCGTATCACCTTCGACGAAGCGTGGGCTAGCGACGAGTTGGACGGATTGGATTTCATGGGAATCGTGGACTGGGCAGAATCGCTCCTCATGCCCGAACTTTTATCGGAATCACACGTCGCTCTCACCAGACTACACCAAGGTGGCTTGCGCCAAGATAATCGATCCTTGCAGAGTTATTACCACGCCATCAAGTCGGAATTTCGCAAAGTCCCTGATCTCACCGATCGCGAAAAGTTAAACTTCTTTCGCACAGGACTCTCCGACGAACTCCAATCCGTTACACTGGTTTCGGAGCTGGTTAACACCGCAGCGACGCGATTTCGAATCGCTGAGGAAGCGGTTTCGTCGGTGCCCATGTTCTGGGACCGCGAGCAAAGTAATATTTCCCAAAGCCAACGGGTCCTCCCGACCCGGAACCTGGGCTCCGCTGTACGCGGCAAGGAACGGAATCTGTCCGAAAACGTACAACGTCATCACGTGGAATATAATACACCAACCGATTACTACCACTAGAAGAGTCCGTGGCGGACTCCTAGAGGAGGGAAGAGTGTCACGGTATGGCTCGGTATATGTGCCGAATGTCGCTATGGTGTAACAATTCCAAACCGTTACAGCAGGACCTCAGTTTGCAAGGTGCTGATCGCACGCTCGGGAGAGGCTCTATTAGCCGCGGCGCGGGCCGTGGTGGTCGAGGAGGTTACGGACAGGGTGCTGGTCGGGGCCGTTCACAGCCCGTCGAACCCCCGACTTTTCGGGTCAAGACCCTCAGAATGCTATGCACATGAACAACTCGGTCAGCGTCGGGCAAACCATCTGGCTGCAGAACGGAGCTCGCTGCTTCTTCTGTTTCAGCTAGATGAAAACGTGTGCGCAGTCGCTGAATGCTGACCGATGCTGCCGCACACGAGACTTGCCCAACTGGCCTGCCCTCAATGAGACGACATGTCCCGACTGGGCCCTGCGAAGCTCTGCCAGCGATTCCGAGATAGGGTGAACAATTAGGCAACGAAGTACTAACGCAAACTTCTTGTTGGCGAATAGCTTTCATTCGGGAAAAGGTCACCCGAAGTCACCGATGTGCTTTCGCTGCATGCGTCGAAAATGGCGCTGTTGTAGGGCGAAACCAGGACGATTTTAATCACTGTGATGAAAGCCTAAGTCACACTGAAATATTAGTGTGACTTGCGATGACCTGTCAGTGCTCTGACTAATTTTGATAGATGTTTTCGCAGGGTGTCCTTTCACCAGCCTCTCACGTACATTTAGCCAAGGCGGATTGGACGCGGCATGGCGAAATGGCCGTACGATTAGAGCCTTTGCAATATGGCCAAGGTAAGCCACGCCAACCTTCATTCTACCTCTCGTACTCCTACATGATACTTATCAGCATGTATAGCGGTGCTCTCACGCGTTTTATGACTTGGTGACTACTTATGTACTCCCTTAGAACTATCGGCTCTCCTGAGCCAGCTTCCCGTGGGACTGAGTCATCTTGAGATGACTCAGTGGCAGCTTCCTGTCACCTACGTCTCCGGTCTGATCTGTACCCTGTTAGGTTCCTGTCTACCGCCTCCTTTCACCACAGGTGCCCCTTTATGGGTCTCCTGTGTCTGTAACGTTATCCTTGTCTCCGTGTATAGATTGGTGCGTCTGTTCCGCTGCTTTAATCTACTGTCCACTCTACCGGAGTGATTTCAAGCTGATAGGTCATTGGGCTCTTCATCACTACCACTGCTTTGATAATGCAACTTCCGCGAGGGCCTCCTTCCGGCTTTGTGAAACTTACCAAACTTAATGGTGTTTCATGGGCTCGTGGGATCCGCAGTGTCATTGTGAGCAATGGATGTGACCGAATCCTCCCAACGGGGGTGAAGGTTCCTCTAGATTGGCTAGACGACTGCGCGCCAGCGGCCTCTGCTGCCGGAGAGGAGGGTCCTTCCGCCATCAAGGAAGTAACCCCCCCCCGATCAATCCTCCAACTTTACGGTTCCTTCTCTCAATGTTCGACGCCTTTCCTCTGATGTTGAGGATGTCCTGATGAAGCTGTGTTGTGTACATACACAGATCATCCGTTGTGCATCAGACCCGCAGCCTCCTTTCGTCCCTTTCAATTATGATGAAGACTACTCTACTACTACTGATGATGAGGAGGACTTGAAGAGTGCTACGAGTGCTGACTTCGGTGGCGTGACCCCATCTGCTGCTGCCACTCGTGTCTTTGAGACTTCCGCTGTTTCGCCGGTGTATGAGCCTCCTGATCAGCAGATGCCTAATAGAGAGCTTTCGCCTGTGTATCAGCCTCAGCCTTCGTCGGCGCCTCCCTTTGAGCCTGTTCCCCCGGCTTACCCGGAGGTGGCTAAGCCCACTTTCTTGAAGGGCTTCGCTTCTTTTTCCTCTGCATCTGCCCCCATGGAGCGTGGCCTCCCTGGCTACCACACTCGCTCTCGCGAGGCTGCTGTTTCCTCTGCACGCACCTCTGCTGCTGGTGCCTCCCTGGAACCCCCTCCGCCTCCGCCGGTGGAGCTGCCTCCTGCCCCTGGCCCTCCTCCTATGCTGCATACGCGGTCTTGCGCATCTTGGGAGCATCTGCTCACTGGCGGATCTCCTCCGACTTTGAACCTTCGGGACTACCGCCTGATCAACATGGATCGACGGGATGGTGAGTCCTTGAACCGCTCTTTGTACGGTCGGATGGATATGCAGGCTACAATGGCAAATGTTAGTGTGAAGCTGAGGCATCGCCGAGTGATGGCTTTCTCTGAGCTTGGTACCAGGTGTCGTTCTTTTCTTGGTCCACTCACTTCTGGGATTCTGTATCCCCCAGATCATGGTGTTTCCTTTGGTGGTACGAGGCGTAGTGATCACGAGAAGCTTGGTTATCAGTTTGTGCGAGTGCCTGTCCCTCTGTGTCCTGTTAGCCCAGATTTCGAGCTGCTTATGAGTGTTGCGAGGTCCATTCCTGTGATTAGGAACATAGACGACCAGCGCGCTCTTGACGCTGGTCTTGCTGCGGAGTATTTCATGGACATTCGTAGGTCCTTGGCTCCTGTCCCTTCTGCGATTGGAGCTGGGTCTAATACCCTCATTCATGGTGAGTCTCGGTTTGATCCTGCACTGTTTGTTGGGGTTCAGAGCACTGCCTCTCGAACGTCAGGAGTTCATGTGTTTAACTATGATGCTCGCGAACATGGAGGACGATATGGTCAAGGTATACCAGGACTTTGCCACCCCTCGGGATATCCTTTTGGATATCCGGAAGACGCAGTCTGATGCCCTTGCCTCTAGAGTCCCTCTCATGCGTATCGAACTTCATAATGCGCACATGGGCCCTTCTGACCGTGTCGATGATTTCTTTCGCATGGTTCGCAGTCTGTGCACTGACCTCCGCAGTGCTGGACATCCTGTCACTCAGCGCCACGCCATGGAAACCATTGTGAATGGGATCCGTTTGATCCGATTTGAATCGCTGCGGATCCAGTACGGTATGATGTTGGCTAACAGACAGACTGTAGATTACTGGTCTTGTCTGGAGGCATATCGGTCTCTCGAGATTTTGAACATTGCTCTCCCCAGGTCCGACTCCAAGCATCCTGGTTGGTCCCGGGAGATTTTGAACATTGCTCTCCCCAGGTTCCTGCCAATGCTGCGTTTCAGCGTGGGCAGGGATCTGGTTCTCAGGGTTCTGGTTCCAACAAGCGACGTCTGGATTGCACTTGGGGCCCATGCCTCAGCAAGACGACCCACTCGGAGGATCGCTGTTTCACGAAGCATCCGCACCTGCGTAAGACCAAGCTTGGTGCACCGGTTACCAATCCGGTGCCCATGGCCTTGGCCCTTCCAGGTGTGCTTACTCCGCGGCAGCTGGCCTCCTTGCAGGCTCAGATTGATGGGTATGCTTTGGACAAGAAATAGGAGGTACGCTCTGTCCTTTTCTCTTGCACTGCAAAATTTTCAAATGTCTGCAGCCCGAGCCTGTCTGAGGGTGTCTGGCATGTTGATTCTGGAGCTGGGATGTCAATCACAGGTGATATGTCTTTGTTCACTGTGTTTCATGCTTCTGAGACCGGGCCAGCAGTTAAATTTGGTGATGGTGTGGTTCAACGGTCTGTGGGTCAGGGTTCTATTGTGTTAGGTAGTGATTGGTTACCAACACCAATCACTTTAACCAATGTTCTCTACATCCCACACTGTCCGGTGAACCTCATGTCAGTAAATGCTGTTGCCCATGCTCACAACTGCAAGATTTCTTTTGATAGTCTTAGTTGTACTGCCACACAGGGCTCTTCTGTTCTGTGGTCTTTCCCTGCCTCCAGTGATGGTGTGTACAAGTTTGCATGTAGGCCTTGTCACACCCCTCGTGGCCGTTTGTATGGTGCTGAAGATTATCCAGCTTTTGCTCTTGATGTTGATGAGGATGGTGGAGTTGTGATCCCTACCACTCCTGAATGGTTGTGGCATAGGCGGCTGGGTCACCCTGGCTATGATGCCATGCACAACCTTGTAAGGAAGGGTTTGGTTCAGAACTTACCCCTCACTCTCCAACAGGTGCAAAGACTGTCTAAGATCCCATGTGATGCTTGTCAGAAGGCAAAGGGAAAACGTATCCCTTTTCCTAAAGAAAGCAAAACTAGGATACGTGCCCCATTACCACGCCTTCACTTGGACATCATGGGGCCATTTAATATTAGGGGCTTGCGTGGGGAGTTTTATGTTCTGTGTCTCACTGACCAATACTCTGGCTATGCTGAGGTCTTGTGCTTGAGAACCAGGGATGAAGCTCCCTTAGCAGTTCAAACTACCATCCTCAGATGGATGACTCAGCTGCATGGATTTGTTTTCAAGTGTCTTAGGTCTGACAGGGCTAAGGAATTTATAGTGAAGTGGTTCGAGGATTGGTTAGAATCGGTTGGTGCTGTGCATGAATTGTCCATGGCGTACACTGCTCAGCAGAATGCGACTGTGGAACGGTACAATGGGGTCCTTCAGAACGTAGCTAGGAGCATTCACTTGGAGTCTAAGCTCACTAAGTCCTTCTGGCCCTATGCCTTCCTCGCCGCGTGTTACCTACGCAACCGGCTGCCTAATCAGGGTGACAAGACTCCTTATGAGTTGTTCTTTGGGGTTCTACCTGATGTATCGTTATTGCGCGTGTTCGGGTGCCCATGCTATGTTACCTTAGTGAATGGGAAGAAGCGCAATAAGCTTGACGAAAGGGCGTTATCTGGTAGACTGGTTGGGTATTCTCTGGTGAGTAAGGGTTATTTTGTTTGGGTTCCGAAGTTGCGCCAGGTGGTAGAGAGTCGTGATGTGCTCTTCTATGAACAGTTTAGCTATAACTGTATCCCTGGGCTCTTTCCCTATGATGGATCTCAGTATTTTTCTCGCACCCCTGCTGCTATCATCGGTAAAGGGCTTGATACTACTGACAATGTCCTGGGCCCTTTACCAACCCCGATTGTTGACCGCTTTACTGGTCATGGGATGACGATGCGTCCCAGGCCAGGTAATGATGGTGCTGTATCGCGTGCGGAGGCATTGGGCCAGGGGGAGTCTGATGTTCCTTCAAGCTCTAATTTATTCGAATCTCAGGGGGTCGCCGGGCCTTCCTCTGCGCCACGTTTCGTCGGTGAAGTCGTAGGATTAGGACAGCCTCGGGTCATAGTGGAACCTAGTACAGGTCCACTGCCCACTAGTCGCCACCCCCCGTCCACCTATTCGGATAGCTCGCGGGAGTTGTTGATCACTTCACCCCCTGCTATACCTGGTGGTTTATACCGGACCAGGCATTGCGACGATGTGGCCGTCACAGATGATGTGAGTGATGACCTCGAACACTGGTCCGGGTCAGATACTGCGTATGGCTGGGGTGTTCCAGTGTACCCAGGCTTCGACGATTTAGAGGCAAAGGAGGCCGGCCTTGTTCAACCACGCATGAGTGCTGCGCTGGGGGCTTTATTACCGGTTACTGCTGATACTGCTGATATCCCCGCTGCCCATGTACAAGTACACTGCTTGTACGTGGGGGCTTTTATTTCTACCTCTACTGAACTCTCTTATAAAGCTGCAATGTTACCTACCAACCCTGACAGAGATCTCTGGCTGCAGGCTATGAAGGATGAGATGGCCTCCCTCCATGCTCATGGCACTTGGGTCCTCACTCCACAGCCTCCTAGGCAGAGGATTCTATCTGGCAGATGGTTATTTGTCAAGAAACATGGGGCTGATGGTTCTTTGCGTTTTAAAGCTCGTTTTGTAGTTCGTGGTTTTCTGCAACGTCCTGGGCTGGACTACCATGATGTATATGCCCCCGTCTCCTCTAAAGCAGGTCTTCGTGTGCTCCTTGCTGCCATCACTCATAGAAAAATGTTTGTGAGGCAGCTGGACATCAAGACTGCATTCTTGAATGCCAAGCTGGAACCTGGTCTGGACCTGTTCTGTTACCAGCCTGAGGGCTTTCATGAACTTGGTCCTGACAATGTTCCCCTTGTGTGCAAGCTGATTAAATCTCTTTATGGTTTGAAGCAGACAACCAGGGCTTGGAGCAAAGATGTAAAGCAGGTTTTGGTTGCCCACGGTTTTACCATGTGCAAAGCTGAACCTGCTCTGTATTTCAGGAGGGATTCTACTGGTGGGTGGAGCTATGTCCTGACCTATGTGGATGACTTTATCTGTGCTTTTAGTGAGCTGCATAGGTATGCCTTGCTGATCAAGGCTATGGAAGCAGCTGGGTGGGAAGTCAAGGAAATGGGTGTACCTGTCCAGTTCCTTTCATTGGACATGACTTGTACACTTGATTCTGACGGCAGGTGTGTTAAGATCGACCTCTCCCAGCACTCCTACATTGTTGAGCTGGTGGAGCAGTTTGGTCTCACTGCTGCTACCACGCCCAAGTTTTCAGTTCCCATGTCCAAGTGCACTGTCACTGATCCTCCTGGAGAACCTCTGGCCTCTAATAGCCAGTACCTCTCTCTTGTGGGGGATTTGCTGTACCTGGCTACCTGCACAAGGCCTGATATTTCTTTTGCTGTGAGCTACCTGTCCAGGTTTTCTGCTCAACCCACTGCCCCCCTGTGGGCTGCAGCCAAGCGCTTGCTTTTGTATTTGAGAGAACATTCCCATCTGGGCCTCACTTACACTCACAGCCCTGGTTTCTCTTTTACTGTCTTTAGTGACTCATCCTTTGCTGATGATGGGTCTGACAGGAGATCTCAGACTGGCTATGCTGTGCTTGCTGGAGGCTGCCTTGTGAACTGGATGAGCAAAAGGCAACCCACTGTTGCTGTTAGCTCCAGTGAGGCTGAGTATCAGGCCCTGTCTCAGACTGCCAGGGAGGTGCAATGGTTGAAAAAGTTGAGAATTGATCTAGGGCTGCCTTGTGACCTGGTCACCATTCAGGGTGACAACTTGGGGTCCTTGAGCTGGGCCAATGACTGTCAGCTGCTCCCTCGCAACAAGCACATTGATGTCATCCATCACTATATCCAGGAGCTGGTGGAGGATGGCCAGGTGGATGTTGCCTATGTTAACACTAAGGACAACTGTGCTGACCCCTTCACCAAGCCCCTTGATCCTATGGTGTTCTGGCGTTTCATTCGCATGTTTGGAATGACTGCTTCTCCTTAAACCAATTTTTTTGGTTACATGTATTCTAGAATTTTGGTTACATGTATTCTGGAATTTTTGGTTACATTTAGAGTTTCTTTAAGTTATCATTGATTGGCATTAGGTTCCTATTTCCGGATCGGGTTTTCTATACCGTTGTTACCCGACTTTGATATTTAGTTGTCCTCTTATATCCACTTGGCAAATGTTGGTTCTTTGCCTTGCTTCATACCTTCCCTTACTCCCTTCGGGTTTCATTTGAAGTTTCTCTCGATTTTTTTTTCCCGGAGTTCTTTGATTTTTTTTTTTTAATTTGTTACATATAGTTCTATGTCACCAGTGCCATAGGTGGGGTAGTACTATTGTATGTCACCTGTGTCATAGGTGGAGTATCAGCATGTATAGCGGTGCTCTCACGCGTTTTATGACTTGGTGACTACTTATGTACTCCCTTAGAACTATCGGCTCTCCTGAGCCAGCTTCTCGTGGGACTGAGTCATCTTGAGATGACTCAGTGGCAGCTTCCTGTCACCTACGTCTCCGGTCTGATCTGTACCCTGTTAGGTTCCTGTCTACCGCCTCCTTTCACCACAGGTGCCCCTTTATGGGTCTCCTGTGTCTGTAACGTTATCCTTGTCTCCGTGTATAGATTGGTGCGTCTGTTCCGCTGCTTTAATCTACTGTCCACTCTACCGGAGTGATTTCAAGCTGATAATACTAGGGCAGTGTGCCCGTCGTACCGACGGCAGGCCTCCTCCGGGGGCCTCCTCCCTCCCCACGACCCCCAATGAAATGACTTTTGGAGGGTCACCCCGGGGTCACCCACCCACTCATTTTCCATCCCCATTCACATTAGGCGGCTGGTCATCGTGCACTGTTTCCATGATCATCACCATCACACTGACAGTTGAGTGGCAGATGGCCACAACACAAATGTACTTGCAACACCATTAACCCCCCCCCCCCCCCCCCCCCCCCCCCCCCCCCCCCAAGAGCAGCTTGATTCCTGGGGAAACGGACACAGCGTTGTAGGAATCAATGCGATGCCTTTCAGGTCTGACCGAAGTTAGAGGGCAAGGGGAAGTAGCATCTAGGGAGCATGTTAGGCATAGCATTTTGTGAGCGGACCCTTCCCACCCCGCAAACTCCTGAATCAAAGAGTCGCTCGTTTGGTACCAAGCAGACACATCGCTGCAGGAATAAATGCGTTGCCCATCAGCTATCAGCTATGCCCTCGCTGGAATTGAAGACTAGGGGGGAAAAGCAGGGAGCAGCTGTTAGTGAGAGGTCCGAGAACAATCTGCATGCAGCGCAAAATTGTTAGGCATTGATGCCGGCAGGGAGTAGAAGGGCACGCATTCCCGCCCAGTGCAAAGCATGTTGGCCATGAGCACGCCCTGTCAGAGCTTTGTCCCTGTTGCAAGTGAAAAAAGGGCGTCAAGCATTCAATTCAACGGCAGCAGTTGTAATACTCGTGGAGAAGTAGCTTCTGAGTGAGCGCTCATAAGCGACTGAGGTGGTTTGGCCAAAACTGGTCTAGAACACCTGCCTATCGCTGATTTGAGGTTCCCAGGGCTGGTCCATGCTTGTGTAGATTGAACGATTAAGCGAGGAGCTGGGGATCACGAGATGGAAAAGCAGCCAGCAAGCGAGCAGGAGAACGATAAGAGAGTGTTGTAACGGGGAGAGCAGCAAGGTTAGGTGGTTCAGCAAGAGCTCATATCGAAGTTAGTGGACAGTATAAGTGCGCGTGCAAATCCGGGGATGGAGAAAAAGTTGAAGACAAACATGCTTGGGTGAGGGAGCAAAGCGCCCATTGTGGTGCGGGCCAAGGCATTGTCAGATCGCGGAGCGCGAAGAGCGCGCTTGGCGCTGTTGCAAGGTGAAAGCAGGTGAAAGATGCGGGTTTGAACTCGTCGGGGGAGGTGAAAGCGTTTGAAAATCGAGGGTTGAGGTGGACTTGTGCCAGATCAGCAGTTGGCGGTTGAGGTGTAAATGTGCCAGACCATGAGGGAAATGCTTGCCAGATAAGCGGAACCATTGCCAGTTAAGCCCTGAACCCGTGACAACGGTCGGTCGGTCGGTCGTCGGGCGGACAACACAACTTTAATAGTACTAGCATCTGAGCCCGTCGTACCGACGGGAGGCCCCCCCCCCCCCCCCCCCCCCCCCCCCCCCGAACCTAGGACGACGATGGACGGAGCAGGTGTTCCGAGAGGAACGACAGGTCAGCTTTATTCATCACAGGTCATGAAGCTCATTCCCGTGGCGCCCGGTAAATAGTGAGCATCCCTAGAGGAGGAAAAAGAAGGGAAAGTCCGTGCCATCCGCGGAAGTGTCGAGTACGAAGGCAAACTGCAGTATAAAGCTGTGCGCACCTGTTGTCCTCTTGGATTCGCTGGGTTTGCTCATTCCCTGGTGCAGCTGGCCCAGAGCGTTGCATAAAATCGTGGGTGGGCAAGTTGTCCCCGGCCGAGGGCATGCAGCAACAGGGGGTTGAACAGCCAAGAACTAAGAAGTGTTGAGGACCACGCCTGCGTCGGTGAGAGAGCAAAGCTCCCACGGTGGTGGGGGCCTCGACATGGCGGGTGAAGAAGAGGAAGGGTAATCAAAGAGGAGATTGGCCTTTCTGAAAGAGGGAAGCGCATGGGCGCGAAATGGTCGCATTAATGGGCCAAACGGCAAGGCACTGAAACCTTTGGAAGTGGTAGGAAGTTTGAGGCACAATGCCGAGCAGCCTTGGACGGGCGGACGGCTAGAAAAAATCGTTGGTGCCAATCCGCGATGATGACAGGTCAGCCGCTTTCATGAAAGGTCAGCAAGCTCGCTCCCGTGCCGCAGGCTGCAGCGCAGACCCGAGATCCAGGGCCACGTCGGCGCCAGCCAGGTCGACGAAAAAGGGAGATCCTGCCAGGTGGTACCCCAGCCGTAGCAGCAAAACCCGGACGGACAACGCGCTATTATAGATATGATAGATTCTTCCCTCCCTCGCCCACCGCATGTGTTCGTTGCTACTTGATATTTTTGGTGTCCTGCTTTGTTACCTCCTTTCTTTCCAGCTTTCCTTCAGATTACTGCGCAATGCCCTCTGCCGCCTTCCGCATGGACAAGCGCAGGGTAGTGCGTCAGATTGTTTTTGAAATTTGACCAATGCTCTCGTCCTATCTCCTACACAAATTCCCTTACATCGGTTCCGCTAATTCTTGCAACCGATCCGTCTATGCTAGACCTGTGTAGGTTGTTAGTGCATCTGCTGGATGCATGGCATCTTGCAGCCAGCGGCCCTTTTGTCGTCAACTCCTCAACCAGGAAGCCCGGTCGGCGCTGCTGTACTCCCACCGCATGAATAAGCTGCATAAATTGCAGCATCTCGGCAGCCCACCCGACGTTGCTCTGGACACGGTCAAATATGGTGGTATGTGGAGTGTACTGCCCAAGGAGCATGGCTTCAGCTTGGCTGGGATGGCAGCATGATTAGTTGGCTCTGTGCAAAGTAGGATGCTGGGACAACTTGCTCCCAACTCTTATGTGAGTCATACTTCCACCTGTTCTCTCCTGGGCCTGAGTAGAGCTTGAAAGGACATGGGGCCTTACACTCTAGTGGGATCATGCACTGCCCTGGCTGCATGGTGCCCTTGAGCATTGTATCAGGAGATCATGCATGGCAGTTATCCCTTGAGACCCTGCATGATAGATGGTGGCAGCACTGTGTCTATTTGGCTGACGCACTAGACCCATGTCCATGGCATGCATCTTCACAGTGGGTTCACTCGTAGTGGTTGTGGTATGGTAGTCTTGGAACGTTGCCTCTTGCGTTGTGGTGGAGACTGGTTCTCCTTGCTTTGCTGGGTGTTGGGTGACAGTCCAACCTTGTCTTTATGCTTGGGTCTTTCGGATCCATTCTGCATGGTAAACTAAAAAAAGGGTGTCAATATATGTAACTATGCCCGCCCTTCTTTTTGCAGGGACCCATGCATGCTCTGTGTGGAAGCGGTCTGAAGGTTGCTTGTAGGTAGGGTTTCACAACAATGTGGCCTAGGGAGTTCTGACCTGATCACATGCCTAAATAGTGTCCACCTGCTTGCATGCCTCCTTTCGTGCATGCCTGTCTGTATGCCTGCCTTTTTATCTTCCTCCCTAGTGACTGATTGGCTGACTATCTGGATGGTGACTTCTGCTTGGAGGTGCTAGGCATAGAGTGTTCAGCCCATGGAAAAGTGGCTTGGTTGCCTGCCTGCGTGCCTGTCTGTTGCACGCATGTTTACTTGCTTGTCTGTCTGCTTGAGCGCTTGGCCATTGTTGACACAGGAGAAGAGGGTTAAACCTATCATCAAAAATGAAGTAAAGGGTGCTACATAATTTAAATATGCCTGCATTCTGTATTTGCAGGGACCATTGCTCTGTCTTCCCTCCCAGTTCTGATGTTCCACTGTCACATGAGGCTGCTAGACAACAACGTAAGTGATAACTGAAGCTTGCTTGTAGGTGCGGTTTCGCAACAGTAGTGTGGCATAGGGAATTGTGTCTTGATTCATGCATAGGTAATGCCCACGTGCATCTGTCTATGTTTGTGTCATTGTCTCTGTCATCGTCTCTATAACTGCATCTGTAATATGCTTCTGTCTATGTCCTGCCCTCCATTGATCTCTAGCGCATACCCTGCTCTGCACGTCACTGTCCTCCTCCTTGCCGTCCTCCATGCCCTTCATTGCTATGTAACGCAGGCCATGCTCTGCTAATCACCATCCTGCCCCTATCCGTGCTCCCTGTCCTTAATTGCTCTCTAACGCCTGCCCTGCTCTGCCCATTACTGTCGTCCTGTCCTTTCCCATTATCCCTGCCCCTCTTTGCTCTCAAACGCCTGCCCTGCTCTGCTCATCACTGTCGTCCTGACCCTTGCCATTATCCCTGCCCCTCTTTGCTCTCTAACACCTGCCCTGCTCTGCTCATCACTGTCATCCAGCCCCTTGCCATTATCCCTGCCCCTCTTTGATCTCTATCGCATGCCCTGCCTTGTTCATCACTGCCGTCTTGTCTCTTGCCATTATCCCTGCCCCTCCTTACTCCCTAACACCTACCCTGCTCTGCTCATCACTGTAATCTTGCCCCTTGCCATTGTCCCTTCCTCTATTTGCTCTCTAATGCCTGCCCTCCCTTATTCATCACTGTCGTCCTTCCCCTTGCCATTATCCCTGCCCCTCCTTACTCCCTAACACCTACCCTGCTCTGCTCATCACTGTCGTCTTGCCCCTTGACATTATTCCTGCCCCTCTTTGCTCTCAAACGCCTGCCCTCCCTTGTTCATCAATGTCGTCTTGCCCCTTGCCATAATCCCTGCCCCTCTTTGCTCTCTATTGCATGCCCTGCCTTGTTGATCACTGCCGTCTTGCCTCTTGCCATTATCCCTGCCCCTTCTTACTCCATAACGCCTACCGTGCTCTGCTCATCACTGTCGCCTTTACCCTTGCCATTGTCCTTGCCCCTCTGTGCTCTCTAACGCCTACCCTGCTCTGCTCATCACTGTCCTCCTGCCCCTTGCCATTATCCCTGCCCCTCTTCGCTCTCTAACGCCTGCGCTCCCTTGTTCATCACCATCATCCTGCCCTTGCCATTATCCCTGCCCCTCCTTACTCCCTAACACTTACCCTGCTCTGCTCATCACTGTCGTCTTTTGCCCCTTGCCATTATCCCTGCCCCTCTTTGCTCTCTAACACCTGCCCTCCCTTGTTCATCAATGTTGCCTGGGCCTTGCCATTATCCCTGCCTCTCTTTGCTCTCTATTGCATGCCCTGCCTTGTTCATCACTGATGTCTTGCCGCTTGCCATTATCCATGTCCCTCCTTACTCCCTAACGCCTACCCTGCTCTGCTCATCACTGTCGTTTTGCCCCTTGCCATTACCCCTGCCCCTCTGTGCTCTCTAACGCCTGCCCTGCTCTGCTCATCACTGTCCTCCTGCCCCTTGCCATTATCCCTGCCCCTCTTCGCTCTCAAACGCCTGCCCTGCCTTGTTCATCACCATCGTCCGGCCCTTGCCATTATCCCTGTCCCTCCTTACTCCCTAACACCTACCCTGCTCTGCTCATCACTATCGTCTTGCCCCTTTCCATTATCCCTGCCCCTCTTTGCTCTCTAACACCTGCCCTCCCTTGTTCATCAATGTCGTCCTGCCCCTTGCCATTATCCCTGCCTCTCTTTGCTCTCTATTGCATGCCTTGCCTTGTTCATCACTGCCGTCTTGCCTCGCTCTTGCCATTATCCCTGCCCCTCCTTACTCCTTAACACCTACCTGCTCTGCGCATCACTGTCGTCTTGCCCCTTGCCACTATCCCAGCCCCTCCTTACTCCCTAACACCTACCCTGCTCTGCTCATCACTGTCGTCTTGCCCCTTGCCATTGTCCCTGCCCCTCTTTGCTCTCTATTGCATGCCCTGCCTTGTTGATCACTGATGTCTTGCCTCTTGCCATTATCCCTGCCCCTCCTTACTCCCTAACGCCTACCGTGCTCTGCTCATCACTGTCGTCTTTCCCCTTTCCATTGTCCCTGCCCCTCTGTGCTCTCTAACGCCTGCCCTGCTCTTCTCATCACTGTCCTCCTGCCTCTTGCCAATATCCCTGCCCCTCTTCGCTCTCTAACGCCTGCGCTCCCTTGTTCATCACCGTCGTCCTTCCTCTTGCCATTATCCCTGTCCCTCCTTACTCCCTAACACCTACCCTGCCCTCCCTTGTTCATCACTGTCGTCTTGCCCCTTGCTAGTGGGAAAGCAACATGATGGCTATATGTAAGTATGACTATGTACGTCATATCCTTCACGTGCGTACATGTATGCAATGTGACCCCCCACACCCGCCAATGATCCTAAATACCTGAGGCGCCCCAGGGATAACCGGCAGGCCACACGTACACACATGCAGGTTAAGGACATGACAAGTCATCATACATACAGACGCCAAACATGCCACCAGCACACTGCTAGGAAGGACACGCACAAAATGTCACAATTACATGCCAAGGGAAACCGGCCGACGCACCTTGTTCATCCTTGGAGCAGCAGGCCAGGGAAGGGCATGCGTGTGTACGTGTGTACATATACATGGGCATACATGCACAAGCACTCATACAGAAACACAACTAATAACGAATCAATGTGTGGGAGCACTACTTGCCTTTCTGTGCTCATGTGCAACATACTTGGCCCACTTCCAGCGTTTGGCGTTGTTCCGGATCTGCAAGTCAATGGAATTATGCATGAGTAAGAAGACAAGATCAATGTGTGCCAAGCAAGGGCCAGTCAAATAAAGTCACCCCCCTACCCTCTTCCCCCTCATACATACACGCACACTAGTACTAGCCCCACCATATCTACCTGCCAGGCGTATCTGAACTAAAGGAATCCCCCCCCCCCCCCCCCCTTTTATCACTCCCCCCCCCCCCCCCCCCCCCCCCCATCTCTTTCATCCCCCTCCCATCTCTTTCATCCCACCCCCCCCCCCACCCCCCCCCCCCCCCCCCACCCCCCCCCCCCCCCCCCCCCCCCCCCCCCCCGCCCCCACCCCCCCCCCCCCCCCCCCCCCCCCTCCCCCCAACCCCCCCCCCCCCCCTCCCCCCCCCCCCCCCCCCCCCCCCCCCCCCCCCCCCCCCCCCAACTTTATCAATCCCCCCCCCCACCCCCCCCCCCATCTTCTTTCTCCCCCTCCCATCTCTTTTCCTCCCACCCCCCTCTCTATAACCCCCCCCCCCCCCCATTATATTCATCCCACCCAATCTCTTTATCCCCCCCCCCATCTCTTTTCTCCCAACCCATCTCTTTCATTTCCCCCCCCCTTACCCCCCACCCCACACGACCCCCCTCCCTCCCCTGCTCACTTCAGAACCACCCACACAACGAGCAGGCCCCTCACAGGTTACGCCATTCAGCATACCGACACCTGGCCAGGGTGGCCACGCGCAGGCAGGAACGGGAAATTGAAGTATTCACGGACGGTTCATCAACACCTACCTGGATTGTCAGAGGACAATGCTTCATCCAAAACGCGGGACTTGGCAGTTCTTTTAGGCCTGCGGACTGGGATGGTTAGGTTAGCTACGAGATCTTGAACTTGCGCCACTGACGCATTGCGTAGGTTGCAAGGGTCAGGAGATAAAATCAAATGACATGCGTCAACGAAAAACAAACTCTGGTTTGAGGCGGGGTACCGGTTTAGCGCAAGCATCTTGGAGTTCGGGTTGGAGGAGCCTGGTTGTGGCTGGTAGTATGGTGGGCAAACGGTTGGCAGAGAAGCGAGATTTATTGCAAGGATTGCAGGTTGAAGAACGAGAGGAGGGGGAAGGGTAGTGGGAAGATGTAAATGGACGGCTGAGACGAGCGAGAGATAGATAGAGCTCTCCTCTATCGCGCCTCTATAATACTATAGAGAGAATATCCTCTCTATGATTCTCAGCGTCCTATCTCGCTCTCGCTATCTTTCTCTCTCGAACTATCTCGATCTCTCTATTCTCTGAGATCTCTCTATCTCTCTTCTATCTCTCTCTCTCTATGTCTCTCTCTCTCTCTCTCTCTCTCTCTCTCTTCCTCTCTCTCCTCCTCTCTCTCTCTACTATGTTCTACTATCTCTCTATATCTATTCTCCTCCTTCTTCTCTCTCTCTCGCTCTCTCTCTCTAATCTCTCTCTCTCTTCTATCTTTCTATCTCTCTCTCTATCTCGCTCTCTCTATTCTCCTCTCTCTCTCTCTGCTCTCGCTTCTCTCTATCTCGCTCTTCTATCTCTCTCTCTTCTCTCTCTTTCTCTCTCTCTCTCTCTCTCTCTCTCATATCTTATGCTATATCTCTCGTTACTTCCTGAAACGCTCCCCGGTAGCCATTTTCTTCTACTTTTCGAGGTCAAAAGGCCAGACGACATTTATAATTTGCTTGTTATCTGCTCTGCGAGCGAGCTCCCGGGGGTAAGCAGTGTTGCTGCTTTGCAGTACACGCAAGTGCGCTTGTGAGTGAAGCCAGCGCTAGACAGCAGCGCCGGGAAATGCTACCTCTGGGCGCTGTGCCCAGCAACTAACTAATTGGTTTGTGCACGATGTGCGTGGTGCGTTTCGAATCCTAAGTTTACTGCTCCTACCTGCGCTGCACAAACGGATACCTACCCTAACCTTGTACCCTGCCTTAAACCTCTACCTACCCTACTCTCTACCTACCTACCATCTACCTACCTACCGTCTCATACCTACCCTACCCTCGACCCTACCCTACTCTCTATCCTAAACCTCACCCTCTACCTACCTACCATCTCTACCTACCACCCTACCCTCTACCTTACCCTACCGTCTACATCCCGACCACCCTACCCACCCACCGCTCACCTACCACTACTCTCTACCTACCACTACCCTCTCGTACCTACCTACCGTCTCCCATAACCTACCCTATACCCTCTCATGCCCTACCTACCACTACCATTACATACCTACCCTAAACCCTACCCTCTACCTACCCTACTCTCTACCTTCCTACCCTCTACCGTACCTACCGGTCACATACCGATACGCGCGTACAACCTTGGACCCGCCTCTCCCTCCTTACCCTCTCAGCCTAACCCGATACTCTCTACCACCTCCCCGCTACCTACCTATCCGTCTACATCCCTACCCGTTGCCACCGGCCTCTAACCTAACTCTACTCTCTACACCTAGCCTACCCTCTACAACCTACCGTCTACATACCTACCCTACCCTCATACCTACCTTACCTGTCTACAATACCTTAGCCCTACCCTCCATATACGCGTACCTCTACTCTCTACCTACCTACCCTCTACCTACCTACTCGTCTACATACCTACCCTACCCTCTACCTACCATACATCTACATACCTTACCTACCCTCACTAACCTACCCCTACTCTCTACCTACCTACCCTCCTAGTACCTACCTACCCTCTCCCATACTAGCATACCCTACATAACCTACCTCTACCTACCCTACTCTCTACCTACTACCCTCTACCTACCTACCGTCTAATACCCTACCCTAACCCTCTACCTCCCCTAACTCTCTACCTACCATACCCTCTACCTACCCCCCTCTACACTACCCTTCTCTTCTCCTACACCACCCCAACACCCTCTACCTACCCTAGCTCTCTACCTACCTACCCTCTAACTACCCTACCTACCGTCGTCTACCATCCTACCCTACCCTCTACACATACCCTGCCTTACCCCCCTAACCTACCCTACTTCCATACCTACCTACCCTCCAACCTACCCTACCGTCCTACATAACCTACCCTACCCTCTACCTCCCCTACTCTCTCCCTACCCTACCCTCTACTACCTAACCGTCTACAATAACACTTACAAACACTCACCCTCATAACACTACCAACCCTACTCTACTACTCTACCTACCTACCCTCTACACCTAACCTACCCTCATAACCCACCTACCCTTCTATCTACCCTACCCCACCCTACAACCCTAAACCACTCGTACCTACCACCTACTCTCTAACTACTAACCACCCTCTACCCTACCCTACCGTCTACATACCTACCCCTCCCTCTACCTGGCCCTTACCCTCTCCCCTACCCTAACTCTCTACCCTACCTACCCTCTACCTACCTACCGCTAACATACCTACCCTACCCCTCTACCTACCCCTACTCTCTACCTACCTAAACTCTACCATACCTACCTTCTACATACCTACCCTACCCTCTACCTACCCTACTCTCTACCTACCTACCCTCTACCTACCTACCGTCTACATACCTACCTACCCTCTACCTACCTACTGTCTACATACCTACCCTACCCTCAACCTACCTACCGTCTACATACCTACCCTACCCTCTACCTTCCCTACTCTCAACCTACCTACCATCTACCCTACCTACCTCTACCTACCTACCCCTAACCCTCTACTACCGCTACACTCTCCTTATCCTACCTCTACCTACCTACCGTCTACATAAACCTACCCTAACCTCTACCTACCTACCCTCTACCTCCCCCCTACCATTCCTACCACCCCCCTACCCTTTACCTACCTACTGTCTACATACCTACCCTACCCTCTACCTACCTACCGTCTACATACCTACCCTACCCTCTACCTTCCACCTCTCTACCTAACCTACCCCTCTACCCTAACCCCTACCTATAACCTACCGTCTACATACCTACCTACCACCCTATCCCTACCTAATCTCTACCCTACCTACCCTCTACCTAACCTACCTTCTACACCTACCCTACCCTCTACCTTACCTACTACCGTCTACATAACCTACCACTAGACCCTCTACCTACCCTACGACTTCTCTACCTACCATACCAGTCTACCATCCTACCTAAAACCCTCTACCTACGCCTACCTCTCTTACCCCCTACCCTCTAATACCCCCTACCTACCGTTACATCCCACCCTCCCCTCTACCTAACCCTAACTCTCTACCCTACCTACCCTCTACCACCTACCCTCTACCATCCTACCCTCTACCAATACCACACTATCTACCAATACCCACCCATACCCTCTCCTACCCGACTCTCTACCTACCTACCCTCTACCTACCTACCGTCTAAACATCCCTACCCCACCACATCTACCTGCCCCTTGCCCTCTACCTACCCTACACTCTCTCTACCTACCTACCCTCTACCTACCTCCGTCTACATACTACCCTACCCTTACCCATACCCTAACTCTCTAACCCTACCTACCCTCTACGTAACCAACCAAAGTTACCGTCTACATACCTACCTACCCTCTACCGTACCTACTGTCTACATACCTACACTAGATACCCCTCTACCTCCCCTACTGCTCTACCTACCTAACGCCTCTTACCATAACCTCCGTCTACCTACCTACCCTAACCCTTTATCCCTACCTACTGGTGCTACATACCTACCCTACCCTCTACCTACCTACCGTCTACTACCTACCCTAACACCTCCTCCACCTTCCCTTACTCTCTAACCTCCCGTACCCTCTAACTTACCCCCGTCTATATCCTACCTAACCCTCTACCTTACCCTACACCTAACACTCTACCTTCCTACCCTCTACCTTCCTACCTGTCTACATACATACCCTACCCTCTACATACCCACCCTCTACCCTACCTTACCGTCTACATACCGTACCCTACCCTCACATACCTAACACAGTCTACATACCTACCCTAGCCGTCATACCACCCTAGAACTCTAAACCCTCCGGACCCTCTACCTACACAACCGTCTGCATACTACTCGCTACCCTCTACCCTCTACTGAGCTAATCGTCTACATACCTACCTATACCCTCTACCTACCCTACTCTCTCACCCTCTACCTACCCCTCTACCTACCTACCGTCTACATACCTACCCTACCCTCTACCTACCCTACTCTCTACCTACCTACCCTCTACCTACCTACCGTCTACATACCTAACAAACCTCCCGCTTACAATCGTCCTTACCCTCGACCTTACACCCTACCTCTCTATCTACCTACCCCCCAAACCCCTACCCCTACTAAACCTACCGTCTACAACACATAACCTAACCTCTACCTACCTACCCTGCTCTACATACCTACTCTCTACCCTGCCTCTTACCTACCCTCTACCTATACCTACCATCTACAATACTACCCTACCCTCTACACCTTACCGACCGTCTACATACCCATACCCTATCCCTCTCCCTACCCTACCATCTACCCTCCTACCCTCTACCACCTACCCCAACCGTCTACTACCTACCCTCCCTCTACCTACCTACGTCTACATACCTACCCTACCCATCTACCACCCTACTCTCTACCCTACCTACCCTCTAACCTACCTACCGTCTACATAACCTACCCTACCCTCTACCATACCCTACTCTCCAATACCTACCTACCTACCCTCTACCTACCTCCGTCACATACCCTACCCTACCCCACAATGCCTTATACCCTCTACTACCACCCGACTCTCTACCTCCTACCCGCTACCTACCTACCGTCTACGAACCTACCATACCCTCTACTACCCTATCTCTCTACCTACCTCCCCTCTACAATACCTCCGTCTACATACCTACCCTACCCTCTACCCTACCTACCACGTCTACATACCTACCCTACCCTCTACCTTACCCTACTTCCCCTACCCTACCACCCTTCTCCCTACCCACCCGTCTACAACCTACCCTAAACCCTACCCTTTACTACCCTACTCTCTACCTACCTACCCTCTACCTACCTACCCTCTACCTACCTAACCCTCTACCCAACAATACCAATAACCGTCTAGCTCTGTACCTACCCCTACCCTGGTACCTGCCTTACCCCTCTACCACCCCTTCTCTCTCCTACCTACTACCCTCTTCACTACCTACCGTCTACATACCTACCCTAACCCTCACCCTATACCTACCCACTCTCTACCTACCTACCCTCTACATACCTAAACGTCTACACTACCTAACCCTACCCTCTAACCTCTACCTACCTACCGTCTACATACCTACCTCTAACCCTACCCTCTACCTACCCTACTCTCCTAACCCTACCAACCCTCTCCTACCTACCGTCTACATACCTACCCTACCCTCTACCTACCCTACTCTCTACCTACCTACCCTCTACCTACCTACCGTCTACATACCTACCCTACCCTCTACCTACCCTACCCTCTACCTACCTACCCTCTACCTACCTACCCTCTACCTACCCTACCCTCTACCTACCTACCCTTTACCTACCTACCCTACTCTCTACATACCTACCCTCTACCTACCCTACTCTCTACCTACCTACCCTCTACATACCTTCCGTCTACATACCTACACTACCCTCTACCTACCTACCGTCTACAATACCTACCCTAACTACCCTAACCCCTACCTACCCTACTTCTCTACCTACCTACCCTCTACCTACCTAAACCACCGTCTACATACCTACCCTACCCTCTACCTACCCTACCGTCTACATACCTACCCTACCCTCTACCTACCCTACTCTCTACCTACCTACCCTCTACCTACCTACCGTCTACATACCTACCCTACCCTCTACATGCCTTACCCTCTACCTACCCTACTCTCTACCTACCTACCCTCTACATACCTACGCTACATACCTACACTACTAACCCTCTACCTACCTACCTACCGTCTACATACCTACCCTAACCCTCGACCTACCCTACTCTCTACCCACCCCTACCCTCTACCTAACCGTACCGTCTACTACCTACCCTACCTCTACCTAACCTACCGTCTACTACCTACCCTAAAACCCTCTACCTACCCGACTCTCCTACCTACCTACCCTCTACCTACCTACGTCTACATACCTAACCCTAACCCTCTACATTGCCTTACCCTCTACCTACCCGAACTCTCTACCTACCAACCCTCTCCTACCTACCTACCGTCTACATACCTACCCTACCCTACCCTCAGACCCTACCCTACTTCTCTATTCCTCTACCTACTCTACCCTCTACATACCTACCGTCTACCATCCTAACCCGACCCTCTACTCTACCGTCTACATACCTACCTACCCCCTACCTACCCTACTCTCTACCTACCCTACCCTCTACTACCTACCTCCGCTACATACTACCCTACCCTCTTCTCTACCTAACCCTACTCTCTATCTACCTACCCGCTACCTACCTACGTCCCTACATACCTACCTAACCCTACCCTCTACCTACGCCTACTCTCTACCTACCTACCCTCTACCCTACCTACCCTCTACCTACCTACCCTCTACCTACCTACCGTCTACATACCTACCCTATACCTTGTCCTGCCTTATACCCTCTACTACCCTACTCTCTACCTACCTACCATCTACCTACTCTACCGTCCTACCTACCTACCCTAACCCTCTACCTACCCTACTCTCTACCTACCTACCCTCTACCTACCTACCATCTACATACCTACCCTACCCTCTACCTACCTACCGTCTACATACCTACCCTACCCTCTACCTACCCTACTCTCTACCTACCTACCCTCTACCTACCTACCGTCTACATACCTACCCTACCCTCTACCTACCTACCGTCTACATACCTACCCTACCCTCTACCTACCCTACTCTCTACCTACCTACCCTCTACCTACCTACCGTCTACATACCTACCCTACCTTGTACCTGCCTTACCCTCTACCTACCCTACTCTCTACCTACCTACCCTCTACCTACCTACCGTCTACATACCTACCCTACCCTCTACCTACCCTACTCTCTACCTGCCTACCCTCTACATACCTACCGTCTACATACCTACCTACCCTCTACCTACCTACCGTCTACATACCTACCCTAACCCTCTACGCTACCCTACTCTCTACTACCTCTACCTCTACCCTACCTACCGTCTACTACCTAACCCTACCCTCTCACTACCTACCATCTACATACCTACCCTACCCTCTTACTACCTACTCTCTAACCTACCTCCCTCTACCTCCTACACAGTCTACATACCTACCCTACCCTCTACCTACCCTACTCTCTACCTACCTACCCTCTACCTACCTACCGTCTACATACCTACCCTACCCTCTACCTACCCTACTCTCTACCTACCTACCCTCTACCTACCTACCCTCTACCTACCTTCTATCTACCTACCCACCCTACCCTCTACCACTAACCCCCGGGCTCTCTACCTACCCTACTACCCTATCCTACCTACCCGTCTACAACCGTCTACAATCCTAACCCTATACCCTCTACTACCTGCCTTATACCCTCTTCCTAACCCTCTCTCTACCTCCCTACCCTCTACCTACCTACCGTCTACATACCTACCCTACCCTCTACCTACCCTACTCTCTACCTACCTACCCTCTACCACCTACCGTCTACATACCTAACCTCTACCCGCTCCCTACCCTACTCTCTACTTACCTACCTACCCTCTACCTACCTACCCTCTAACCTACCCTTCTAAAAAATCTACTACCTACCCACCCTACCCTCTACCTACCTACTCTCTACTACCTACCTCCCTCTCCCTACCTCCGTCTACAATACCACCTACCCTACCTACCCCTACTCCTCTACCTGCTTAAAACCTCTACCTACCTACTCTCTCCTACCTACCTCTACCTACCTACCGTCTACATACCGACCCTAACCCTCTCCCTCCACTACTCTCTACCCTACCTAACCCTCTACCTACTACCGTCTCTACCTACCCTACCCCTCTACTCCCTACTCTCTACCTATCCTAACCCTCTAACCCTCTACCTACCTACCGTCTAGCGAGACCTACCTACCCCGCTACCACCTACTGTCTACATACCACTTGACCCTAAACCCGTCAACCACCTACCGTACATACCTGACCCTACCCTCTGACCTGCCCTACTCTCAACCGACCTACCCTCACCTACCACCGTCTACAACCTGACCCGACCTCTACCTACCACTACACTCTACCTATCCAACTACGTCGACCCTCTACCTACCTGACCGGCTACATACCTACCCTACACCTCTCCCTACCACCCTCTAACCTACCTACCGTCTACATACCTACCCTACCCTTTAACCTACCTACTGTCTCATACCATACCCTACCCTCTACCTACCTACTTCCGACATACCACCCTAGACCCTCTACCTTCCCTACTCTCTACCTACCTACCTCCCTACCTACTAACCCTCTACTATACCCTCCCCTACCTACCTCTCTACCTAACCTACTCCCACTCCTACCCTCTACGCTACCTACCGCTCACTACCTACCCTAGCCCTCTACCGACCTACCGTCTACATACCCCCTCACCCTCTACCTACCCTACTCTGCTAACCTAACACTACCGCTACATACCTACCCACCTCTAGCTAACCCGACTCTCTACCTACCTACCCTCTAGCCTACCTACCGTTACATGACCTAACCCTAACCCCTACTACCCGACTTCCGCTACCCTACCTACCCTCTACCACCTCCCTCCTACCTACCTACCCTCTACCCTACCCTCGACTATCTACCTACCTACCCACCCTACCCTGCTCCACCCTACCTCTACCCTCCTACACGCTTACCTACCTACCGTCTACATACCTACCCAAAACCCAAGCCCTCTACCTGCCGTGGCCCTCTGCAAAACCGACCTCCACTCTCTCGACCGACCACCCTGCTCGACCACCGTCTACTCCTACTATACCCTCACGCTGACCCTACTACCACCCTACCGCGACCCGTACCCTCTACAACCACCGTCTCATTACCACCCTCCCTTACCCCGACCGTCTACACTACCTGCACACCACTCCCACCCTCGCCTACTCCCTACTACCGATCAACCCCCACCAGACCTACCGTGCTACTCGCCTAACCCTGAACCCTTGACCCTACCTGACTGTCTACTATCCTACCCTAACCCACGATCTCCTTACTGACCGTCTCCATACCTACCCACCCTCTACTACCGTCCCTAACTCTCACCTACCTACCTCTACCTACCTACCGTCTGTATAACCTAACCCTACCACCGTCTAATCCTACCCTACCACTCTACTATCCTACCCTCAACCTCTCCTACCGACCTACCTACTCTCCCACCCGCCCTAACCTCACACTACCCTCTACCTACCTACCGTCTACATACCTACCCTCCCTCACATACCTACCGTCTACTTACCTACCCTACCCCTCTGTACCTACCCTACCCATCTACCCTCGCTCCCCTACCTACCACCGGCTACATACTACCCTACCCTCTACCTACCTACGTCTAACCTACCCTACTACCACTAACCCTCTACCTACCCTAGCTCTAGACCTACCTAACCACCGCACCTACCTCCTACCGTCTCACAACCTCACCCTACCCTCATACCTAACCCTACGCTCGACCACCTACCCTCTACCTACCTACCGCTACATACCTACCCTACCCTCTACTGGCCTTACCCGCTCTACCTAGCCCTAACTCTGCTTCCTGCCTACCCTCTACCTACTCACCGGCTACAAGACATACCCTCAAGCCCTCTACCTCTATACTCGTCTAATCCCTACCACTACCACCCCACTTACCTACCCTCTACCTAACCTACCGCTACATACCATACCCTAACCCTCAGCAATACCTACTAAACGTGCTACATACCTACCCTACCCTCTACCTACCCTATACCATCTACCTCCTACCCTCTACCTACCCCCGTCACAGATCCTCCACCCGACACCTACGCACTACCTACCGTACCCTACCCTCACTCTACTCCCCGACCTAACCGCTACATACCTACTCCCCTACCTACCCTACGCTCTGACCTACCACACCTCTACCTACCTACACCGTCTACACCTGACCTAACCCCACCCTTACCCCTACGACCCTACTCGCTGACCTGACCACCCTGCTACCTGACCGAACGGTCTACATGACCTACCCATACCCCGCTGCGACCCCCTCGACCCTACCCATCTCTACCTACCTCACCCTCTCAACACTCCTGACCAGCGTCTACATCAACCCCGAGCCCTCCACGCGCTACCTACGTACCTACCAGACCTACCGACTACCGACCCTACCCGCTACCACACGAGCTACCCTACTCGACTCCCCTAGGCGACTCCCACCCGGCTACCACCCCGGTCTACATACCACCCCCCTACCACTCTCTTACCGACCACCCTATCTCCCCGACCTACCCTCTACCTACTACCGCACCACCTACCGTCTACTACTACCCTACCCTGACTCTGGCCCTTATACCCCTCTCCTTACCTCCTTTCTCTTCTACCTAACTACCCCATACCTTACCTACTGCCCTACGCATACCCTACCGTCTGCATACCATACCCTAAACCCTGACCTACCTGACACCTACTCTACTACCCGCCGTCACATGACCTACCTCTACTACCTACCCAGCCTCTACCCCCCGTCTGACATACCTACCCTGACCCTCTGACCTACCCTACTCCTACACACCTGACCCTCTAGCCTACCACCCGTCTCAGATACCTACCCTGACAGCCCTGACCCTCTTTCTACTCTCCCTACTCTCGACCTACCACCCGCTAACCTACGCTACCGTGGCTGACAACCGACCCAAATCACCCTCTACCCTACCTCTACTCGTGTCACCTACACCCGATACGACCCGCTAACCGCTCCCTCTACCTCCTACCCTCTACCACCTACCTATCCCGACCCTCCTACCTACCCACCCTACCCGCTACCTACCCTACTCTCTACTACCTAGCCCTCTACCGCCTACCGGTACCGACCTACAACTCCCACCCTCTACCCCTTGCCTTACCCTCTACCTACCCTACTCTCTAAACCTGACCTACCCTCTACCTACCTACCGGCTACAACCTCCCCTACCCTACCTACCCTACCCTACCTACCCGTACCCTCACCTACCTACCGTCTACACAGTCCTACCCTACCCATCTACCTACCCTACCCTCTACTACCTACACCTACCCACCCTCACCTCCCTATCCTACGCGCTACCTACCCGACTACCTACCTACCCGCGACCGTACCTACCGGCTACATACCTACCTACCTCTAACTCGCCACCGGCCACATTACTATCCCTACCCACCTCTCACCTACCGACCGTCTACATGACCTACCCTACCCTCTACTGACCCTCGTCTCCTACCACCCTCTCTACCTACCTACTGTCTACTACCTACCAGCCCTCTAACCTACCGCTACCCTAAACTACTCTACCACCAGACTACCCTCTACCTCCTACTACCTCTCACCCTACCACCCGACTCTCTACCCACCCACCTACCCTCTACCTACCCTCTCCTACCTATCTACCCGCTCTACTACCTCCTCCCCGACCACTAACCCTGGTACCTACCAACCCTAGCTCTCTACCATACCTGACCCGCCCTCTTCCTACCCTGAGACCACTCTACCTCGACCTACCCACCCCCTAGCTGCCCGATGCCCACGCGCATGGAATGCTGGGCTGGCGCTGGCTCACCTCACGTTGTTGCTAAACCCTATCTCGTACCCTACAGACCTACGACCTACCGGCCACCTCCTCCGCCTACCCTATCGACTAGTACCCCACCGAGCCTATAATCTGGGATGTGCTATGCTGGCTGTGAAATTGACCCTATCGGATCTACAACCCATTTGCACTTCCTCCTCTCTCTCTCCCTCACACACAGAACGCACATACTATGTCGCTCCTGCCTTTTCTCTCGCCCCAGACTCACTCAACCTCTCCGTCCTTCCCTATGTCACATACGCACCCAACCGTTCACTCACCCATTCACTTTCCCGCGCTTTGAGCCTTTCTTCCTCATTCCCTCACCTACACACTTACTAATGTACCAACTCACGTGCTTACACATGCAACTCCCTCCCTTCCTACTTATCCTCTTGCTCCCTCCATCCCTCCCTCCCTTTCCCTCCCTCCCTCCCTCCATCCCTCTCCCTCCCTCCCTCCCTCCCTCCTTCCCTCCCTCCCTCCCTTCTTCCCTCCTTCCCTTTCTACCTCCCTCCTTCCCTTGCCCCCACCCACCCACCCTCACCTCCATGCATCACTAACTCACTCTCCCATCCCCGACCCTCCCCCAGGCACCACAGCATCCCCTACTTTCCTACAAATCTTCATGCCTCCTGTCCCCACCCCCTCTGACACACCTCTCTCTGCCTCCCCCCTCACCTAGCTCCTGAATGCAGTGGCTGGCAGCTGCTTCACACGGCAACATGATGCTTCTCATTAGATTGCCACTTTCCTGGCCCCCCACCCCCCCCCCCTCTCACACGCACTCTCTCTTCCCTCCCCCCTGCACCTAATTCTTGATGCGGTGGTCCTGAAGCTGCTTCACGGCAACATGATGCTTCTCATTAGATTGCCACTGTTGTGGCCCCCACCTCCACCCCTCTGACACACACACTCTTCCTCCCCCTTGCACCTAGCTCCTGAATGCGGTGGTCCTGCAGCTGCTTCACGGCAACATGATGCCTCTCATTAGATGGCCACTGTCCTGCTCCCCACCCCCACCCCCAATCTCACACACACTCTCTTTCATGTTCATTGGATGACAATTGTCCGGCCCCCACCTCCATTCTGACACCCACTCTCTTCTTCCCCCATGTACCTAGCTCCTGGATACGCTGGTGCTGAAGCTGCTTTGCGGCAACATGATGCCTCTCATTAGATGGGATCTGTCCTGCCCCCCACCTCCACCCCCTCTGACACCCACTCTCTTCCTCCCCTCTACACTTAGCTCCTGGATGTGCTGGTGCTGAAACTGCTCCACGGCAACATGATGCCTCTCATTAGATGAGAACTGTCCTGCCCCCCATCTGCACCCCCTCTGACACACGCTCCCTGCCATGTTCAGTAGATGACAACTGTCCTGCCCTCCACCCCCATTTTCACACACACACTCTTCCTCCCCCCTGCACCTAGCTCCTGAATGCGCTGGTGCTGAAGCTGCTTCACGGTAACATGATGCCTCTCATGAGATGGGAACTGTCCTTCTCCCCACCTCCACCCTCTCTGACACGCGCTCTTCCTCTCCCCTACACCTAACTCCTGGATGCGCTGGTGCTGAAGCTGCTTCACGGCAACATGATGCCTCTCATGAGATGGGAACTGTCCTGGCCCCCACCCGACCCCCTCTGACACACGCTCTCTGTCATGTTCATTAGATGACAACTGTCCTGTCCCCCCCCCCCCCCCCCCCCCCCCCCCCCCCCCCCCCCCCCCCGGGCTCCCCCCCCCCTCCCCCCCCCCACCCTCTGACACACACACTCTCCCCCCCCCCCCCCCACCCTGTTCCTAGCTCCTGATGGGGTGGTGCTGATTGCTTCACAGTAATATGATGCCTCTCATCTCAGGGCTGCTCCTTGTCATTGCCAAGATGATCACGTTAGCCGGACCTGCCCAGATATTGGATGCGTTGGCCTCCCGGACAGTTTCGTTACCAGGCAAGTGTATGTATGTATGTGTGTGTTTATGTATGTATGTTTGTATGTATGTGTGTTTGTATGTATGTATGTGTGTGTGTTTGTATGTATGTATGTATGTATGTATGTGTGTGTGCGTTTATGTATGTATGTATGTATGTATGTATGTATGTGTGTGTATGTATGTATGTATGTATGTGTGTATGTATGTATGTATGTGTGTGTGTGTTTATGTATGTATGTATGTATGTATGTATGCGTGTGTGTGTGTATGTATGTATGTATGTTTGTTTGTTTGTATGTATGTTTGTATGTATGTACTAGTACATTGCCCGTGTGGCCGAGGCCACCCGCCACACCACCCACCCAGGTCCTGGGTCCTGTTCTGGCCTGGGTTACATAACGTGCATCGCCCTTGAACGTACCCCCCCCCCCCCCCCCTTACTCACATGCACCAGTCAAGATATGTCCCCCTTTGCAAAATATCTAACACATGCCCACTTCCTTTCCTTACTAAAATATCCCCCCAACCCACCCCCCAGCCCCCAGACCTGGTAACATTCAGGTTCGTCCTTGTATGTACCCCCCTACTCCAGATGTATCACACACAAACCATTCTAACTCAACCCAAGCCAGACCCACAGCCTCCACACATTTCTGAATCCCTCCTTGCCCCTCACCCCACCCCATGTACACACTTTCTCTTTCTTCCCCCTCCCCCTCGCCCCAAGCATCCCCACCCATGGTGGGTCAACCTGCAGCTGTTGCTTTGACCAGGGAGTTCCAGCCAGTCTTGTATCGCAACATACTAAGCAACCGATGCATCAATGCTTGAAACAATAAAAAGAGATTGGATGAGGGGTGCAAGGGCTATATCGCGATTATATGGTAGAAATCTTCGACTTCCGTCCGATCAACACCTGCTGAATCAAAAATCGCAGCGCCGTGCTCAACGATAATGGATACAATGAAAAGAGATTGCATAGATAGGAGCGGTCCAAGTGCGAGAAATGGGAAGGAAATGGCTGCTCGCATCCACTGGCTGCCAACCGCGACACAATTGATGCACAGGCATGGTGAAAGTGCCATGCGTGAAGTGAATGGTTGCAACGCTCGCAGCGGAAGAGCGCTGAGATAGAATGGCGCCTGAACGAAACAATGAGAACTCAGAATGTATTTTGAGAATTCGAATGCCCCTGGCTCTTCATGCGAAGTCTGGGTGAGGAATAGGGGAGGGAGGTATGGATGCCTAGGCACAAAATCGCTGGTGAGAAAGAATTGCGCATGATTGGGAAAAGAGATTTGAAGTTCCGGGGTTGCGATAAAGTTGTGAGTATCTATTTCCATTCCCAGCTCGTCCAGGCTGACATACAGCATTAGCCAAACGCCGTCTCCGATTTGCATCGCTCCTATGCTCTTCGGCATGTGGAGCTCGCCTTTCGCTGTGAAGAGTTCGCTGGCTGGCTGTATTCGTCGCCCGCCTGCCTACATCTTGTTGATTGTGCGCATTCATGGCATCGAGGAGCAGAAGATTATAGACTATTAGTCTGAGCACCATTCTTGGTTTTGACGCTCAGATCGAATGCGGAAGATGATTTATCGCTCCGCATTCACCTGCTCTGTCATTTCCGAAATCTCGGTAGGCAGTTGGATGGGTATTCGGCTCAGTCAAAAAGGCGGACAGGGCGATGGCGCGCAGGTGTAATCTTGATGCGGAGGAGTGGAAGTTGCATCCTGAAAGCTGAACTGGGGATTTGTATTTTACGCACTCGGAGTCGTCGACTCAGTCATGATAAGCTATTACAAACCCGCGAATTCAGCTGATAGCGAGGGTGGGTGATTCGCTATGAGTATCTCGGTAATTAAGCAAAAGCCAGCTAGCGTCGGCATGAAAAGTTCGCATGAAAAGTTCGCGAACTTTTCTCAGAAATCCGTGTATGTCTTTATATACATAGATGTATGTTTGTATGTATGTATGTATGTATGTTTGTATATATGTATGTATGTGTGTACCTCACCGTCTTCCTGTTGTTTGAAAATACAACATAACATAGCATGGCATAACACAACACAGCGCAGCGCGGCCGCCACAACACAACAAAGCACAACACAACACAACAAAATGCAACGCAACAAATCCTGCCTGCTCTGTCTTGCAGATGGACGAAGTGTGGTCTTGTTAGAAGCTGTGGTAACAGAACATAGCTTGGCAGAACACAACACAACACAACGCAACATAGCACAAATTAACACAGCGCGACTTGGCCGACACAGCACAACAAAATGCAACACAAAAATCCTGCATGCTCCGTTTTGCAAATGGACAAACTGTGCTCTTATTAGATGCTGTGATAACTAGGGAACGTCAATATGATATCATATGATGCCGGCAGTCTTCCTAGGCCAAAGTTACCATTCATTTATTATATCATATGATGCAGTTTGTACGATATCATATGATATCATACTCGCCTTTGGTCATCAATACATGATATGCCGGTCCCTAGCAATAACACAACATAGCATGGCAGGACACAGCATAGCATAGCGTAGCAGAACACAACACAGCATAGCATAGCACATACTCTCGCACAGCACACACAACACACTCTAGCACAACCCAAAACAAAATAACAAAACAAAACGTAGCATAACTTGTTGTGCCCTGTCTTGCAGGTGGCCCTGTGAACTCGCTAGAAGCTGTGATGCCCATCCTACTTGAACGATCCTGTGATGTTCATGGAGCTGCCAAGCTATCTCTAATGGCGACAGCTCTGGGGAGCTTGGTTGAGTCGAAGCATCCTGCTCTCATGCAACTTATGGTGGGTAGGGTTAAGTGGATGAATAGGTCATCTATGTATGTATGTATGTATGTATGTATGTATGTACTAGTACGGTAGCCCGCGTGGCCACCGGCCACACCTACTCTCACGAAGACCCCCCCCCCCCCCCCCCCCCCCCCCCCCCCCCCTCCCCCCCCTCAATCATAGTACGGTGCCCGTTTGGCCTTTGGCCACACCTATTCGGGGCTGGTTACATAATGGTTTACACTTGAAGCCCCCCCCCCCCCCCCCCCCCCCCCCCCCCCCCCCCCCCCATTCACACACCATTACCACCAAACCATTATTCCCCCCCTCCCCCCTTCCATCCCGTTGGCCACACCTGTGTTGGGCTGGGTTGCAAAATGGTTTTCTCTGCAGTGCATGAAACTTAAAACATTGATGGACACATATCCCTTGCGATGGTCTCCCTTGTGCAACCACAAGCACACAAACACCACCGTACTCCCCCCCACCCCCACCCCCACCCCCCCCCCCACCCCCCGTTATCTCCCCCCCCACCCCCACCCAACCATGTACCCCCACCCACAAACATACTCTCTTACTCTTCCTGACAAATTTCCTGACTCCATCCCTTCCCCCACCCCAGCCATCCCACCAGCCCCCATCCTCTCCCCACTCTCATCCTTCCCCTCCTACACGCACCCACCAGCACACACATACTCCATATCTGCCTCCCTCCACTTCAGCTGTGGGCTTTGCCATAGCTGAAAGGCAAACGGGACGAAGAGCATCGACAATGTTTGCGCATCATCCGACTCCGCTAAAAGCATCGGACCTGCTTCCCTGCCACCTCAGCTGTGATCGATAATCAACCCCACTAAGAAAGCTGAACCTGCGCAATCGCAACTGTACAAAAGTAAAGCTTCTTCTTAGCGAGCATGTATTCAGTTCGGCCGAAGAACAATCCTGTTCACCGCAACTGCTCCCGAAGTCTACTCGATCTGAGACTTGGAAACATCGCTAGGTTAATATATTCAACTTTGCCGCGTGCTCGCTATAGCACAATGCACAGCGACGACATGTTTCTCGATGCAGTGGGAAGAAGTTGCAGTCAAGTTGCTGATTTGAGATGTTCGGTCAAGATATGGCGAGAATGCTCAGCGAGATTTTTCATTCGGCCAACTTTGATGCGTACTTGCTATGGCACAATGCGGTGCAACATGTTTCTAAATGCAGTGGGAAGAGTTTGCAGTCAAGTTTGTGACATGGGGTGGATGCGATTCGGACATTTCTGTCAGGTCGGCTGACTCACCACGTCACCTCCCGTTGTGCGCAGCGACAGGTTTCTTGACGCAAGGGAAAGGTCTTGCAGAGATGCAGGGGGGGAAGCTTGTAGGAAGACGAACTGTAGCGCTACGGAAATCAGGTGGATGAACTCAGGCGGGAAAAGGAGAAATCGGGTGGGATGCGCAACAGGTAGAATACACAGGAGGCGAAGGTTGCATAAGGCAGAATTCGAAGGAGGCCAAATCAGGCAGAAGTTGAAGCAGGAGGGATTAAAAGCGGGAATTGGCTGAGCGGGAATTGGCTGGGCGGGAAGTCGGTTAAGTCGGTTACGCGATGACACCACGACCGCGACCGCCATTATTTCTTTATATATATAGATGTATGTTTACAGTCCGGTCCCCGCTCTCATGTAACTTATGGTGGGTAGAGTTAAGTGGGTTAATAGGTCATCTATGTATGTATAAATGTTTACAGTCCAGGTCATGTATGTATGTTTACAGTCCAATGCTACTGTTTCTGCTACTGCTGCTGCTGCTGCTGCTACTGCTACTATTGCTGCCACTGCTACTCCTGCTGCTGCTACTTCTGCTACTGCTACTGTTTCTGCTACTGCTGCTGCTGCTACTGCTACTATTGCTGCCACTGCTACTTCTGCTACTGCTACTGTTTCCGCTACTGCTGCTGCTACCGCTAGTGCTCCTGCTCCTACTGCTACTGCTGCTCTTGATACAGCTACTTATTCTACTGCTACTGCTTCTGCTACTAGCCTCTTCACCACCACCACCACCACCACCACTACTACCACTGCTACTGCTACTGCTACTGCTGCTCCAGCTAATAGAGACTTCCTGGTGTCATGTCTCAGGTGAAAGGCAAGCTTGAGCAGCCTCTTCAGTACAACCACCACAACCACACAGGAAATTTCAGAGTACTGAAACCAAGCATTTCGACTGTCTCGGAACCTACCATGCCCTGACCTGATAGCACCAGGAAGGCAGCGCACGTGGGGGCGCCCAGTTCTCCGAATTGGCTGCCTCCAAGAAAAAGCTTTTGAACATGCAGCAGCAGCGTCCGAATTCAAGAATCATTAGTCGCGCGTTTTGTCAACAGATGCTCCTGGATTCGATGGTCAAATTTTCTGACATCAGGAGCATCTGTTGACAAAACGCGCGACTAATGATTCTTGAATTCGGACGCTGATGCTGCATGTTCAAAGGCTTTTTCTTGGAGGCAGCCAATTCGGATAACTGGGCGCCCCCACGTGCGCTGCCTTCCTGGTGCTATCAGGTCAGGGCATGGTAGGTTCCGAGACAGTCGAAATGCTCGGTTTCAGTACTCTGAAATTTCCTGTGCAACCACCACTACTACCACTGCTACTGCTACTGCTACTGCTGCTCCATCTAACCGAGACTTCCTGATATCATGTCTCGGGTGAAAGGCAAGCGTGAGCAGCCTCTTCACCACAACCACCACATCAACCTCAACCACCAATACTACCACTGCTACTGCTACTGCTACTGCTGCTCCATGTAACCGAGACTTCCTGATATCATGTCTCAGGTGAAAGGCAAGCGTGAGCAGCCTCTTCACCACAACCACCACATCAAACTCAACCACCACTACTACCACTGCTACTGCTACTGCTACTGCTGCTCCAGCTAACCGAGACTTCCTGATATCATATCTCAGGTGAAAGGCAAGCGTTTGGATATGGCAGGAGGGGTGAAGACGCGCACCCAGGCAACAAAGAGTGGTGGCGAGCAATGGAGTCAGGTTAGTGTTGAGATAGCTGTATTAATTCATTCAGGATTTATTTATTTCTTTCTTTCTTTTTGAGATATCTCCATGAGTGCCTAAGTATTGGCCTTTTGGGACAGACGGTTTAGACCCATGGACTACAGTCCAGTGAAAACAAAACAAAATTATACAAAGTTGCTTAACCACATCAGCTCAACATATCAATACTTGGATTTGGGAATGCTCAGGGTTTGGGAGCCAGATGAAGACAAACCATTCAGACGGTTGACTCAGATACCTTTACAGTTGCTTTTCATATTTCCAATACATATAATTTACCCTTAAGGGTTGAGGAAATAAGCACGTGCAGGCTTCATCATTGTCAGTACTTATATTTGCAAAAGTAGGGGGCCTGCTTGCTAGACATTGAGACACTGCCCGAGAGGTCCAGCGATCTTTCAGATGGGGCCCCCATTGGTACAAGTGCTAGTAGACATATTTAAGGTGTATGCTGGGCCTTGTAAAGTTTTAGCTTTGTGTGCGATATTTCCCTTAATTAGGGGGTATATCACAACACTGGCTGGCATTACTGGTCTTATCAGCTTTTACCATTAAATAAAGTCAACTGCACTATCTAGCTTGTAAGTCCAGACTGTTCAGGTCTGTCTTTGTGCTACTACCAAATGCAAGAGTCACTGCAATTTCACACACACGTGCCCTCAGGATAATAAAAATCAGTCCCACATGTAAAGAAAAGGAGTGTAAAGGGGGACTGGGGGAACTGTATAGGAGTAAGGAGCATGTACAGGACAGCAGGCTTGGCTAAGTGACGGGGTATCAAGGGAAAAGAAGGAAAGGAAAAGCTAGGCTCAGAGGCTGGAGGCAAAGTTCAACTTGACCGAGATGACTGGGATCACATATGCCTTAATGGCATCTGATATCCACCTACCTTGAGTTCTAAGTCTCTAGAAGTGCCCCATAAGCCCAAGCTGCTACTACACCTTCCCGTCTGAGGCTGTGCAAGGCAAACCTGGCTGGATCTATGTCCAGTTGGGGTGAGAGTGTGCAATAGCAGTGAGAAAAGACTTCAGTCAACAGGACAAAGCCTGACCTGAAAGAAGGGGGGACTACACTGACAAAAGTAGAGCAATAAGCTCACTCCTCCTAAGGAGGTCAAAGAAACCCATCACTAGCCAAGCTGCATCTCTAGTAAACACGTCCTCCATGTGGGGCAGCAGGGTTTTCAGCTTCCTCATGGTCTCCAGACACTTAAACATGAGGGACTTACGACACTGCCCTCTTTGCCAGATGCAACTCCCTTAGGCCCTGGAACACCCTAAAGGCCTTAGAGATCTGTCCCGCAACACTGGAAACCAGAGTGCTAAGGGTCCAGTCCCTTGGGCCTGTGCCATTCAGCTAGTGCTGACATGGTTGTAATGGTGGCAGGTTAGTTATGACCTGCTGCCCAACCCATGACCAGCTTTAACTAGCATCAAAGGCACTTGTTCCTTGGGGCCAGGAGGGAGTGCATTCTGCTCAGTAAGCAAGTAACTTCAGCCATGCACTTGGTGTCGCTTAAGATCACTTGCATAAGTGTCTTGTGAGCCTCCGTACAGCCAAGGTAGAGCCCTCCAACATCCCTAACCCCCTGGCCCTTGTTGGCCTTGGAAGATAGTGATGTGGAGAGACACTCTTATAGTGTGCAGGCTGAGCACTTGAATGTACCACCGGACATGGCATTCCTGCCCAAGCTGATGCACTGGGGGTGGCTGTGCTGGCTGCAGCTGGTGCACCTAAGCATCCTTCCTTGGTGCCTTGGTAGATGGTACATCCTATGGGGGGCGGGAGGAAGATATGAAAGGGGTAAGCTTCTGGGCAGGTCTGATCACAAGCAAAGTGTGTCAGTGGGTGAGGCCACCCAAGCATATAGGAGATCCACAGTTTTTCCTAATGCCGATAATGGGATGTTATCATCCCTGATGCGTGTTATTCTGGAACCCCCCTTATACACAGCTGAGACAGCTTGGACCTTATCCATGTAGCACAAGGCTGACTTTCCTGCCAGTCTATGTGCCCAGTGCTGCAAGCAAATCATGCAAGCTTCGAGTTCCAGGACACCTATTGTGCACATGTACCCTTACCGACTCATGCCACTCCAGCTCCAGAGCCTTGTCCCAGACTCCAGGTCACTTAGTGTGCCCTTGTTATAATTATTTAAAGTGTAGGCTGGACTTTGTAACGTTTTAGCTCTTGTGTGTGATATTTCCCTTAATTAGGGGGTATATCACACCATTGGCTGGCCGTACTGGTCATATCAGCTATGTTACCATTTAAATATCTATGGGATTAAAGCCTGTGCCTTGTAAGTGGTATGGTAGGTGGTGACAGGGTATAGGGCATCAAACAAGAGTTGGATAGTGCAGGTATCCCCAAGGGTGTGACCTTTGGGGAAGAGCTATCCATCTACCTATTTTTTACCTGTCACAGGGTTGTTTCAGGGGTGGTGAGTGATCAAGGTAACTTGCTCATACAACCATTTACCTCAGTGAAGGAAGTGTCTACTAGAAACCTAGGACAAGGGACACCTAATTCATCTGCCCAGTATTGCCATCTCTCTATATTCAGCTTGGTTCCAGTTGAGTTGAACCACTTTTCCCTGTCTTCCAAGTCATGGGGTTGGAACATCTCAACCATCAGTCTCCCACAAAGGGCTGTGATTTGAATGCAGCTATGAATGTGAGTGGGTACTGTAGGAAGACAAATTCTAGCAAAAGCTGAACGACGCAAACTTCAAGGCGAACAGGGCTGCTGTGCAAAGGCACTGAGCAGAAAAGGAAGGCAAAGAAGGAGATCGCGATGGTCGACTACGAGTCGCGGAGCAGAGGGGGAGAGTGAAGGAACTCAATACTCTCACCTTTCTTCTCTATCTGGCTGGGAGGGAATCTAGCGGCATAGGCGCTAGAGGATTGGAGGTCTTGGGGGCATCAGGAGCTATAGGATAGGTCGATGAATGCAACTCCCGTTGCCCACTCATCTTGCGATGGGTTGGGATTACGGTGTAGCTTTTCAGAGCGAGCCTTGATCGGAGGCCCGTGCGCCATCTGCGATCGTTTTGCGGGAACTGCGGGATGGAATCTCGACGCAACTCGAAAAATTGGTTAAGATCAAGGCATTGGCAGCTTGGGGCACCAAGATTTTAGTGCCCCCAGTTACTGTGCACTTGATTATATACCGGGCAGGACAGTACTGCTGGGAAAACACTGGCGGTGGTTACTCCTGGTTTTGCCCGGGGGTTTACGGGTATTTGAAATATGAAGGCGTCCTGCGGAATCTTACGTCGCGCGTCTGAATACTCCAATTCTCCCACTACTGTGTGGGAAATGTGGCATTTTCTTTTTTTCACTATGGGAGTCCCTAATTCAGGACAGATTTTACACAAATGTGGGACGGAGCCAAACGCAGTCGATTTTTATTCTTTTGAAAATTGAAAAAAAAGATAACGCCTGGAGGGGCGTGGTGTTAAGGGGAACCTCCCGTACGCCGCAGCTGAGGAAAGTCACCATGGCAGACATAGTAAGTGTCACCCTCCAGGCGGGAGGGACTCCTTCATGCGACGTGTGGCAAGAATGCTGGTACAGGAGGCGGTAGATTCTCTGTGCAGCTTAGATATGAGTTTGTCTACGTGTTCGCGACTGATCCCTAAGGTGGAGAGATTGGTAATAGTTGTGATTGGTATGGTACCAGTGGTACCTATGGTGAAGACTAGGTAGTGTACAAGGAATCCTTGTTGTTGAAGGATACATTGGAGCTCCTTATGCTGAACGCTCTTTTCCTGGAATTTGGTTTGGTGGTTAGTGTCTGAGCAGTAGCCCAGTTCAACTAGGTAGGCTTTTCTTGGTTTGGATTCGTCGTCAATGAGGAGGAGATCAGGCCTGTATTTATCCCATGTGGCTTGGGGAAGATCAGGGGGTTTGAGGGTGGTTGGGGGTCTTGTGGGAATGTCGGAGTTCGCTTCACAAGTGCCTGCATCCATGTACATGGGGAGAGCCCCCAGAGCTCCTTTGGCTACTGCCTTTTGGATGATTTGGACCGCCTTATTATGTCTGTTAATATACATTCCTTTGAAGACAGGGTGGCTGCACCCAGCAAGAATATGGCCAGCTCCGTCCTGTGCTTTGCGACAAAGAGGGCATTTATCATCAGAGGGGGGGCTAGTGCTAGTACCATAGGGGCGTTTGTATCTGTACGCCAATTTCCTAGTCCATAAGCGTCCCCACCGAGCTTTGTGGATTTGTATTTTTTGCCCCATTTCATGTCGGTGGATTGCCAGAAACGATTACTAGCCTGAGGGAGGAGGAAGGGGTTGGCTTGCTCCCACATGGAGGAGTATATGCCCGTGGTGTTGGCATGCCCGGTGTGCAGGGGGGTGGGGAGGTTAGCCTTGATACCCTTGGTGAGATTGTTGGACGGGTGCCGGGGGGGCTGGTCCCCATTAATAGATTTGGGGGGCTGGACAGACGGCCAATGCATATTGAGGTGCGCATGTTCCCCTGTTTTAACTGGCCCAATTACATTGTATCCTGTCGTCGCTTCTTTCGCGAGCGTGTCTGCCTCGTCATTCCCTATGATTCCTGAGTGAGATCGGACCTTAAGCAGGCGTGTGGTAGCAGCAGCGTTGTGTCTGTTGATAATGTGGATGGCGATGTCTTGCAGGAGGTCGCGGTGTTTGTTTTCCCGGGTCCTGCTGGGATGGTAAATGTGCAGGTTAATATGCTGCAAGGAACATAAGCTGTCGGAGTAGATGGTGAGTTCTTCATCTATTTCGGAGTGTATGAGTGCTTGTTGGATTGTCACGAGTTCGGCGCGATTGATGTCGGCAGTGATGCCCTGTCCGCCAGGGTCTATGCGGAGGCAACGTGCAGCGGCCCTGGGGGAGTATACGCCTGCCCCTAGGCGTAGGACGCCGTCTTTGTCTATGATGGCACTTCCATCTGTGTATAGAGCGAGGCCTGGTGCTTGTAGGATAGCATGTGTGCACGGGAGCACGGGGGGTGTTATGGGTGTGGGGTCTATCTGCATGGGGGTGGGTTGTTGTGCCCAGGTCTTAAGGAGGGAGCTAAGTGCCTTGGGTAGGTGGGTGGTAGGAAGGCCCAGTTGGGAGGGGGGGGGACCTGGTCGTGGGATGGAAGTGGCCCCCATGTCCCTCATGGTTTGGGCCCATGTGGTGGGTGGGTTGTGGAGGTACTTGGCATGGCCAGCTGGGTTTGAGATGGCAATGAGTTTGTAGGTTCCTCTGTGTCTCTTGGTAGGGTTGAGTTTTCCCCCCGTCCAGATTAGGGAGGGGGTGAGGGGTTTGGCCTTGGGAGGCAGAGTGGCTAGTTCCATAGCCCATGGGTGATTTAGGAGGGCGTTATGGGCATATGTGGGTTTTTGTGGGACCAAGAGAATGGTGCTCGCGGGAATATCAAGGGTGTGAGCATGTATGGCACTGCCTAGTGCCCATCGAACAGCCTTGTGGGCCTCTTCAGGGTTCTGGCTGGTGAGGTGTGTGTTTCCCCCGTACCAAGGTTGGGTGTAGCAGTGGGGTCCTAAGCCAAACAGTTGGCCAATGGGGGTGGGGGTGTTGCCCATGGGGAGGTGGGAACTCATTAGGAGGGGTGATGTGTCAAGGTCCGTTGTCATCCCCAGGGTGGACATAGCTTTGTGTATGGCAGGGGAGACATTGGAGATGGTAGTGTCTTTGTGCTGTGATAGGAGGGTGGCTACGTCTCCAGCGAAGGTTCCTGTGCTGTGGAGGGTCCAGAGGTGGGGAGAGTGTGCCTTGGTGGTATGGTATCTGTGGTGGAGGAGGTGGAGTTGGGAGAGGGGTATATGACCGACACATTGGCCTGTTGGTGAGTAGATGTAGGTGGTGTCTCCGTTCTTGAGTTGGGGAGGGAGGTGGTGGTACTTGTCATTCAGTGTACCAGCCTGTATGTGGTATTTGCCGGGGGGGTGGGTATCCCAGTCTGGGTGGTGGTCTGCCGTGTTAATGATGAGGTTTTGCCTGAGTTCGCTATACCATTTGGCATCAAACTCTCCTCCCTCCGCCCACTGTCCTTGTTGTTGGAGGTTAGTGAGGTGGAGGTCTTGTCTGGGTGGAATGGAGGGGGAGGGGGCTTTGGGGGTAGTTTCAGTGTTGTAGGCATGGAGGAGTTCCTGAAATCTGGTGGGGCCAACCAGCAGGGTGATTTGTTCCTCTGTGAGATGGACGGGGGACCAAGTGACCACAATGGAGGTGGCAGAGGAGTAGTTGTGGGAATGCACGGGGAGGCCAGCAGATATGTAACAAGGGAGATGGTGGCAGAGAATGGTGCATGGGGCTTTCTGGACCCTCCAATATCTGTGATGGGGGGTTTCTCTAGGTTCGTTAGCCTTCCTCTTTTGGGCTCTGAAGTCCAGGAGGTGGGTCAGGCTGTGTTGGTTTCCATATAGGAGGTGGAGGAGCTTGGCTGGGGTTGGGGGAGCAAGAAGGTCTGGGGTAGAGACAGCATGCTCCAGGTCGTCGGGGGAGCTGTTCTTACGGATGGTGTGGTGTTTGTAGTAGGAGGCGTCAGTACATTTGTGGGTGTCATTTCTGATGAATTGCATTCTGGCAGTCCAAGCAATCTTGGGGTCAGTGCTCCAGGCTTGAGCATACTTGGTGGGGTGAAGATAGGACTCTCTGGCCCACCACATGTGTGCATTGGAGGCAGGGATCTCCTCGATATTATGCGTGGGGGGCTGTGTTGTGGTTGGGGTAAGGATGCCGGCATTGGGGGTCAAGGGTCGGGGCAGTTTGGGGGCGGTGTCCCAGTTGTTAAGGTGGTGGCTGATAGTATATGTGGAGAACTTGGTAATGTGCCGTTGGGGAATGCGTAGGTGGATGGGGAGGGTCCTCGATGCCAAGGGCAGGGGGCTGTGGCAGGAGTAGGGTTGAGATGGGCTTCCAGGTGGGGGTGGAGAGCACAGGTGTAGGCTGAGTCTGTTGAGGGCAACTTTATGCCTAGTGGAGACTCTGGTGCCATAGGTGTGCGAGAGGGTATTGGATGGGATGATTGTGGTCCCATCAGGGCTCACAATGTCAGCTAGGGAAGTAATGCCTAAGGGGATGAGGGTTTTGAGAAGGTTGGGGGGAATGGTGTGTTGGGGTAAGTCCGGGAGGGAGTCTTGAAGGGGGTTGAGTAGGGTTTCATCCTCCATATGGATTTGGATGGAGGCTCTTTTGAGGATGTGCATTTGCCTGGCCAAGGTAAAGTATTGAAGTGTGTGGCTGGGCAAGGTAAGAGGATCCATACCCTGGAGCATAGCAGCTTCTTTGTGGAGGAGGGCTGTAGTGAGCCTGCCTAGTTTCCCCGTGTCGTTGAGGGACCTAGTGAGGTGGGCTGCTGTAATTTGAGCATAGTCCACCATTAGGGAGGGGATACCCAATCCTGCCTGACCCAAGGGGAGGCAGACACTAGCAGTTGGGAATGAGGGGTGAAGGTCACAGCATTTTTTAGCCAGGGTCCATAAGGCCTTGTCTAAGATGCCTATATCCGAGTAGCTGTAGGGTGCTACAGTCATAGGGTAGGTGATGGCAGGTTTAATACACGTGGTGATGAGTCAGACATTGGAGAGGGGTGGCGCCTTTTGGTTTGGCAGTGGTGAGGATTTGGTGTCCTTTACTATGTATGAGGGCCAAGGCTTGTTTCATGAGGGGTCTCCAGTTTAGGGTGAGGCTAACCGGCACCCCTAGATACTTGTATGGTTCATTTGGGGGAAGGTATGTAGCCCATGTGTCGTTAATGAGGATGGTGTTGTGGAGAAGTTTGGTTAGGGCCTTGTGGTTGGTGGGATCCTTGGGGTGGGAGCCATGCAATATACCAGTGATCATGCATTTACCCCCGTTAAGAGGAATCCCAGACCAAGTACTGAATTGTTGCACTTTAAGGCATTGTACCTTGAGGTTGTCTGCTGTGTTAGTGACCACACTGGTGTCATCAGCATATCCTAGGCTACCTGTTTTATCTTGGTCAGTATTGGATGTTGAGGTAATGCCTTGCTTGTATCCTCTGCCCCCGGCTTGTAGCCATCTGAGGAGAGGTTCGATGAAGATGATGAAGAGTAGGGGGGAGAGGGTGTCACCATGGATGGTGCCTCTTGTGATTTGAATTGGTTTGCCTTGAGTGTTGTTGAGGTACATGTGGGTAGTAGCCCCGTTGTAAATTCCTTTCACTGTTTCAATGACATCTACCGGGATTCCAAGGTCATACATAGTTTGGAGCAGCTTGTCATGGTCCACCATATTAAAGGCAGATGAGAAGTCAAAGTAGGCAGCAAACAGGTCTCTTTTTGAGTGGGCCGCATCCTCGATGTCATGTAGGAGGTGGGTGAGCTGCCTATGGGTGCTTCTGTTCTGTCTGAATCCCTCTTGGGAGTCACTGAGGACTTGGTATTGGTCCAAGTATTTGGACATCACTGTTGTAACCATGTTAGTCCACAATTTACCCATCGTGTTGTTGAGGCCAATAGGTCTGTAGTGGTTGGCTTGGGTGGGGTCTCCTTTCTTGTAAAGCATGATGGTGTTGGAGGTCTTCCAGCAAATGGGGGTGTAGCCGGTGATCCACATAAGCCCAAACATTTTATGTATGGTGTGGTGCCAAGACCAGGGGAGGCAGGTTAGTAGTTCATTGGGGATTCCGTCTGGGCCAGCCTGTTTGCTTTTTGCTACGTGTTGGATGCATGTTTGGTAATTAGAGAACTCCATGAGGTAGGGTAGGATGGGGTTGGAGTGTTGGTGGGGTTGGGCCTTGGTTTCTAGGGAGAATGTGCCTAGCAGAGAGGCCCATGGAGGGGGGGCGGTCTGTCTGTCTTGGGGTAGGTATTTGCCGGTGCACGTGTGGTGAGGGGGGGCCATCAAGTGTCCCATGTGCTCCCCCAAGATGTCCAGGAGGTCATTAGTGGACGTTTTGTGTTGGCCAGTGGTGGGGTCTTGGAGGGTCTGGGGTGACGTCGGATTATCAGAGGTTTTGAAGATGTTTCTGTGGGCTTGTTTAGGTTTGTTGGATAGTTGGGTCATGAAGGCTGCTTTGCCAGTGGTGGTAGCTGTTTGTCTGCTGTTTGTGAGAATTCTCCGGAGGGCAGGGAGGGCCTCATCGAGGGATATATTGATTGCAGCCAAGAGTGAGGCATGGTCTGAGGCAAGCTGGATATGGGTGAGGGTGGTAGGATGGTTATGGCATGTTTCTAGGAGAGTAGAATGGGCGGTGTGATAGGAGTTGGGGTCGGTGGTTAGGATTTTCCTGTACGTCTTAAGCTGTTGGATATGGGAGTTGATTTTGGCGTGGGCTTTGCTCTTCTTTCTGTCAAAGAAGTGCCCTGGGATTTGGTTCCTGGTAGGGCAGGTTTCAAACATAGTGGTGAGGGCCATCCTAATAGGTTCCATAATCTGGTTGCTGAGATGGTCGAGGTCTAATCCTTTTGCAAGGAGAGTGTGTTTGACTTGGTGGAGGTTGGATGGGAGGGAATTGTCTCCTATGAGGTTGGTGGCCTGGTCCCACCAGTCCCTGACGGTTTGGGTGTGTTCCATGAAGAAGGTAGTGTGCGTTTCTTCAATGGCCTTTCTAGTGGCGTTCATGGAAGCCTTGCTGACGGGGGTGACTAGTTGTTGGGGTCTAGGAGGGGGGGGTGTCAGTCAAAGTTAGGGGTATGGGAAGGTAAATAGGGGGGATAATTTGGTGGAGGGCCATGTGGTCTAGGTATCCTCCGACCTCCCTGGTCTTTTCACTAATATGGGGGTGGAGGGGGTTGGGGCAAGGGGAGATGAGGATGTCATCGATTCTGCTGCGGTGCTCGAGGTTGCCTTCCTGGTAGCAATGGAAGGTGGGTGCTCTAGTGAAAGGGTTGGTGGGGTGGAGGTTGAGTTGGGAGCACATAGATATGTGATGTTGGTCTGTGTGGGAAGTGGCGTGGGTAGATATATCTGAGGGAAAGAGGGTTGCATTCCAATCCCCTCCACAGAGTGTGGTGTGATCGGGCTTTTTGGTGTGAGTCCCTATGTATGTATAGGCGGCTTGCCGTTGCTGGGGTTGGTCATGGGGCATGTAGACGCCTATGATGTGTGTAGGAGTTGGGGTGGTTGAGCCGAAGGTGATGTGCACCAGGCAACCAGCCAGGTCTGCATTGACTTCATGGTGGACCGGGGGGCCTAATTGCTTGTGGGTGAGGATTATGACCCCTCCTTTACCGTGGTTGTTGTCCGGGGTTTTGGCCACACTACTGTGGTGAAGGGAGTATTGGGGGAGTTCCTTCTTGATGAATTGGATGAAGGAGAGGCAGGAGAGCATTTTGGTTTCTGTAAGAATAGCCACATCAGGTTTGTGGTCTAGGATGTGATTGAGAATTAGCTCCCAGGAGCTCCTCAGCCCTCTGCAGTTGAGGAGTAGAAAATGTATGTTATCCATGTAGTAGTGGGGTGACTGGGCATGGTGGGTGGGTTGTTGGGCAGGTCCATTATCCTTAGGGGTAAAAGGAATGGTTGGTTTAAAGCATGTTTGTTTGAGCTTCTTAGCCTGTTGGGGGGGGGGGAGGCTCCCTTGGAATTGGTGGTGGTAGAGGTGGGGGGGAAAAAGTTGTGGATTGGTGTTTGTTTGAGTTTAATGTTGGGTCCCAGGTTTTGCGAGTGTTTCAGATGCTTGTTGGGGTGCCTGATATTTTTTTGGTGGGGGGGGTGCTCTGTGTTACCACGTTTTTTCAGGTTGGTGACAGTTGAAGGGGCAGCATCTCCTCTATCGCAGTCCATTTGCGTGTTGGGGGGGGATGTGCGATCGGGCGGGCTGGCGTCCTTCATCATGGTATCTTCAATGTTGGGTTGTGAAGGCATGGGTTTTGTAGGAGTTGTAGTAGGGGTTGTGTCTATAGTATCCATCGTCGCAACGTCAAGATGGTATTGGGGGTCCAAAAATCTCATGTCTGCGCTCTCTTTTTTAAGGATGAAGATTTTCCCATATAGGGCCTGCCAGGCTCCCGGTGTGGAGTCCAAGGGGATTGGCGAGAGGTTTTCTGAGTCTATCCAATACCAGATGTTATGGTATTTTTTTAGACAACCAGCATGTTTATATGCGATTGGGAGGGGGGTGGTAAAGTGCAAGATACATTTACTGTGTCCTTGCAGACGTTGGAGGATTTGGTCTTTGCTACTACCAGGTAGGATCCCAAGGTTGTAGGGTTCATCAGGGATAAGGTCGTGCGGGTTTGGGTGTTCCGGATTATAATCAGGTTGTACGATTCGGTGAAGTATTCCCATCTGGGGGCATTCGGTGTGCATGTAGGCCTGCATCAGCATATTAGTACAATTCCCCCTGCGAGGGATGAAGTGGTTCGGCCAAACACATAGGTCATTACGGGTTGCCTTGAGTATCCGGTGATGTCTCTCCCCAAATTTGAATATTTTTTCTGTGTCGACATATGGTCCACCGAGATAGGCATTGATAGCGTGCACTTGGCAGTGGCATCGAATTTGTTTCTCAATGTATGGTAGGATAGCACTCAGGGTTGGGTCTAAGGCAACATCTCCCATGTCGCAGTCCATTCGTGTGTTTGGGGCGGAGGTGCGTTGGGGTGAGCTGGTGTCCTCCATCATGGTATATTCCATGTTGGTTAGCGTAGGCATTGAGTTCGGAGGGGTTGTATCTTTGGTAACAGCCGACGCATTACCAAGCTGGAATTGGGGGTCCAAAAACCTCATGTCTGCGCTCTCATCTTTAAGGATGAGGATTTGCCCATATATGGCTTGCCAGGCGCCCGGTGTGGAGTCCAAGGGGATGGGCGAGAGGTTTTCTGAGTCTATCCAATACCAGGTGTTATGGTATTGTTTGAGACAGCCGGCATGTCCATATGCGGTTGGGAGGGGGGTGGTAAAGTGCAAGATACATTTATTATGTCCTTGTAGACGTTCCAGGATTTGTTTTTTGCTGCTACCAGGTAGGATTCCAAAGTTGTAGGATTCAACAGAGGAAAGGTTGTGGGGATTGGTGTGTTCAGGGTTATAATCGGGTTGTGCAATTTGGTGGAGTATGCCCATCTGGGGGCATTCAGTGTGCATGTAGGCCTGCATCAGCAAATTTGAAATAATTCCCGCTGAGGTGAAGTGAAGCGGCCTAACACGCAGGTCGCTTCGGGTTGCTTTGAGTATTTGGTGATGTCTCTCCCCAAATTTGAAAATTCCCCCTGTGTTGACATGTGGTCCACCGAGGTAGGCATTGATGGCGTGCACTTGGCAGTGGCTTGAGATTTGTTTCTCAATGTATGGTAGGATAGTGCTTAGGGCCGGGATTGTGGGCTGGCCTTGCTGAGGTGGGGTGCGCTTTCCTCCTCTACATGTCGGGTCATGGGGGGGCTGGAGATAGGCATTGAATGCGTATTTTTGAATAAGTATGTCCCTAATACAGGTGGGGGCGAGGAGACGTTCTTTATTTTTTGTGTGCGTTGCACCGAGGCACCGTCTCTGTAAGGAGACCCTGTAGGCCATCCAGTGTAGCCACGGAAGAATGTTCCAAAGGAGCCACCAAATCAACCGAGTTGATTCCGAATCAAGGGGGGGGGGGGTGCCACGTATCCCAGGACAGAGTCAAGTTAATGGCTTTAGTGGTACTATTTGGGATGGGAGAGGTGGGCATGGGGCTGATGTGGTACTGGGGGGTAGTACACTCAATTACAAATTGAGGTGTGTCGAAGTGGTCCATGTGACTTAGGTCTTGCGAGACCGTGGAACTGGGGTCATGCGCTACACCATTTTTTATGTTGAGAGCCAGAATCTTCGCCAGCTTGCTGGGCTTGTTACTTCGGCATGGCAGAAGGGTGAAGTGGCTGTTGGTCCACAGGTACTTCTTGTTTGCTTTACTTCCCAGCTTTATGAGGGGGTCCCCTATAGATTTGGAGGGTTTGGAGTGGGATTGGTTAAGGGGGGTGTTCGCGTGCCAGGGGTTGAGGTGAGGGCCTTGGGGTAGGGCCTTATGGTTACGTCCTCTTGCGGAGGATATGGGGAGGAGGTCTCTTGATAGAGGCATAGATTAGCGCAGGAAGTCCCTCTGTTGAGACATAGGTTGGGGGTGGTAGGTTGTTGGTTGAGGCATAGGTTGGGGGTGGTAGACTCAGGGTAGAGGCATAGGGTGGGGGGTGGTAGACTCAGAGTAGAGGCATAGGGTGGGGGTGGTAGACTCAGGGTAGAGGCATAGGATGGGGGTGGTAGACTCAGGGTAGAGGCATAGGTTGGGGGTGGTAGACTCAGGGTAGAGGCATAGGTTGGGGGTGGTAGACTCAGGGTAGAGGCATGATTTGGGGTGGTAGACTCAGGGTAGAGGCAATAGGTTGGGGGTGGTAGACTCAGGGTAGAGGCCATAGGTTGGGGGTGGTAGACTCAGGTAGAGGCAAGGTTGGGGGTGGTAGACTCAGGGTAGAGGCATAGGTTGGTGTGGTAGACTCAGGGTAGAGCATAGGTGGGGGTGGTAGACTCAGGGTAGAGGCATATAGGGTGGGGGTGGTAGACTCAGGGTAGAGGCATAGGTGGGGGTGGTAGACTCAGGGTAGAGGCATGGGTTGGGGGTGGTAGACTCAGGGTAGAGGCATAGGTTTGGGGTGGTAGACCTCAGGGTAGAGGCATAGGTTGGGGGTGGTAGACTCAGGGTAGAGGCATAGGTTGGGGGGTGGTAGACTCAGGGTAGAGGCATAGGGTGGGGTGGTAGACTCAGGGTAGAGGCATAGGTTGGGGGTGGTAGGACTCAGGGTAGAGGCATAGGTTGGGGTGGACTCAGGGTAGGGCATAGGTTGGGGGTGGTAGACTCAGGGTAGAGGCATGGGGTGGGTGTGGTAGACTCAGGGTAGAGGCATAGGTTGGGGGTGGTAGACTCAGGGTAGAGGCATAGGTTGGGGTGGCAGACTCAGGGTAGAGGCATAGGTTGGGGGTGGTAGACTCAGGGTAGAGGCATAGGTTGGGGGTGGTAGACTCAGGGTAGAGGCATAGGTTGGGGGTGGTAGACTCAGGGTAGAGGCATAGGTTGGGGGTGGTAGACTCAGGGTAGAGGCATAGGGTGGGGGTGGTAGACTCTGGGTAGAGGCGTAGGTTGGGGGTGGGAGACTCCGTACCTGGAAAGTACTCAAGTCCACTCAGGCTTTTGAGGAGTCCAAGCCCGCCGTGGCTCTCCATAGTGATGGATCTGAGCAAGTTGAAAGGGAAAAAAACGGCTTGAGTGTTGGGTAGTAAACCAGTTGAGGGCATGAAGATGAGATAAAGGGGGCTCTGGCTGCTGGTCGAGAAGGACGTGGTTCTAACATCTCTAGAGTTAAGGTGATGGTTGCATATCTGATCAGTGACAGCGGGCAGGCTAGGCAACGACAGCAGTCTCTCGAAGGTATGATCGTGTTGTCGGCGACCATTTTTTACGGTCCAGGGATGATGATAATAATTATTGATGGTATGTGGCAGGCAGGTAAGATCGTAGCTCCTATGAGTTTGATAGGTAGCTCGAGACTTGTCGTGAGCATGAGGTTGATCGGGGAGTGAGATTTGGAGCCACGTAGGCCGAGACGCATCGTATTGGTTATGGTAAGTGTTAGGGTAGAAAGCAGAAAGGGGCATGTGCTTGTGAGCAGAAGTTGAGTAAGGGAAGAGAGCAGCGTAAGAGGAGAGAGCAGCGTGTTGAGTGAGCATCAGGGTAGTGTTGCTAGGAAAGCGGGAGGCACATTGGAGGGAAACGGGGTGGAGAGGAGCGCATTGACTCCTACTATCCGCGTAAATCTGATTCCGCGTAGCTTTGAGGTCGCAGATTGGGGACCAACCTGTGCTTCCGTTCTCCTTGCTATGAAGTTGGTGCGTGGGGTAACAGAGCGCGTGGGGGGTGTTTTCGAAAGTGGATTGGTACTGTCGAGTGGATTTGAAAAACTGGCAGAAATTAGCAGGGTCCATGAATTGATTGGCGCCGCGAACAGTAGTTGTCAAGGGTCGGCAATAAGAGGCGTTAAGCCCCAGGGTGCTCCAGTTCATATGGTGACTGGCAGCGTCCCGATTTGAAAGAGCAGGTGTCTGTCCTGGAGTCCTGCATGGGGGAAAAGGGGATTCGTTAGTGAGTTTCTCGATTGAATGGAGCCTTCGCTCCTGGCAGCGACCATCAAGAATGCGCCAGGGATGTGCGCTTCGCATCCCCCCCTGTTGGGAAGTCCAGGGAGAGGCGCATTCTGTCCGGTAGTGCATACTTTCGGCTGCCCAGAGGTGCAGCTCGCTACCAAAGTAACCGTCTACCACCCTGCGACCACAGAAGTTGCTGCGAGTCGCGTCAGATGTTGTAGACAGCGACTTAGATAGCAGCATTGCCTCTGCGAAAGCATGAGCTCCTGTTTGGTTGCTGTTTCGGGAAGAGTTGACCGAAACTGCATGGAACAAAGAGCAGGTGGAAGCATTCGATAGCGCAGACGCAGGAGAATGCGAATATGCTACGCGAATGCTAAGAAGGAAAATGAGCAGCGAGAAAGTTACATCGGAAGTTCGAATGTTGAAAATGTATGAGGATTGAAAATTGAAAATTGAATTAGATAGGCCTGTTCTTCACATCTTCCCTGTCAATTCATAGTCACAGCAGGTTGTAGAAGATACTGTGCAGGCAGTACGGGCTGTACCAAGCCAAAAATCACGGAATATTTGCACGTTTTGGGCCAATTTAGGAGTCCCTAATTATGTTACAAGCTGCACAGCCGCAACTGCATCGTTTTGTGTCTGTCTTTTCAGCAAAGGGTATGGAATCACTTTTCGAAAAATTTGAAATTTCAAATCCCACTTTAAAAAAATATAAACAAAAAAAACTTTGTTTTCTTTTTGCATTAATCATCCACAACTGAAGTTAGATTTTGATTGGGGATATTTCCCTGGTATAAGCCGAAATGGCTGGTGGAATGCTGGTATAAGCCGAAATGGCAGGTAGGATTGCTACTGGAGTTCACTCAGAAGCCGAGGCTGAAGCGCAGCCTCCAACCTTGCGGTAGGGGTTTGATAAGCCTTTCGTCCCGAGGAATCTTGATTCGCGATAGCTCGCGCGACCTCGTATTTGACGCAAATTGAATTTGTCCCAAAATATTTCGTACATCTCGTGTACTGCCAACTGCCAGCCGGCCTGGGCTGCTCGCGACTGAATGCCCATGGGAACAAAAAATAGCTGCGCGTCTAGCTGAAACACTCACGAGAACCTCTATCTACTCAGAATTCGATTCCGAGCATTTTGGTGTGTGAACAGCTGTCCTACACTCTTGTCCCAAATTAGGGCGTTTTGGGGATTAGACACATATGGATCTATGTATTTTTTTTTTTTCGGGATTTATTTATGTATTATTGAGGTATGAGATAGCAGTACGCCCTTGAACTTTCAACTACCTTCCTTGGTTTTGAGGATGGGCAAGTTCCTGGACTGTGGAAATGGCCCATAGACTGTACGAATGCAAATACATTTTTGTATACGGAAAACAAATCCAAATTACAATGCTGGCATGCAGATCCCAGCAGCCACCCGGATTCTGGCGGATCCCAACTCTGGAAAAAAAATTAAATACAAATTTTAATTCTGGCATGCAGATCCCAGCAGCCACCCGGATTCTGGCGGTGCTAGCGGAGATGTGCAGGAAGAGCCTTGCAAGGGCCTCAAGTACGGAGGCCTCCTCTATTACAATCCTTGCACTGACCCAACAACAACTCATTCTATACCAATCCTTACTCTTAAACAAATATATTTAATCACTTAGTAATAGTCTGAAGTAGTTCAAAAAATAATTATGGCATTCAGTTCCCAGCGGCCACCCAAATTCTGGCGGTGCTTGCGGAGATGCTTGCAGATGTGCAGGACGAACCTCACAAGGGCCTCAAGTACGGAGGCCTGCTCTATTACAATCCTTGCACTGACTCAACAACAACTATTTCTATAACAATTCCTACTCTTCAAAATAAAATATTTCATTGAAAAAGTTTTTTATTTTGTTTAAAAAACAAATTCTGGCGTCCAGATCCCAGCTGCCACTCGGATTCTGGCGGTGCTAGCTGAGATGCTTGCAGATGTGCAGGATGAGCCTCGCAAGGGCCTCAAGTATGGAGGCCTCCTCTATTCCGATCCTTGCCCTGACCCAACAACAACTCATTCTATACCAATTCCTACTCTTCAAAAGAAACTATTCAATTATTTGAAGTAGCTTTTATTTTTTTTACAAAAAATAATTCTGGCCTGCAGATCCCAGCTGCCACCCGAATTCTGGCGGTGCTGGCGGAGATGCTTGCAGATGTGCAGGATGAGCCTCGCAAGGGCCTGGTGTCCGATTGTGAAGAAGATGATCTAGATGATGATCTTGATGACGACGACTTTGATGAAGATGAGGAGGATTGTGAGGAGGATGAAGACGAGGGTGGGGGACTGGAAGTTGCTGGGGCTGGCTTCAGTGCAGAACAGGTGTGCAGGGGAGGGAGCGCAGCCCGATTGTGTATAATCGCCATGTAATCCTGAAATAATAATGAATTGGGAGGAGGAGGGGGAGGAGGACGAAGACAACGGCTTGATTAGGCGTGGGGGGCTATAAGTTGCTGGGGCTGGCTTCAGTGCAGAACAGGTGTGCAGGGGAGGGAGCGCAGCCCAATTGTGTACAATTGTTTTGTTATCCTGAATGAATAATGAATGAGGGGAAGGAGGAGGAGGAGGACGAAGACAATGGCTTGATTAGGGGTGGGGGGCTGGAAGTTGCTGGGGCTGGCTTTAGCTCAGAAGAGGTGTGTAGGGGAGGGGGCCCAGCCCAATTGTGTATAATTTCCATGTTCTCTTGAATTAATAAAGAATTAGGAGGAGGAGGAGGAGGAGGAGGACGAAGACAAGGGCTTAATTAGGGGTGGGGGGCTGGAAGATGCTGGGTATGGCTTCAGCTCGAAACAGGTGTGTGTGTTAGTTAATTAGTATTTTACAGTCCAGGGGTAGCCAAATAGGCTATAGGGGCTTGCCCAATCTTCAAAACAGGAAAGGCAGGTGAAAGAAACAAGCACTGGTGAACTGAACCCCAAGGTGTTTAGGGGGCCCAGCCCTCACGCCTCGTAATAAGGCGTAATATGTTTTTTTTATGTATTTTTCATTCTTTCATTAGGGGGCCCAGCCCGATCGTTTCTACTTACCTTGTAATTATGAATAAATATATAATAAATAAATAATCAATGTCTTGTAATCCTGAATAAATAGTCAATACATAAATGATCAATGTCTTGTAATCCTGAATAAATAGTCAATACATAAATGATCAAAGTCTTGTAATCATGAATAATACATAAATAAACAATCAATGCCGTGTAGTCCTGAATAAATAATAGAGACATGTAGCGCCTTATGACGAGGCTTGAGGTTGAGGGGGGCATCATGTTTGCTTAAGATGGGGCCAACCACCATTGTAACCTTGAGCTTGTATAAAAAGTGTATTTTTGGCTTGTAATGCAATCGTATTTGATCTTTTTCCTACAGGAGTTGTACTACAATTTAACTCACACAAACTGTATTGGACTCCCCTGTACTGAACATCCCCTCTCACATATCTCTTAAAAAAAAAAAAAAAAAAACCTCTTAGCCCAAACCCAAAACCCCTCAAAAACCAAACCCAGAACTCCAAAAATCCTCTTAAACCAAACCCGAAACCCCCTCTTAAACCAAACTGAAACCCCCTCTTAAACCAAACCCGAAAACCCCTCTTAAACCAAACTGAAACCCCCTCTTAAACCAAACCTGAAAACTCCTCTAAAACCAAATCCGAAAACCCCTCTTAAACCAAACCCGAAAACCCCTCTTAAACCAAACCCGAAAACCCCCTCTTAAACCAAACTGAAAAACCATCCTTAAACCAAAACCCGAAAAGAAAAACACCTCTTAAAACCAAACCGAAAACCCCTCTTAACCAAACCCGGACAAAAACCCTCTTAAACCAACTGAAACCCCTCTAAACAAACCCGAAAAACCATCTTAACCAAACCCGAAAACCCCCTCTGAACCAAACCAGAAAACCACTCTTAAACCCAAACCCGAAAACCCTCTTTAACAAAACCCGAAAAACCCCTCTTAAACACAAACCCGAAAAACACTCTTAAAACCAAACTGAAACCCCTTTAAACCATCACGAAACCCCCTCTTAAACCAAACCCGAAGAGGAAAAAAACCTCTCTTAAACCAAACCCGGAACAAAACCCTTCTTAAACCAAACCCGAAACCCCTCTTACAAACCCGAAAAACCCCTCTTAACCAACCCGAAAACCCCTCTTAAAACCAAAACCCGAAACCCCCTTTAAACCAAACCCGAAAAAACCTCTTAAACCAAACCCGAAAACCCCTCTTAAACCAAACCCGAAAAACCCTCTTAAACCAAACTGAAACCCCCTCTTAAACCAAACCCGAAAACCCCTCTTAAACCAAACCCGAAAAACCCTCTTAAACCAAACCCGAAAACCCCTCTTAAACCAAACCCGAAAAACCCTCTTAAACCAAACCCGAAAACCCCTCTTAAACCAAACCCGAAAACCCCTCTTAAACCAAACTGAAACCCCCTCTTAAACCAAACCCGAAAACCCCTCTCTTAACCAAACCCGAAAACCCCTCTTAAACCAAACCCGAAAACCCCTCTTAAACCAAACCCGAAAACCCCTCTTAAACCAAACCCGAAAACCCCTTTTAAACCAAACCCGAAAACCCCTCTTAAACCAAACCCGAAAAAAACTCTTAAACCAAACCCGAAAACCCCTCTTAAACCAAACCCGAAAAACCCTCTTAAACCAAACTGAAACCCCCTCTTAAACCAAACCCGAAACCCCCTCTTAAACCAAACCAGAAAAACCCTCTTTAACCAAACCCGAAAACCCCTCTTAAACCAAACCCGAAAAACCCTCTTAAACCAAACCCGAAAAAACCTCTTAAACCAAACCCGAAAAACCCTCTTAAACCAAACCCGAAAAACCCTCTTAAACCAAACCCGAAAAACCCTCTTAAACCAAACTGAAACCCCCTCTTAAACCAAACCCGAAACCCCCTCTTAAACCAAACCCGAAAAACCCTCTTAAACCAAACCCGAAACCCCCTCTTAAACCAAACCCGAAAACCCCTCTTAAACCAAACCCGAAAACCCCTCTTAAACTAAACCCGAAAACCCCTCTTAAACCAAACTGAAAACCCCTCTTAAACCAAACCCGAAACCCCTCCTAAACCAAACCCGAAAACCCCTCTTAAACCAAACCCGAAAACCCCTCTTAAACCAAACCCGAAAACCCCTCTTAAACTAAACCCGAAAACCCCTCTTAAACAAAACTGAAACCCCCTCTTAAACCAAACCCGGAAACCCCCTCTTAAACCAAACCCGAAACCCCCTCTTAAACCAAACCCGAAACCCAAATTATAAACTTGCAGCAACGAGTATTGGACTCTGAACTCAACGGCAATACATCGCCACTTCCGAGAGCCAGCACTGACACCGGCGGTGCACCAGGCGGTTGCAGTGCCCATGGGGGTAGCAAGGAGGGTGGAGGCGAGGCCCTCAATGTTGGTTCTTATTTGCAAGAGCTTCTAATTAGGATCGGGAGCAATGACAGGGCTCTGGTTGAGACAGCGTGGCAGCACGCCATGTCAGAGCGACAGATTAAAGCTGTCTCGGAGCTCTTCAAGGCGAAGTAGAGTCTCACGTGTGAGTCTACTATCTTCTCTGAACTTGAATGGCACTACATCACCACCACCCAGATGGAGCACAGACACCGATTGTGCACTGGGAAGTAGCAGTGGCCATGGGAGTGGCAAGGCTAAGTAGAGACTCACATTTGCCTCCCTTCTACTCTCAACTTGAAAGGTAATGCATCGCCACCACCCAGAGGAAGCACTGACACCGGCTGTGCACTGGGAGGTAGCAGTGGTGACAGCTGTTAAAAGCTAAGGAAAGACTCACATCCGCCTCCCATCTACTTCGAACATGAACGGCAATACATCGCCACCACCCAAAGGAAGCACTAACACCGGCTGTGCACTGGGAGGTAGCAGTGGCCACAGCTGCTCAAGGCTTAGGGACCGGCATATGCCTCACATCTCCTATCAACCCAGCTGCAACACAACGCCACTACCCAAAGGAAGCGCTGACACCGATTGTGCACTGGGAGGTAGCAGTGGCCACAGCTTTGCAGGGCGAAGTAGAGACTCACGTATGCCTCCCTTATACTCTGAACTTGAACGGCAATGCATCGCCACCACCCAGAGGAAGCACTGAAACCGGCTGTGCACTGGGAGGTAGCAGTGGCCACAGTTGTTCAAGGCTAAGTAGGGCTCACGTACGCCTATCATCTACTCTGAACTTGAACAGCATTACATTGCCACCACCTAGAGGCAGCTCTGGCACCGGCTGTGCACTGGGAGGTAGCAATGGTGTCTCGGAGCTCTTCAAGGCTAGATAGGGACTTCCGTGCACTGTTTGGCAGCAGTCTGGCAGCTCATCATAACGGATTGACTTAATGAAGCTGCCTCGGAGCTTGCATCGTTGTATATAAATGGAAACTTTAGCCTAGTCAGACTGCCAGCATCATATGATGACATGATATCGTATGATATCATATTGTCGTTCCCTATGGAGTAGGGACTCCCCTGTGTCCGAACACAAAAATACAGTTGTGCGAAACAAGCAGATTAAAATGGCCCATTGTAGTACCCTAGTGTCCACCATCCGCACCAGTTTTGCATTGCTGCATGTCAGGGCTTTTGTTTTCCGCTACCAGCAGCACCTTCTAGGCAGTTCCCTGAGACTGCCACTGGGGCAAGCACAAACATTCCAGGAGCACTGGAAAGCTGGCGATACCAGCTTCCAGGTGCACTAGGTTGCTGTAGGTTTGGACGAAGAGAGAGCCCGGGGAGCTGCTTATGCTGCTGCTCGTAGCTGGGGGTAAAAGCATCGTTGCGTTGATGTTTCAGTTCTGGGCTCCGTGCTGTCGCTCGGTAGTCCAGGCTCCGGCGCAGCTAGGGTCTGTGAAACCAACCAACCAACCAACCAACCAACCTCAGGCGCAGCTAGGGTCTGTGAAACCAACCAACCAACCAACCAACCTCAGGCGCAGCTAGGGTCTGTGAAACCAACCAACCAACCAACCAACCTCAGGCGCAGCTAGGGTCTGTGAAACCAACCAACCAACCAACCAACCAACCTCAGGCGCAGCTAGAGTCTGTATAACCAACCAACCATCCAGGCTCAGGCACAGCTAGGGTCTGTGAAACCAAACAGACTCAACATAGTAGCCATTCTCCAGTATGTACGGTGCATTCAACCGGGAGGGTTCCTTCAATCTCACCTCCTGTGGCAGCTCAGTAGGCTCAAGGATGAGGTGGTGTGGGATTGTCTTGAGACAAGAAGAACAAGAAGAAGAAAACATGAAGAAGAAGAAGAAGAAGAAGAGGAAGGAGAAGAAGCAGAACAAGAAGAAGAAGAAGGAGAGCTGCATGTCGACGCTGCATACGTCTTGTTCTTGGTTCTCTACCGGACTCCAAATGTGCCCACGGTTTGACGTAGTCAAGGGGGACTCATGAACATCATTCACAAAAAAGAGAAGAAAAAAAGTTATCAATGCCAATCGGTCAAGTGAAAATCTAGATCCCATGTGTTCGTCTAAGCTTGTAGGAATAGCTCTGCCTTTCTGACCAACAAAACCTTCTGTGGACTTCGGCTAGTGCAGGGAAACCCATCATTTGGGTTGGATTGGATTGTTACATGGTTTTCCAGCCAACTCTGGGCTGCTCACCGTCTTCCATTTCCAAATCCCCCCCCCCCCTCCCCCCCCCCCGTACGATACCCACGGAAACCAGAGAGCACTCTCGGGGCTTTCCTTTTCGACTGTCCTTAGCATCTTCTAGGCTACTCCCTAAACCAGCCACTACCCGCTGCGTCCAAATATGTCAGCAGTTATGGGCAGCTGATTTCTTCAGCTTCAAATTGCACTAGGTTACGTCAGGTTGGGCTGAATAGCCAGTCAGGGGAGCTGCCTGGAAGCCGCTGCCCGTAGCTGCAAGTAAAAGCTATGAGCACACCAAGCGGATTAGACAGTTTAATACTCCATCCTTTGCTTGAAATTTCTTTCAGTCCGAAGCAAATGCAGTTATGCATGTCGCCTCATGGCAAGGGGAAACATAAGCAGGATGCAGGAATGGGTCTATGCCTATGCCTGAGTCTGGTGATAGGTCTATGTCTGGGTCTATGCCTATGCCTGAGTCTGGTGATAGGTCTATCTCTGGGTCTATGCCTATGCCTGAGTCTGGTGATAGGTCTATGCCTGGGTCTATGCCTATGCCTGAGTCTGGTGATAGGTCTATGTCTGGGTCTATGCCTATGCCTGAGTCTGGTGATAGGTCTATGTCTGGGTCTATGCCTTTGCCTGAGTCTCGCCTCATGGCAAGCAGCAACACAAACAGGATGCAGGAATGCAGAAAACTCTGGGCGACGCACAGCAGGACTCGGCATTAAGAATTCAAAGAAAGTTGTGAAACGTTTTGCCAGCTACCTTCATGTCGAGGGTGATGTGGGTGGATGGGTGGGGTGGGTGGGGGTTAAGGAGTTGGGCTGGTGGGGTAAGGGGGATTGGAGTTGGGTGGGTGGGGGTTAGGGCGTTGGGCGTGTGGGGGTTATAGAGTTGGGCGTGTGGGTGGGTGGGAGTTAGAGTTGGGTGGGGGTGGGGGTGTTAGATGTGTGTGGTGTGGTGGGGGTGGGGGGGGGGGGGGGGGGGGGGGGGGGGTAGTTTGGTAAGTGGCGGTTAGGGGGTTGGGTGTGGGTAGTTGGGAGGGGGGGCGTTGGGAGGGGGGGGGGGGGGGGGGGGGGCTCAGTTGCAGCACATGATGAAATCTATGGGTCCGGGATTTGGGGTCACTCCTCCCTGTTCCTACAGCCACACCGGCACACACCCTGCTGTCATCTTTTTCCATTATTTCTTTCTCTCTTTCTTTTCGATCACAAAAACACGCATAAGGCGCTGTTTATTTTTTGGGAAATTGGTAGCAGCTTCTAAGCACCTCCCTTTCCCTGTCCTTTTGCCAAACTTGAAGCTAGCCTGTGCATTTGGAAGCTGACATGACAGGCATTTCAATGCAGCTGTAAGCTTTGGATTTGACCTAGTGGCTGGCTATTGGAGCTGGCGGGAAGCTGCCCTGAGTAGCCCCCAAAAGAAAAAGTGACAAACACGCAATGAGAGCAACGAACTGACTTCCAACCTTCCAACAGTCATGGGGTAGCAGATGTATACTGCATTGGTATCCCCCAGGTTATGGTAATGTTCGTGTTTGATTACATGTTCTATCTCCCTTCAGGCTGCTCAAAACAAAACAAGACCAATACGGATTATCTGGGGTGAATCTGTCAGGTGAGGTTGGATTCTGTCGCACTTCGGCATTTCACAATAATGTCCGCTCTGGGCAGGTGGGTGAGTGGAGAGGAAGGAGGATGGCAGGGCGTGATTCTGTTGGGTCTTTATGGAAAGGTAATGCCATAGAATCTCGGTAAGTAGAGGTGTCAAAGATAAGATCGTGATTTGTATCTACAGATATTTATAGGCATGTCCATGAGGATACCGACTTAACCGTATGGAATGTGGAATTCTGCGATTCCACATGCAGAACCTTTATGAATGGAAATGGCACTAAGACTTTCTGGAGCAACCTAGCCGACTATCTTTCTACTTGTAGAAGAGCAAGACAGGAAGCCCTGGACTGCTTAGTGGCACCGTAATTTATTATCCCTTTTTTTCTTCTTGTGACTTCTCATTTGTTAACTTCTTACCTCCGCCACTGTAAGTGGTTGAGATCTGGGTCCTGCTCTAGGGGGTTTAATACCTACGCCAACAAAACGGTGGTTGGGAGTTTGGTTTGTTTGTCCTCGACACACCCCTGATGTAATGGGTTTTTTTGCTTTGTGGGTGCTTTTTCTTTTTGTTTAAAGCACAGAGGCTCATACACCCTCGCGGTGTCAAGTAGACTTTAACATGTAATGAAATGTAATGTAATAATCAGTTATTCTCTGTAAACTTCTAGTTATAGTTTCCAAAAGCCCCAAATAATATGAGTCTTTGCCGGCCCCCAATGAAAGCTCATGAACTTGAATTTGGTTACATAGCTTCTTCAGCAGCCAGCAATTCGGCCGCAAAAATGAAAATTCCAGGAAAATAAGGGCTCGACTCTCACACAACTGGGATAAAATCCTAGGGTTCGGCGTCGAGGCCTTCGTCCCACACCACCTGCACATGAGCCTGTGTTATAGTACGCCTTTCAGGTCGTACCGTACTGAACTTGTACACGTCACGCCTGACCAGGTCTACGACTCTGGACCAGCAGCCAGCTAGCGACTGATACCATCAGCCAGCTAGCGACTGATACCATCAGCCAGCTAGGACGCTCTGATTGTAGCACCTATCGCTATTAGTTCTGGAAAGGCCGCTTGCCTTTATCTCAACACCAATCGTTGTACCATCTGTGTGGCAACTGTTTCGCTACCTACCGCGCCTCTGCCCTACCGTCTACGAGAAGGAAGAGAATCAAAAACCTGGGCCAGTCACCTCTGGTTGCTTCTAGATAAAGGACTCACTCTTCTTGTTGTATTCAGAAGGGATCCCATCACAATTCGACAACGTAATCCGCAAAGAAAACTTATGTTACTGTTGCGCCCTGATGAGATAAGTTGGTATAACAGGTACCTTGTTCACTATGAAGTTATCACCGTTGGAACAACTGGTACTATTCCTACCTCTTTTTTGACTTCTATGACCACTCTTGGACTTCAGAGATCATGTGCCCTCAAACTGGCGGACACAGTCCACTCTCACACCATTACTAGCTTTCAGAGTATTTTACAGTGCATGAGTGCAGACGCTTTATGGAAGCACACCCCGGGTCGATACCCGGGGACTAGCACACAGACCGTCCCCCCTCTCAGGTTTTGTCTTACCAGCTGCATTGTGCCGGTGCTTCCCAACCGGGGTGAAAAACCCCCGTATTAAGCTGCACTGGCATGATGTGGTTGGCAATTCTTTTTACTGAGATGGTCCTACGGTGACTATAGCTAGCTCCGGCTTACGCTATGGTGTCCTTAACTTCACGTCCTGTGAGTAACGGTTCTACACGGATGTAACAATTTCAATTTCAATTTCAATTGGCATAACAGGTTTACCACACTCATCCCATGAGGACATCCAATATCAGCATGAATTGCGGTGCTCTCACGCATTTTATGACTTGGTGACTACTTATGTACTCCCTTAGAACTATCGGTACAGACAGTGTTACTGTCTGTACTGTGTCAGCTGCCCATAGACACGGTAGCAGCTTCCTGTTAGCTGCGTCACCGTGTTCTTCTGACACGCGCTGTCTAGCCTGTACCCGGATCAGGTTCCAGGCTACCGCCCCTTTCCTCCACTGGTGTCCCTTTATGGTTCCCCCGTCTTTTGTAATGTCATTCTCGTCTCCGTGTATAGATTGGCGCGTCTGTTCCGCTGCAAGCATCTCTGTCCACTCTACGGAGTGTATTAAAGCTGATAGGTTAGGGGCCCATCACGCTAACCACTGCGGGTGACGGGTCCCCGTATGTTTCTCGCATCCCTGCTGCCATCAACGGACACATGCTTGATTCTGCAGGAAATGCCTTAGACCCTTTACCAACCCCAATTGTCGACCGCTGCCCTGGTCATGGGATGAATTTGCGTCGCAGGTCAGGGGCTGATGGTGCTGTATTGCGTGTGAAGGTACTGGGCGGGCGGGATTCTGATGTTCCTTCAGGCAACGATTTACCCGAATCTCAGGGGGTTGCCAGGCCCTCCTCTGCGCCACGTTCGGTCGGTGAAGCTCTAGGATTTGGACAGCCTCAGGTCATAGTGGAGCCTGTCATAGGTCCACTGTCTAATAGTTGCCACCCCCCGTCCACCTGTTCGGATGGCTCGCGGGCGTTGTTGATCCCTTCGCCTCCTGACGTCCCTGGTGGTTTATACCGGACAAGGCATTGTGACGATGAAGCCGTCACCGAAAGTGTGAGTGATGACCTTGAACACTGGTCTGGATCTGATACTGCGTATGGCTGGGGTGTACCGGTCGACCCAGGATTCATTGATTTAGAGGCAAAGAAAGCCGACCCACTTCAACCAGGCAGTAGTTCTGCACTGGGGGCTGTACTACTTGATACTGCTGATATTGCTGATACACATGCTGCTCATGTACAAGTAAACTGCTTGTACGTGGGGGCATATATTTCTACCTCATCTGAACTAACCTATAAAGCTGCCATGCTTCCTTCCAACCCTGACAGGGATCAGTGGCTGCTTGCTATGAAGGATGAGATGGCGTCCTTGCATGCCCATGGTACTTGGGCACTCACTCCACAGCCTCCTAAGCAGAGGATCCTGTCTGGAAGGTGGTTATTTGTGAAGAAGGTTGGGGTTGATGGTTCTGTGCGCTTTCAGGCACGTTTTGTGGTCCGAGGTTTTCTGCAGCGTCCTGGGCTGGACTTTCATGATGTATATGCCCCCGTCTCCTCTAAAGCAGGTCTGAGGGTACTCCTTGCTGCCATCACTCATAGAAAAATGTTTGTTCGGCAGCTGGATATCAAGACTGCATTTGTGAATGTTAAGTTGGAACCTTGACTTGACTTGTACTGCCACCAGCCTGAGGGCTTTAAGGTACTTGGTCCTAACGGTGTTCCCCTTGTGTAAAAACTGATCAAGTCCCTTTATGGTTTGAAGCAGGCGCCCAGGGCTTGGAGTATGGATGTCAAGCGGGTTTTGGTTGCACATGGGTTTACTATGTGCAAGGCAGAACCTGCTCTGTATTTTAGGAGGGATTCTTTTGATGGGTGGAGCTATGTCCTGACCTATGTTGATGATTTTATCAGTGCTTTTAGTGAGCTGGCTTTATATGCTTTGCTGATGAAGGCTATGGAGGCTGCTGGCTGGGAGGTCAAGGAGATGGGTGTACCGGTTCAGTTCTTCTCATTGGACATGAACGTTACACTTGACTCTGATGGCAGGTGTTACAGATCAACCTCTCCCAGCACTCCTACATTGTTGATCTGGTGGAGCAGTTTGGTCTCACTGCTGCAGCCAAGCCCAAGTTTTCTGCCCCCATGGCCAAGTGCATTGTCACTGACCCTCCTGGAGACCCCCTGCCCTCTAATAGCCAGTACCTATCTCTGGTGGGTGCTTTGCTATACCTGGCTACTTGCACCAGACCTGATATTTCTTTTGCTGTCAGCTACCTGTCCAGGTTATCTGCTCACCCTACCGTCCCCCTCTGGGGGGCAGCCAAGCGTTTGCTCTTGTATTTGAGGTCACATTCCCACCTGGGACTCACTTACACCCACAGCGCTGATTTCTCTTACTGTCTTTAGTGACTCATCCTTTGCTGATGATGGGTCTGACAGGAGGTCTCAGACTGGCTATGCTGTGCTTGCTGGGGGGTGCCTAGTGAACTGGATGAGCAAGAGGCAGCCCACCGTTGCCATTAGCTCTAGTGAGTCTGAGTATCAGGCCCTGTCTCAGACTGCCAGGGAGGTGCAATGGTTGAAGAAGTTGAGGGTGTATCTGGGTCTGCCTTGTGACCTGGTTACCATTCAGGGTGACAACTTAGGGTCTCTGAGTTGGGCCAATGACTGGCAGCTGCTCCCTCGCAGCAAGCACATTGATGTTATTCATCACTACATCAAGGAGCTGGTGGAGGATGGCCAACTGGATGTTGCCTATGTTAACACTAAGGACAACTGTGCTGACCCCTTCACCAAGCCCCTTGATCCTGCTGTGTTCTGGCGGTTTGTCCGAATGCTTGGAATGACCGCTTCTCCTTAGGGTCAATTTTTTCTGGTTACATCGGTTTCTTTGGTTATCATTTTTTGGCATTAGGTTCCTATTCCCGGATCGGGTTTTCTATACCGTTGTTACCCATCTTTGATATTCGGTTTTTCATCCTTTTCTAGCTTGGCAAAATTTAGTTTTTGCCTTGTTTCATTCCTTCCTTTAACCCTTTGGGTTTCATTTGAAGTTCTCTCGACATTCGGAGTTCTTTGATTTTTTTTTTAATCTGTTACATATAGTTCTATGTCCCCAGTGCCATAGGTGTAGTAGTAGTATTGTATGTCACCTGCGTCATAGGTGGAGTATCAGCATGAATTGCGGTGCTCTCACGCATTTTATGACTTGGTAACTACTTATGTACTCCCTTAGAACTATCGGTACAGACAGTGTTACTGTCTGTACTGTGTCAGCTGCCCATAGACACGGTAGCAGCTTCCTGTTAGCTGCGTCACCGTGTTCTTCTGACACGCGCTGTCTAGCCTGTACCCGGATCAGGTTCCAGGCTACCGCCCCTTTCCTCCACTGGTGTCCCTTAATGGTTCCCCCGTCTTTTGTAATGTTATTCTCGTCTCCGTGTATAGATTGGCGCGTCTGTTCCGCTGCAAGCATCTCTGTCCACTCTACGGAGTGTATTAAAGCTGATATCCAAGTACAGTAGTACGCAGCTCTCTTCCTTCCTTGCAATCCAAAGCTTTCATGTCCCGGGTGTAAATCAGATGACATGGTGATGTAGTAAAAGAAAATGTTGAGGGAGAACAGAACCTTCTCCACTTTGTTCCAGTTAGCTGGTTGAAGTTGCAAACCTCGAGGAAGGTCACAGTCCTAACATTGCTGGCCCATCAATCGCTCGATAAACAAGTCCGGTGAGCGTTGACAAATCATTGACCCCCAGGAGGGGGGGCTCCGCTAAAAACACTTCGCCAGCGCATCACGCCAGGCTGTCTAGAGGTCGACGCTGTCTCAGAACTCAGGCAATTGTAAACCTTCTCGAGTTGTCTTGTAGCAGTCGGCCCACCCTCACCAGACTTGGAGCTTGACTTTTCCACCAGTTATGACTTATATAGTATGTGCCTAGCCACATGCAATTGCAGTAGTCCTGGCTCCAGCGAGATCTAGAGCCCGTATAAGTTTCGATACTTGCGTGTCGTCTCAGGTTCAGCAATATCGCTAAGGTCGAAAGAGGAAAGACTGTGTTGCTTACAAATATTCTCAGACATTCTTCATCATGAGAGGGGAAAAGGGAACACGCAACGAAGAGGTTCTTACCGGGTTTGACCGTTTTGGCCCCGGCTAAACAGCTACACAGCCACACACAGCTACATTCGGGACTACTGACTTCATAAATGAAAACCGCAATAACGAACTTACCGACCTTTCTCCCACGAGGTAGCTAAGTACCTACCGCACACCGTCCCTCCGTCCCCCCACCACATCCCAGACAGTCCCTCCGTCCCCCCACGGTATCCCAAATCGTGTGTATGCCAAAGCTACATAGCTCAAACCTGCGCCTCTATAGGCGGCGGTTCGTTTGCTCCCGGCCACATATTTTAACGCAAGTCAACAACGACACATGAGCCCCCGGGCCGACCTCCAGGGGACCCACTAGGCAGCTAGGTCACCAGGGGGTCCAGGGCACCCTACTATTGCTAGCTACGGTAGCTCTTAAAGCTCTGCTCTCTCATTGGTCGGGAGCTTGATTCCCTGTGCGAATATCTACCTTTCCTCCAGCCATGTTCTCGCGATCATCTCAGCGTAGAAACTTCAAACTGCGCTACATCTCAGCGTACTGCGCTATATCTCAGCGTACTGCGCTACAGCTAAGCGTATTGCCGGCAGCTGCTCTGTCGCCGCTATTGAAATGGTTTTGCCTGGCAAAACTGCCGTCGACCAGAATGCTGACCTGGGCCACGAACCCTGACCACTGCGCAGCTAAAGAAACTGGCTGTTACGCATTTAACAAAGCCGCACATTTCCAAGAAGTATCTGCGACCCAGTTTACACATCATCATCCAAGCTTGCATCTCTTTCTTTTCTCCAACATTCCTCACGATCTTTTATTTACCAATTTCTAGTATTCGAGCCACATGGACAGCAAACTGGACCCGCTCCACCCCTCAGGCTCGTCAGCCTACCAGGTGGGTTCGAGTCAAGGTCCGAGCGTGCGCGCGTGGCTCGCAGAAGGGAATTACACTGCCATATTCGGCCAGCTAGATAGCAGGGTAGGACAGGCCGCGCTGTTCTGCGGGTCTACAAAAAAATCCGGGAAAGAATCGACCGAAAATAAAAGAGCCTACGGTTCGACCGCTGTTAATGGTCGATTTAGCTGAACTTGGACAGACGAGTCCGAACGACAAGTTGCGGTCGAACCGCTGAAAAATCGCGGGTCTGTAACCAGATCTGCGGGCACAGGCCTGAGGGGCTGAGGGAAGCTGACCCAGCTGAAGTAACCTACTGAGTGATGTGTGGCTGAGTGGATGTTTAAGTGGCTGATTTTTGTATACAGCACTACAGCCTCCAATTCGAAAAAATAACCTCCTGTGCTGACTGTAAACATAAGCGGGTGTCTGGTTGTGAAACCTACAGAGTATTATATAGGAGTGCACTTTGGAGCTAAATGGAACGGTTATGCTAAAGGGCCTTGTAAGTTGTTTACACGTCTGTTAGGCATTGCAATTGAACTTGCACGGCTCTATGCCTCCAGCCTGCACTGCTTTTTGGGCTATGTGTAGCAGCTTCTATGCATCTCCCTTTCCCTGTCCTTGGGCCAAAACTGATGCTAGCTAGTGCGTCTGAAAGCCGACACGACAGGCATTCCAATGCAGCTGCAAGCTTTGGGTTTGACCCAGTGGCTGGCTAGTGGAGCTGACCGGAAGCTGCACCCACAAGCACACAAACACCACCGTACCCCCCCCCCCCCCCCCCCCCCCCCCCAGTTATCTCCACCCCCGCCCACACCCAACCATGTACCCCCGCCCACAAACATACTCCCTTACTCTTCCTGACATATTTCCTGACTCCATCCCTTCCCCCACCCCAGCCATCCCACCAGCCCCCACCCTCTCCCCACTCTCATCCCTCCCCTCCCTCCTACACGCACCCACCAGCACACACACTCCATATCTGCCTCCCTCCACTTCAGCTTTGGGCTTTGCCATAGCTGAAAGGCAAACGGGATGAAGAGCATCGACAACGTTTGCGCATCATCCGACTCCGCTTAAAGCATCGGACCTGCTTCCCTGCCAGCTCAGCTATGATCGATAGTCGACCCCACTGAAAAAGCTGAACCTGCGCAATCGCAACTGTACAAAAGTAAAGCTTCTTCTTAGCGAGCATGTATTCAGTTCGGCCGAAGAACAATCCTGTTCACCGCAACTGCTCCCGAAGTCAACTCGATCTGAGACTTGGAAACATCGCTAGGTTAATCCATTCAACTTTGCCGCGTGGTCGCTATAGCACAATGCACAACAACGACATGTTTCTCGATGCAGTGGGAAGAAGTTGCAGTCAAGTTGCTGATTTGAGATGTTCGGTCAAGTTAGGGCGAGAATGCTCAGCGAGATTTTTCATTCGGTCAACTTTGATGCGTACTTGCTATGGCACAATGCGGAGCGACATGTTTCTCAATGCAGTGGGAAGAATTTGCAGTCAAGTTTGTGACATGGGATGGATGCGATTCGGACATTTCTGACAGGTCGGCTGACTCACCATGTCACCTCCCGTTGTGCGCAGCGACAGGTCTCTTGACGCAAGGAAAAGCTCTTGCAGAGATGCAGGGGGAAAAGCTTGTAGGAAGATGAACTGTAGCGCTACCGAAATCAGGTGGATGAACTCAGGCGGGAAAAGGAGAAATCGGGCGGGATGCGCAACAGGTAGAATACGCAGGAGGCGAAGGTTGCATAATGCAGATTTCGCAGGAGGCCAATCAGGCAGAAGTTGAAGCAGGAGGGATTAAAAGCGGGAATTGGCTGAGCGGGAATTGGCTGGGCGGGAAGTCGGTTAAGTCGGTTGCGCGATGACACCACCACGACCACGACTGCCATGATTTCTTTATATAAATATATGTATGTATGTATGTGGGTGGGTGGGTGGGTAGCACCTGGAGGGGAGGGAGGAGAGGGATGGGTGGGTAGCACGCGCTACGTTGATGTTGGGTTGCTTCACCACCGTGCACAAGAGATCCAGAGAGCCCTCTAGGACGATGGGGGGATGTGCATCAGGGTTGTGCAGTGTTTGGGCAAGGGTGGGTAGCACCTGGGTGGGTTGGGGTTGGTGGGCGGGCGGAGTTGGGGGACGTATGTACGGGGGGTGAGCATCAGGGTTGTGCAGTGTTTGGGCAAGGGTGGGTAGCACCTGGGTGGGTTGGGGTTGGTGGGTGGGTGGAGTTGGGGGACGTACGGGGGATGAGCATCAGGGTTGTGCAGTGTTTGGGCAAGGGTGGGTAGCACCTGGAGGGTGGGGGAGGGTGTGTGTGTGTGTGTGTGGGGGGGGGGGGGGGGAACTAAACATATTTATTGTTAATAAATATTGTTAATAAAACTCAGGTCGGTTGGACCTTGGGCATGTTGAGAGAAGGTGGAAGGCAAGGCCAGGTTTTTGTGTGTGTGGGGGGCTGGGGGGGTGGGGGTCCAGGTTAGGAGGTCCTCTTCTCTCTTGGGGTGTTGGTGGTACTGGGGTGGGGGGTGGGTGGGGGGGTAACGTGACAGTTTTTAGGATAGTCTTTATCTGTATACCTGTACATCTGTCTGCCTATCTTTCTGACTATCTTTCTGACTATCTATCTGTCTGTCTGTCTATCTATGTATGTATGTATCTATCTATCCATCTATGTATCCATCTACCCATCTATCTATCCATCTATGCATCCATCTACCCATCTATCTATCCATCTATGTATCCATCTGTCCATCTATCTATCTATCTATCTATCTATCTATCTATCTATCTATCTATCTATCTATCTATCTATCTATCTATCTATCTATCTCTATTATCTATCCATCCATCCATCTATTTATCTATCTATCTATCTATCTATCTATCTATCTATCTATCTATCTATCTATCTATCTATCCATCTATCTATCTACATTTTCATGTACGTATGTATGCATGTATGCATGTATGTATGTATGTATGTATGTATGTATGTATGTATGTATGTATGTATGTACGTGGCTCTGAAATGAGTCAGAGGGATGTTTGTACAGTCAATCATTCATACCCTCCTCCTCCTCCCCCTCCTCGTAATCCCAATCCCCCTCATCCTCACCCTCACCATTTTCACTTACTTGCTATTTAGGCATTGCTACAAAGCGATCAGAACTTCCATCCAACTTCCACCCAACTTCCATCCAACTTCCATGCAATCTCGTTGTGGCGAAGTCGAAGATTTTTGTTTGCTCTCTGGTTAGCATCATCCATCATCATCACGCTCAGTGTAAGTGTGGGTTGAGAGAGCGAGGTGAGAGGAGGGGTGGAGGTGCCTGGGTAGAGGTGGTGTGGATTGTTTGCTGGGTCCGCACGATGATCCATTTTGTTTTAGTTGTGACAGGATTTTCACCCCAGGAGGTGAGTCTCCCGACACTAACCAGTGACACCAAGGATTCAGTTCGAATTGAGTTTCCACTCTTGCAAAATAGTAGGCGCACTTCGGGTTGGTGGGAGATACCGGCCCTTCGACCAAACGTCATGAGGTACTATCGTCTACATACACCTTGGAAATGGTTAGGCCAACCCAAAGTTTGCCTGGACCCACCTGAGATAACAAGTTCCAACAATGTCTTAACAAGCAAGTGTTTTCTTTTTGGGGGCTATGCGTGGCAGCTTCTAGGTAGCTCCCTTTCCCCGTCCTTGGGCAGAATCTGGAACTAGCTGATGCGCCTGAAAGTTGATGTGGCAGTCATTCCAATGCGGTAGGAAAGAAAACATTTGCAGCTTCACCCAATGGCAGGCTAATGGAGCTGGCTGGAAGCTGCCAAGCGTAGCAAAAAAAGAATCAACCCCAACAGTATATTCATTTACAATTGGAGGCTGGCCTGATTGCAAGCAAACGGGCTGGCCCCTTCAAGCTCACGCCTCGTAATAAGGCGTACCATTTATTTATGTATTTATTTATTTATTTGTGTGTACCTGCACAATTGCAATGTTGGTCCTGATGTCCATTCTTCTGTTGTGCATGTAAATGCCTTGCCAATACAAAAAAATCGAAGTGGACCATTTAATGCTCAAGTCTAACCCAATCAACCCCTCTTACCAACCCAACCCATCCCAATCGACTTCTCTTGCCAAGGCCACAAATCACGAATTGCAAATAGTATTGTACATTCGCATTGGGTATTGTACATTCACATCGGGTATTGTACATTCACATTGGGTATTGTACATTCACATTGGGTATTGTACATTCATGTTGGGTATTGTACATTCACATTGGGTATTGTACATTCACATTGGTTCTTGTACATTCACATTGGGTATTGTACATTCACATTGGGTAATGTACATTCACATTGCGTATTGTACATTCATGTTGGGTATTGTACATTCACATTGGGTATTGTACATTCACATTGGGTATTGTACATTCATGTTGGGTATTGTACATTCACATTGGGTATTGTACATTCATGTTGGGTATTGTACATTCACATTGGGTATTGTACATTCACATTGGGTATTGTACATTCATGTTGGGTATTGTACATTAAAGTTGGGTATTGTACATTCACACTGGGTATTGTACATTCACATTGGGTATTGTACATTCACATTGGGTATTGTACATTCACATTGGGTATTGTACATTCACATTGGGTATTGTACATTCACATTGGGTATTGTACATTCATGTTGGGTATTGTACATTCACATTGGGTATTGTACATTCACATTGGGTATTGTAAATTCATGTTGGGTATTGTACATTCACATTGGGTATTGTACATTCGCATACAGTATTGTACATTCACATTGGGTAGTGTACATTCATGTTGGGTATTGTAAATTCATGTTGGGTATTGTACATTCACATTGGTTCTTGTACATTCACATTGGGTATTGTACATTCACATACATTATTGTACTTTCACATTGGGTATTTTACATTCACATTGGATATTGTACTTTCACATTGGGTATTGTACATTCACATTGGGTATTGTACATTCACATACAGTATTGTACATTCGCATACAGTATTGTACATTCATGTTGGGTATTGTACATTCACATTGGGTATTGTACATTCACATTGGGTATTGTACATTCACATACAGTATTGTACATTCACATAAAGTATTGTACATTCACATTGGGTATTGTACATTCATATTCGGTATTGTACATTCACATACAGTATTGTACATTCACATACAGTATTGTACATTCGCATACAGTATTGTACATTCACATTGGGTAGTGTACATTCATATTGGGTATTGTACATTCACATACAGTATTGTACATGCACATACAGTATTGTGCATTCGCATACAGTATTGTACACTCGCATACAGTATTGTACATTCACATTGGGTATTGCACATTCACATTGGGTGATACTGCACACACTAGCAGTCCCATCAGGATTGTTCAAGGGTTTTTCAAAATTTACGTTTTTAGACCAAACTGTTTTCATAATCTATGTTTCATCAGCCAAAATCTATGTAAGCAATGTACAAGACCCTAAACAAGTCCTGTGCAGCGTCCCAAGCGACGCGGAAAATTGGCGGAGTGTGTTGGCAACGGAACGAAAGGTGGCAACGATGAAGCTGACCGAAGTGAGTTAGTTACGCGACCGTTGGCTGACGTGTCGGGCGGGCAAGAAATATTTCGGTTGGACAGACAGACAAATGCGTAACCCTGGGGGCTCCCGCCCCCTTGAAGAGGGGGCTCCGCCAAAAACTGGGCTCTAGACGTGAAACGTATCGTTCTGAGAAACCCCGGATCCCACATGCAAATTGGGGTACAGTCGAGACAGCCTTCTAACCCTAACTAGATTTCCCCTCTCCTTCTGTAGAGGGCCTTCTCGGCTATCTCTACCTCCTTCAGCTTTCTCTACCACCAGTAAATTAAATCAACAATCTCCCCTCTCCTCCTGTGCAGGGCCTAACTGTTACTAGCTGGGTGGATCTCCTTGAGGGTGTGCCTGGGCTGGTGGCATGTACGTTCTACTTCCAGGGTATGAGAATATCTTTTTTGCTTGCACACTGCTTACTTGGGGGCTCTACAACATACTTATATTTGGGTTATAAGGGTGCATTCTGGGTGGGAAGGGTGCTGTAGGGGTGCACAAAAGGTGCTGAAGCTCCCAAATTTCCAGTGGCACCCATGCTTACTCGGTTGTACACTTGCTGATTGGTTACAAATCTTATTATATTCCCCGATCTTGTAGATTGTTAATTGCCCATCTGGACAGTCTAGAATTATTGGTTATTGGAGGTTAACAAGTCCCTTGAGCCAAATTGGCTACCCCCGCCCTAGTCTGTCTGACACGTACACACCTGACACTGCATCTTACCACACATCTGACTATAATATCTTGTTTGTTTGAGGATGGGCAAGTCCCTGTAGCCTAATTTTACATACGATTCCACTATGGGGCACTTCAACTGCTCAATATATGAGTCAGCATGTGTACTGCGTATTGTTTTGAATCCTGGCTTGGAGCCTTAGTGCCGTAGTGCTCAGGTACTTCATGTACCACAACATTTGTGTCATCTAATTAGGACACACAACCATTATGCACAATGGTAATACGATGCCCATGTTGCCGTTCTTCACACACCTGTTTAGGGTAATTGAGTTCTGGAACGGGTTACACCTTTGCCCCCTTCCTTCCCCTCCCCTCCCCCCCCCTCCCTTTTCATACCCATACAATCAGTGATCAGTATTTTCTCTCTGGGCGACTAAAAACACTGACACACCCCCAACCCCACCCACACACATACACACACATACCCCACATACACTTACAAACACACACACCTTCCGTTTTGTATGGCAGGAACTGCGGTGATTTTATTCATAACTTAGATCTCTCCCTTGCTCTCCTCCCGCTCTCTACTGAAGCCGCTCTCCCCACCAGCTCACATTCAAAAAATCCTCTCCTCTTCCCCGTGTGTCCACCCTCTACCACTACTTCATCTGTCGCGAGTGGCACAATCTAATCTTAATGACCATGCATGCATTCTGTCTGAATTGCAGATTCGTCGACAATGGACAGACAGGTATGGCCAGGCCACCCTACATGCTTTGGCCTGTGTATGTATGTATGTATGTATGTATGCATGTATGTACTAGTACGGTAGCCCGTGTGCCCGGTGGCCACACCTACACACACGTAGACAAAACACCCACGCCCCTATCATATTACTTTCCCCTTTGGGCCCTTGACCACACATGTTTGGGGCAGTACGGTAGCCCGTGTGGCCGGTGCCCCGCCCCCCCCCCCCCCCCCCCCCCCTCCCTCTCTCTCTCTCTCTCACACACAGTCAAGATATTAGCCATCTCCGCCCTCGCTCGACGCTCCCCTCCCTCTCCCCCCGCACCCACACAGACACACAGGCACACACCTGTTCTCCCTACATATTCCCCTTCTGCTTCAGCTGTGGCCTCCCACCCTCTCATAGACGCATACCGCCTCTCCTCCACTCCCCCTCTCCCATCCAGACCCACAGTATCCCCTACTTTCCCTGACCTCTCCTTGCCCCCCCCCCCCCCCCCCCATCGGCACACATTCTCTTTCTCCCACCTTCTCCCAACCACCAACACGCACACACACTCTCCTTCTCCCTACCGCATACCCTTCACACCAGTTGTGGGAATCAATCGTTCTGTAGGAGGGGAAGTGAAGGCTGTGTTTTGAACCTACCAAGAATTTGCAAACGCTCAGATTCCGATCAACACAGGACCGACGCAACTGAAAAGCTACAAACCAGCAGCTTCTTCTTCTTGTGCCAGTTGGAAAAACTCGGGCAACACTCGGAACAGCAAAAATAGCAGCGACATATTTCACGATATTCAATACAACGAAATGAGCTTGCATACATGGCATGAGCGGTGCAAGCGCGAGAGTGTGGAGGGGGACGGAATGGCCGTGGCGATCTGAACTAAGTCAAATCAATCCCAACAACTGGGTGCCAACCATGACGAATGCGATGCGATAGCATAGAGAAAGAGCGCATGCGTGTGATGAATGGTGGCAACGCTCGCAAGCGGAAGTGGATGTATGCTTTGGCTTTGGCTTTGGCTTCCCGCAGTTTCTCACATGAGATGGATGCGATTCGAACATTTCTGCCAGGTTGGCTGACAGAACACGTCATCTTCTGTTGTGCGCAGCGACATGTCTCTTGCATGGGAAAGATCTTGCAGAGATGCAGTAGGACAAGCTTGTAGGAAGACGGACTGTAGCGCTACCGAATTCAGGTGGATGATCTCAGGCGGGACAAGGAGAAATCGGGCGGGATGCACAAAAAGCAGAATACCCAGAAGGCAAAGGTCGCATTCGGCTATATTTGCAGAAGGCTAAGTAAGGCAGAAGTTGAAGCAGGAGGGATTACAAGCGGGAATTGGCTGAGCGGGAAATGGCTGGGCGGGAAGTCGGGTAAGTCATATACGCGATGACACCACCACGACCACCACGACCGCGACCACCATGATTTCTTTATATATGTATAGATGTATGTATGTATGCATGCATGCATGTGAACAGTCCAGTGGTTGTCAAATAGGCTAAAGAGACCTGCCCAACCTCGATTCAGGATGGGCTATGACGAAGACACGCACTGATGAAACCGGCCTGTATCAATCATCAGATTATAATCAGATCAGCATGATCTTGAACTTATTCACATGGCTCCAGCCTTGAAGGCTACTCGTCGTCTTTGGCAGTAAAATGTTATAATCAAAATATACTTGATATTATCCCTTCACACTAGACTGCATAAAGATGCTTTGCTTTTAAATATGAACTGCATTTGTTCTACACAAGTATCTGCAGCCAGAAACACTGAGAGGTCCTGGAAACCTGTCTTATTGGTGCTGATTAGGAGAAGCTAGTTGTAAGAAGTGTTTGCCCTGGACCAGATCCCTACAGAGAAGGATGACAAGAGCACAATACACACACACGCACACACACACCCTCCCCCCCCCCCCCCCCCCCCCCCCCCCCCCCACACACACACACACCACACCCTCCCCCCCCCCCCCCCCACCACGCACACACACACCCTCCCCCCCCCCGCCCCCCACACCCTACCCCACCTCCACCCCTTATCCTCCCACATACAACAACCCGTGCAAAACGAATCGCTACTGACTAGGTCATGATCCTTCTACTAGAACCATGCCTATATATGATGATTTAATTATATTGTAGAATTAAATTATCACTGTAGCACGAACTCAGGGCTCCCGTCGGTAAAACGATTGTTTGGGGTTCAGTTCATCAGAGCTTTTTATTTGGAAGCCCTTCCTATCACAGTTTGGTAAGGCCCCTTAGCCTATTTGGCCAACCCCTGGACTGTAACATACATACATACATACATACATGGAGTGTGTCACATATGAGTATGACATGTCAGGCACAGCACATCTGCTCCCCCATAGTCATGCTCCCCCATAACGAAGTATGGCAGCACTATATTTGCTTCGATAGCATGCATAGTTTTTCTTTTCAGCTACGAGCAGCAGCTTCTAGGCAGCTCCATGGACTCTCTCTCCATCCAAACCTTAAGCAACGTAGGCACCTGGGAGCTGATATCCTCAGCTTTCCAGTGCTCCTGTAATTTTTGGGGTTGGCCCAGTGGCAGTCTCAGGGATCTGCTTAGAAGCTGGTGCTGGTAGCCGGATCGAAACACATTGTGCTCCCTGGTTTCCTGACATACCTGACGCCACCTTATGCAACTTGCTTTCTTGTGCTCCCCAACTATTTGGGTTTGGCCCAGTGGCATTCTCAAGGAGCTGCATAGAAGCTGGTTCTGGAAGCAAAAAAAAGCAGTGATTACATGGTCTGTCAGCATCCCATCTCCACCTACTCCCGTATAGCCAACAACTCACTACTTAAAGTGGGCCATGATCCATATACAAGGTAAGAAGCATTCGTATATACTGTATGGAGTCTGTCACACAAGAGTACGACGTGTCAGTCACAGCACATATGAGAATGGGTCTAGGGTTTACAGGCTCACGCAAGTATGGCATTATACGTTTGGTTTGATTACATGGTCTATCATCCTTCAGGCTGTACACTGTCTGCGGGTGGAGTAAATATGGGTAGTTTAAACACTACTACACCACACTCCTGAGTACAGATTGTGATCACTGGGCTGTCAGCTACTAGCACATGCACTACCAATCCTACACCACACTCCTGAGTACAGATTGTGATCACTGGGCTGTCAGCTACTAGCTACTAGCACATGCACTACCAATCCTACACCACACTCCTGAGTACAGATTGTGATCACTGAGCTGTCAGCTACTAGCTACTAGCACATGCACTACCAATCCTACACCACACTCCTGAGTACAGATTGTGATCACTGGGCTGTCAGCTACTAGCTACTAGCACATGCACTACCAATCCTACACCACACTCCTGAGTACAGATTGTGATCACTGGGCTGTCAGCTACTAGCTACTAGCACATGCACTACCAATCCTACACCACACTCCTGAGTACAGATTGTGATCACACGGGTGTAGACAGTTTCAATACATGTCCAGCTCCCTGCATTTTTTTCTTCTTCTTTTTTTAGTTGTGAAAGGACTTTCACCACCCCAGGAGGTGGGTCTCCCGACACAAACCAGCGCCATGGAGGATTCAGAAATATTATTTTCATATCAAAAAGAGGAAATCTTATTCCTTTTTCTTTTTCTTCTCCTTTTTTTCTCCCTTTTCCCCTCCCAAAACAGGATCAGATTCTGGTCGATTGGTGTCATTCTTAGTCAATTTCATTTTTTTTTGTAACTTTCTTTTTTTAGGTTTCTTGTTCAGCAATTGTGGCCAAAACGGGGTCTCGTATTCCGATCAGAATATATTCCGGAAAAAATATCCCTGGGAGGATTCACTTCGAATGGTGTTGCCCCTCCTATAATATGCAAAATGTATGACAGCACCAGCTATATCACCTATATCACATAAATGACATCTGGTGCGGTGCACTTCATGCAGGTCACAACTGTCAAGATATGTGCAATGGTCTCTTTCATCCTGGGCGTTCTCAAATGTCTCTTTGTAAGTTGATTTGGTGATGATGGGCGTTCTTAAATGTCTCATTGTAAGTTGATGTGGTGATGATTCGAATGGCTCGCTTTAAGTTGGTCTTGTGATAATTTTAATGTATCGTTGTAAGTTGGAAAACGATTGTTTGGGGTTCAGTTCGTCAATGCTTTTTCTTTTTAAGCCCTTCTTACTAGTGTTTCTTTTTAAGCCCTTCTTACAAGTGTTTCATTTGAAGCCCTTCTTACCAGTGTTTCATTTTTTGACGACGCGTCGCCATTCTGTCGCCATTTCGTAGAATGCTACACCCCCCGGACCCCTTGATATCGGGACGCGCTGCCCTCCGACCCCAACAGGCTCCGCGCATCGCGATCCACCATGCAATGGCTACGCAACTATCCTGAAATCAGAGTTGAGTAGCCCGTGTAGCTACTCAACCTGGACTACAGAAATCTGAAATAAAAAACACTGCTTCTTACCACTGTTGGGCAAGTCCCTATAGCCTATTTGGCGTACCCCTGGACTGTAACAGACATACACACAAGTTGATTTGGTGATGATTTGACAGCCCCGTGGTAGGCAAAGGAACTTGCTCGTGAATTGATCTCTATAAGTATTTAAATCTGATCTGAATTATTTACAACCTGAACTGATTCTGATAATAGATTCTGACCTGACCTGATTCTGATTACAGATTCTGACCTGAACAGATTTTGACCTGAACGGATTTTGACCTGAACTGATTCTGATAACAGATTCTGACCTGAACTGATTCTGATAACAGATTCTGACCTGAACTGATTCTGATAACAAATTCTGACCTGAACTGATTCTGAACTAATTTTGACTTGAACTGTTTTTTGCCTGAATTGATTCTAGGCTTATTATGACCTGAACTGCTTCTGTGAATTCTGCAAGATGTTTGTTCCCAGTTTGTATCGAAAAATTCAAGGTATGAAGTATGGCCTACAACGGTCGATTCCAAATCATCCGTGAATTACTGTAACGAATGTATGGTACTCCATGTTTTGAGGTTGGGCAAGTCCTTTAAGCCAAAGTAGATTCTGGATACCCCTGCATTGTATCATATCATACAATGCAGGACTAAATCCAGTTGAACTTGGTTACATGGCTCCAGCCTTTAAGGCTGCTAGCCGTCTTCGGCAGGAATATGATCAATTCAGGTCAACACATTACTAAATACTCGATCCTGTGTCTGTCACTGTAGGCCATGGCCATACATTAGTCATACAACGCATGACTCAATACACAATTCTGCGTCTCTCACTGTAGGCCATTTGGTTGCTGACAATTGGATCGCTTTGGGGGGTAGCGATGTATGTTCTCATCCCAAACGCAAGCCTTTTGACAATAATCTACGTTATCATCTTGATTAGCATTATGGTAGGGCTTTTAACCATGCAGCCAGTTTTATCGTGGAAGGCTTGGAGACATGCCAACAACACACGGATGCGTATGAAACCTGTTTCTTCAGGCATCCTGAACGTCTAGTATTTCTAGGATTGGATATAAAGGTAGGATTGTTTCAGGGTTCCTCGGCCAACTCTGCGCTGCTCAACAGGATTGTTCAGGATGCTGGGTACTCCATCGCGTGTGATGAATGGTGGGTACTCCATCGCGTGTGATGAATGCTGGGTACTCCATTGCGTGTGATGAATGGTGGCAACGCTCGCAAGCGGAAGTGGATGTATGCTTTGGCTTTGGCTTTGGCTTCCCGCAGTTTCTCACATGAGATGGATGCGATTCGAACATTTCTGCCAGGTTGGCTGACAGAACACGTCATCTTCTGTTGTGCGCAGCGACATGTCTCTTGCATGGGAAAGATCTTGCAGAGATGCAGTAGGATAAGCTTGTAGGAAGACGGACTGTAGCGCTACCGAATTCAGGTGGATGATCTCAGGCGGGACAAGGAGAAATCGGGCGGGATGCACAAAAAGCAGAATACCCAGAAGGCAAAGGTCGCATTCGGCTATATTTGCAGAAGGCTAAGTAAGGCAGAAGTTGAAGCAGGAGGGATTACAAGCGGGAATTGGCTGAGCGGGAAATGGCTGGGCGGGAAGTCGGGTAAGTCATATACGCGATGACACCACCACGACCGCGACCACCATGATTTCTTTATATATGTATAGATGTATGTATGTATGCATGCATGCATGTGAACAGTCCAGTGGTTGTCAGTAGGCTAAAGAGACCTGCCCAACCTCGATTCAGGATGGGCTATGACGAAGACACGCACTGATGAAACCGGCCTGTATCAATCATCAGATTATAATCAGATCAGCATGATCTTGAACTTATTCACATGGCTCCAGCCTTGAAGGCTACTCGTCGTCTTTGGCAGTAAAATGTTATAATCAAAATATACTTGATATTATCCCTTCACACTAGACTGCATAAAGATGCTTTGCTTTTAAATATGAACTGCATTTGTTCTACACAAGTATCTGCAGCCAGAAACACTGAGAGGTCCTGGAAACCTGTCTTATTGGTGCTGATTAGGAGAAGCTAGTTGTAAGAAGTGTTTGCCCTGGACCAGATCCCTACAGAGAAGGATGACAAGAGCACAACACACACACACGCACACACACACCCTCCCCCCCCCCCCCCCCCCCCCCCCCCCCCACACACACACACCACACCCTCCCCCCACCACCACCACCACGCACACACACACCCTCCCCCCCCCCCGCCCCCCACACCCTACCCCACCTCCACCCCTTATCCTCCCACATACAACAACCCGTGCAAAACGAATCGCTACTGACTAGGTCATGATCCTTCTACTAGAACCATGCCTATATATGATGATTTAATTATATTGTAGAATTAAATTATCACTGTAGCACGAACTCAGGGCTCCCGTCGGTAAAACGATTGTTTGGGGTTCAGTTCATCAGAGCTTTTTATTTGGAAGCCCTTCCTATCACAGTTTGGTAAGGCCCCTTAGCCTATTTGGCCAACCCCTGGACTGTAACATACATACATACATACATACATGGAGTGTGTCACATATGAGTATGACATGTCAGGCACAGCACATCTGCTCCCCCATAGTCATGCTCCCCCATAACGAAGTATGGCAGCACTATATTTGCTTCGATAGCATGCATAGTTTTTCTTTTCAGCTACGAGCAGCAGCTTCTAGGCAGCTCCATGGACTCTCTCTCCATCCAAACCTTAAGCAACGTAGGCACCTGGGAGCTGATATCCTCAGCTTTCCAGTGCTCCTGTAATTTTTGGGGTTGGCCCAGTGGCAGTCTCAGGGATCTGCTTAGAAGCTGGTGCTGGTAGCCGGATCGAAACACATTGTGCTCCCTGGTTTCCTGACATACCTGACGCCACCTTATGCAACTTGCTTTCTTGTGCTCCCCAACTATTTGGGTTTGGCCCAGTGGCATTCTCAAGGAGCTGCATAGAAGCTGGTTCTGGAAGCAAAAAAAAGCAGTGATTACATGGTCTGTCAGCATCCCATCTCCACCTACTCCCGTATAGCCAACAACTCACTACTTAAAGTGGGCCATGATCCATATACAAGGTAAGTAGCATTCGTATATACTGTATGGAGTCTGTCACACAAGAGTACGACGTGTCAGTCACAGCACATATGAGAATGGGTCTAGGGTTTACAGGCTCACGCAAGTATGGCATTATACGTTTGGTTTGATTACATGGTCTATCATCCTTCAGGCTGTACACTGTCTGCGGGTGGAGTAAATATGGGTAGTTTAAACACTTACTACACCACACTCCTGAGTACAGATTGTGATCACTGGGCTGTCAGCTACTAGCACATGCACTACCAATCCTACACCACACTCCTGAGTACAGATTGTGATCACTGGGCTGTCAGCTACTAGCTACTAGCACATGCACTACCAATCCTACACCACACTCCTGAGTACAGATTGTGATCACTGAGCTGTCAGCTACTAGCTACTAGCACATGCACTACCAATCCTACACCACACTCCTGAGTACAGATTGTGATCACTGGGCTGTCAGCTACTAGCTACTAGCACATGCACTACCAATCCTACACCACACTCCTGAGTACAGATTGTGATCACTGGGCTGTCAGCTACTAGCTACTAGCACATGCACTACCAATCCTACACCACACTCCTGAGTACAGATTGTGATCACACGGGTGTAGACAGTTTCAATACATGTCCAGCTCCCTGCATTTTTTTCTTCTTCTTTTTTTAGTTGTGAAAGGACTTTCACCACCCCAGGAGGTGGGTCTCTCCCGACACAAACCAGCGCCATGGAGGATTCAGAAATATTATTTTCATATCAAAAAGAGGAAATCTTATTCCTTTTTCTTTTTCTTCTCCTTTTTTTCTCCCTTTTCCCCTCCCAAAACAGGATCAGATTCTGGTCGATTGGTGTCATTCTTAGTCAATTTCATTTTTTTTTTAACTTTCTTTTTTTAGGTTTCTTGTTCAGCAATTGTGGCCAAAACGGGGTCTCGTATTCCGATCAGAATATATTCCGGAAAAAATATCCCTGGGAGGATTCACTTCGAATGGTGTTGCCCCTCCTATAATATGCAAAATGTATGACAGCACCAGCTATATCACCTATATCACATAAATGACATCTGGTGCGGTGCACTTCATGCAGGTCACAACTGTCAAGATATGTGCAATGGTCTCTTTCATCCTGGGCGTTCTCAAATGTCTCTTTGTAAGTTGATTTGGTGATGATGGGCGTTCTTAAATGTCTCATTGTAAGTTGATTTGGTGATGATTCGAATGGCTCGCTTTAAGTTGGTCTTGTGATAATTTTAATGTATCGTTGTAAGTTGGAAAACGATTGTTTGGGGTTCAGTTCGTCAATGCTTTTTCTTTTTAAGCCCTTCTTACTAGTGTTTCTTTTTAAGCCCTTCTTACAAGTGTTTCATTTGAAGCCCTTCTTACCAGTGTTTCATTTTTTGACGACGCGTCGCCATTCTGTCGCCATTTCGTAGAATGCTACACCCCCCGGACCCCTTGATATCGGGACGCGCTGCCCTCCGACCCCAACAGGCTCCGCGCTTCGCGATCCACCATGCAATGGCTACGCAACTATCCTGAAATCAGAGTTGAGTAGCCCGTGTAGCTACTCAACCTGGACTACAGAAATCTGAAATAAAAAACACTGCTTCTTACCACTGTTGGGCAAGTCCCTATAGCCTATTTGGCGTACCCCTGGACTGTAACAGACATACACACAAGTTGATTTGGTGATGATTTGACAGCCCCGTGGTAGGCAAAGGAACTTGCTCGTGAATTGATCTCTATAAGTATTTAAATCTGATCTGAATTATTTACAACCTGAACTGATTCTGATAATAGATTCTGACCTGACCTGATTCTGATTACAGATTCTGACCTGAACAGATTTTGACCTGAACGGATTTTGACCTGAACTGATTCTGATAACAGATTCTGACCTGAACTGATTCTGATAACAGATTCTGACCTGAACTGATTCTGATAACAAATTCTGACCTGAACTGATTCTGAACTAATTTTGACTTGAACTGTTTTTTGCCTGAATTGATTCTAGGCTTATTATGACCTGAACTGCTTCTGTGAATTCTGCAAGATGTTTGTTCCCAGTTTGTATCGAAAAATTCAAGGTATGAAGTATGGCCTACAACGGTCGATTCCAAATCATCCGTGAATTACTGTAACGAATGTATGGTACTCCATGTTTTGAGGTTGGGCAAGTCCTTTAAGCCAAAGTAGATTCTGGATACCCCTGGATTGTATCATATCATACAATGCAGGACTAAATCCAGTTGAACTTGGTTACATGGCTCCAGCCTTTAAGGCTGCTAGCCGTCTTCGGCAGGAATATGATCAATTCAGGTCAACACATTACTAAATACTCGATCCTGTGTCTGTCACTGTAGGCCATGGCCATACATTAGTCATACAACGCATGACTCAATACACAATTCTGCGTCTCTCACTGTAGGCCATTTGGTTGCTGACAATTGGATCGCTTTGGGGGGTAGCGATGTATGTTCTCATCCCAAACGCAAGCCTTTTGACAATAATCTACGTTATCATCTTGATTAGCATTATGGTAGGGCTTTTAACCATGCAGCCAGTTTTATCGTGGAAGGCTTGGAGACATGCCAACAACACACGGATGCGTATGAAACCTGTTTCTTCAGGCATCCTGAACGTCTAGTATTTCTAGGATTGGATATAAAGGTAGGATTGTTTCAGGGTTCCTCGGCCAACTCTGCGCTGCTCAACAGGATTGTTCAGGATGCTGGGTACTCCATCGCAGGCTATACAATTGGTTGCGTCTCAGGCAGCAGAGCTGGGGGTCCTCCTGAAGTACCCTGCTGATCACCGTCTTCCAATTACAGTTCCCCCCGTTTTATGTATGAGTGCACAAGGGTTGTTCAGGTGGCTGCATCCTCTATCGCAGATGCAACATGGAGAGGGCCTGTTAACCAGAAAGAAGGGTCCGTTGAGTTGCAGGACGCAGGCTGTACAATTGGTTAGGTCTCAGGAAACAGAGCTGGGGGTCCTCCTGAAGTACCCTGAAGTGCACCCTCCGTTATAAGACCAGAAACCAGGGAGCATAGTAAGCTGGTTAGACAGTTTAATGACTTGTCCAAATCAATCTTTGTAGTTTTTAACTTGAAAATCTTAAACATCTAGTATTTTCAGTATTGAACTTGGTTACCATATGCGCCTGTATTGTTGGCTGCTCATTTGGCGGTACCCCTACTGCTAACTGCATGCAAGGTTGGCTTGTAGGCCAACATATGGTTCAAGTAAAAACCGGATCTACTGCCAATATCCGTGCTAAAGCACTGCAATACACAGCCTGGCGATGAAGAGTTGTATGATGCATGGACTAAGGGGATGTCTGATGGGGAGGGGTCAGCTGGCAGGGATGATGGGGATGCTGAAGGCGTAAATGCTGAGGGGGCATGACCTCTCATGCCACATACCGCCGGACTGGACCGGACAGAGTAGAGAATGCAATCATGTAAATAAATAGTACGCCTTATAACGAGGCGTGAGGTTGAGGGGGCCAGCCCGTTTGCTTTATAGTACATAATGCAATCATGTAAATAAATAGTACGCCTTATAAGGAGGCGTGAGGTTGAGGGGGCCAGCCCGTTTGCTTTAGAGTACATAATGCAATCATGTAAATACATAGTACGCCTTATAAGGAGGCGTGAGGTTGAGGGGGCCAACCCGTTTGCTTTAGAGTACATAATGCAATCATGTAAATAAATAGGACGCCTTATAAGGAGGCGTGAGGTTGAGGGGGCCAGCCCGTTTGCTTTAGAGTACATAATGCAATCATGTAAATAAATAGTACGCCTTATAAGGAGGCGTGAGGTTGAGGGGGCCAGCCCGTTTGCTTTAGAGTACATAATGCAATCATGTAAATAAATAGTACGCCTTATAACGAGGCGTGAGGTTGAGGGGGCCAGCCCGTTTGCTTTAGAGTACAGAATGCAATCATGTACTAGTATGATGAGAAAGTTTGAAGACGTGTCCAGCTGATGTTATTTAATAGCCTACTAGTAGCCTGAAGACAGCTCTCCAGAGTAATTCGAAGCGCGCGCTTTTTAGCTTTTGAGCGCTGTCTTTTTGACCCCCTCTGCGCTTTAAGAGCAGTTTTTTGCAAACCCTTGCGGGCGCTGCAAGCAATGTTTGCGCTTTTTGAACTACGAAGCGCAGTTTTTTTGTTTTCAAGTGCGCTAAAGCGCTGGCAATTTGGCCATTTGAAGTACCCTGCTGCTCTCTTTCGGCGATACAATTTGGTCCTGCAATTAAATATGTGCACTTTCTGTAGTAAACATGGGATGCAGTCCCATGATTGGGTGTACAGGTTATCAGTTTTTGCCTAGTTGTATCAGTTTAGTATGCCCAACAGCCCAAGTCCAGGATATTATTTAATCACATGCCCAGTATATTATTTATGTCTAGGCCCAGGTATCATAATCTGATTATGGGTTTTTGAGTGTGGTTTAAATGGAACCTCCATGGCCAATAATGTGTTTAAAATGTAACTGCTTAAATATGGTCTTGTGCTTTCTGCAAATAAATGTGGTCTGCAATAAAATATGCTCACTTTGTGCAGAAATATGGGATGCGATCCCATGATTCGGTGTACAAGTTATCAGTGTATGCCCAGTTGTATCAGTTTAATATACCCAGGGCCAGGATATTATTTAGTCATATGCCCAGGATAGTATTTATGCCTAGGCCCAGGGATAAATTTCTGATTATGGGGTATTGAGTGTGTTATAAAATGTAGCCGACAAAGCATAGCACTTGGGCCAAGTTATGGTTAACTCTATCACGTTTTTTAAAGTACCGCATAAGTTAGTGCGCAGGAGGTTGTTAATTGTTTTACGACCGCCAAGTTCAAAGATCACCAACAATATAGGTGCATACAGTATAGGTGCATACATTACAGGTGCATATAGGTGCATACAGTACAGGTGCATATAAGTGCATACAGTACAGGTGCGTATAGGTGCATACAGTCCAGGTGCATATAGGTGCATACAGGTGCATATAGGTGCATACAGTACAGGTGCATACAGGTGCATATAGGTGCATACAGTACAGGTGCATATGGGTGCATACAGTACAGGTGCATATAGGTGCATACAGTACAGGTGCATATAGGTGCATACAGTACAGGTGCATATAGGTGCATACAGTACAGGTGCATATAGGTGCATACAGTACAGGTGCATATAGGTGCATACATTACAGGTGCATATAGGTGCATACATTACAGGTGCATACAGGTGCATATAGGTGCATACAGTACAGGTGCATATAGGTGCATACAGTTCAGGTGCATATAGGTGCATACAGTACAGGTGCATACAGTTCAGGTGCATATAGGTGCATACAGTACATGTGCATACAGTACATGGCTCAAGCATTTAAAAGCTTCTCGCCGTAGTTGGTGTAAGCATCTGGTGTGTTACACCCGCTGCGTATGACTTGCTACATACTTTTATGTGTCCTTAGAACGATCTCCTGATGTTCACTGACATGTTCGCTGTTAATGACTCTGTTTAGCCAAACCCTGATCTAGCAGGGTTCTGTCTTTCCGTCACCCGCAGCCTTGTGTCTCTTCTGGCCGCACCTGTCTTCATTTGTTTTACCTCTCTGTAAATATGATCAAGAGTGCTCCCGCTGTTTAACGTTCCTCCACTCCTTAAGTGATTGAAGCTGTTAGGTCATGGGTGTCCATCGCGCTTCCTCTGCTTTACGGATGCTTCTTCGAGCTCCCCCGAGTTCGATTTTGCTGCTGACAAGGAAGAATGGTTCTATCTGGTCTCAACAGATCAGAGGGTACATAGTCTTCAGTGGCTGCGATGCAGTTTAGACTCCTGTAGCGGGCCACCGACTAAGCTGGTTGGATGTTCCTGTGCCAAGTACATATGAATATATAATCCTCCAGAGGAGGTCACTTCTAAGACTGCAGAAGCTACCCCCCCCCCCCCCTCCATTTCCCCTCCCTTTGGACCTCCCCCCGCCTAACGAGTCTGGACGTCGGTGAAGCCACGGCTTCTGCTGCGCCTGCTGCTTGCGTGCTTGATGCTACGAATTCTGCGGCGTTTTCTGCTGATCGTGTGCTTGACGTGCTACGGTAGTACGGTTGCTATTTGTAACATTTTCAAACTTGGACTTGGTTACATGGAGTTGCAGTGTTTGTAGATAGAATGACGAGAATCACTGAAGAGAATTTAACATCAAATGCTTATAACTTTTGTAAACAATTATCAGTTTCACTTTTGAGTGTACTAATCGACTGAAAAATAGCCTTCACAATATGCACTTATATTTGTTTTGGATGGCTAGTGCCACGTTGGTCAATTGAAGTCTTAAAGAGTTTCATGTCAACGCTTATAAAAGACCTAGGGGTCGGAGGGGGGGGCCTTAGCTGCTTAGCACTATTAGGGCTAATAAGCGCTAAAACAAATCCCGGACTTTACCGCTAACAGCTTGTTTCCAACCAGTTAAGGGTCGGGTTAAGCGGCGGTTAAATTCGTTATTTTCGGCGCTAGCCGGTGTTTGGTCGGAAACACAAAAAGTTGAGGTCCGGTTAAAGACCAACCGTCCCTGTTAGTGCAACGGCCCCCCCCCCCCCCCCCCCCCCCCCCCCCCCCCCCCCCCCCGCCGTTAAAGAAAGTTAAGGGGCGATTAAATTCGGTTGTTGAATTATATATGGTGACGTCACGAAGTTGGCGCGCGCCTCTTATAAATCACGCTGCTTTGGAGTCCCGCATCCTTTCTTTCTTTCTTGGACACTCATCATCGATAGCACAGTTTCACCAAAATGGATTCGCAGCAGCAGGGCACCGTCCCTGCCACGCAATTATGGACTGATCAGCCTGAGGCAACCAGCAGCGGCAAGAAGCGGAATAAATGCTGAAATCAGCGTTTGAATCGCGAGGAAGTGCTGCAGAGCGCATTTGCCACGTTGACCCATTTTGAATTGACCTGGTCAGATGCAAAAGGCTGCGTAACTGGTGGAATGTTTCCAACCAGTTCAGGGTCCGGTTAGAGGTCGAGTCTGAACCCTCCAAAACACAATCCTTAACCGGACCCCCAACTGGTTGGAAACAAGCTGTAAGTTGAGGTGAAGAGAAGAGCAATAGCACGTCGTCCTACGTAGCCTTATGAAGCCCATCGTACGTACCCTTCGTGGTCCTAGATACGCAGCCCTACGTAGCCCGTCGTACGTACCCTACGTAGCCTTACGTAGCCCATCGTACGACCCCTACGTAGCTCTACGTACGTACCCTACGTAGACAAAAATAGTAGGGGGCCCTGGCGGGTCCCCTGGAGGTCGGCCCCGGGGATGGTGTAATGTTCGTCAAGCAGCAGTGGCAGCCTCCTTGGTGATGGATGCACAAGCATTTGCTAACTAATCCGTACAATTTAATATTGGGGGGGTCAAGAATCAATGTAGCATGGCATGGCATTATTATTGAACTTGGTGGCCTGTAAGGCTAATGAACTTGTTAGCTCAAATTGAATGACTTCCCGAAGTTCCATGGAGGCAGGTGCAGCAACTCCCGAGGCTACAGTTGCTACTTCGCAACCTGCAGGAACTAGTGCGAAAGAGCAGATTTCCTTGTCAAGCACAATGCGCTGATGCAATGAGCTACGAGAGTCACGAAGAAGCGAATTCTTCGAGGGGAAATCGTAGACATGCTCCAGGTCCCTAGACTGAGTCCACAGGACAGGAGGGAAACGACAAATGAAAACGCCGCGTCCACAATCCGCAACCCTGAGATACGTACGCGAAAAAGTGCCCTCAGAGGTAATCCGCCCCCGACGGGAACACGAGTCCGTAAGGGTGTGTTTCCAGTGGGGCAGGGGCTGGTTTCTCGCGGACGTTAAATTGTCCATGTTCTGAAAGCCTCAAACCTCATCGAGAGAATCCTGGAGAGAATACTTGGTGCTCGCCGGTGCTAGCCGGGCTGGACTTCAGCGGATCCTACGTGGACTTCAGCGGAATTGAAAAACTTCAGCGGGAGGGTCAGGGCTCCCGCTGAAGTTTCGCATTCCGCTGAAGTCCACGTAGGATCCGCTGAAGTCCACGTCGGCCTTCAGCGGTCAAAAAAGCCAGCGTGGACTTCAGCGGGACATAGCAAAATGTCAGCGGAACCCCACTGGAAACACTTCGTGCCAGCGTGGACTTCAGCGGAACTTCAACGGTGACCGAAAACCCCACTGGAAACACACCCTAAGATTCCAGGCCAGTCAGGTTAACCGGCAATTTTGACCGGCTTTCTTGGGAAAATGTGAAGATGTGAAAAAACAACACGATTTCTCGCAAGTATCGCATAGGTATTTTTCCTTAGGGGGCCGACCAATAAGCATTGGTCTATAGTTTGGACAGAGCCATCCAGTATACTTGACATAGCCTGTTAAATACTTATATACATAATTTCCTCCAATATAACGCGTTGATAAACTAACATGACGATCTTCGTTCGCTCCCGCAGTTATTAGCTTCTTCATCATGAACTCATGATGGTCAAGACATACAAAATTGCCACCAAGGTCAGTACGATGCATAACAACACTCTCTTACGCACATGGCACATTTTCTGGGTTGTTTTGGCTAAGTTTGGCGAAATTTGTTGTGCATTATTAGTGCTGATTTAGCTAATAGCCCTATTAGGTATAATTTGTCCAACTTTAGCCCTGAACCCCGAAGCGTAAAAATACCGTATATTTGATGTTTGCTTCCCAGCTTGGTTGCTTTATTTTGACTGGGAGAATAAATTCGAAAGAACCCTCCCGGGAGTTATGGTTTTGAGCTTGCTTGTCGATCTTGGATCAGATTGAACTTGAGCTTGGGGAGGAGGACAAAAGTCAAACCCAAAGAATATGGGTGCGTGGTAGGGAATGGATTGAGCCAAAGCATCTGTATGATGCTATGCTTCAGGATACATCCCCAATAATAAAAAAATAATAACTTGGTTACATGGCTCCAGCCAGCAATTTGGCTGCTTGCCATCTTAAGCGGTAACCTAATTACATAGATTATTCAGATGTCAGCATTCTTATCAAAATATCTGTATCCAATCTATTCACACAGTACAAGAATACAAATATCTAGGGCTGTCAATACCGTACGGTATTTTCAATTACCGTACAATAGATCGTGATATACCGTACGGTATCGATACCATACGATATTTTTTATACCCTTTTTGGGGGAAATCAGTATAAGACCAAGGGGATATAACAGGAGATACCGTTTACACGTCCATACACTTAAAATCAAGTCAAATGAACCAATACCGAGGGAGATAGAAAAACACGGTACTATCGTGGTCTATTACCGTTCGATTATATATCGTACGGTACAAGGCGGTATACTAAATTCCCTGGCCCAGACTCAGGTGCTCCTGACGAGAATCGAACCGCCGACCTGTCGAGTGTAAGATATTTTCGTAGACCACAGGACCACAGGATATGGTTGAACACGATATATCGTACGCTATAGACCATATATCGTACGGTAATCCCAAAAATACCGTACGCTGGAACTTTATTACCGTACGATATATCGTACGGTTCACGGTAAAATAAATACCGGGCGATATAAAGCTTGACAGCCCTACAAATATCAGTGCATGCGAAGAGCGATGCATGCTGATCAGGTTTGTTCGAGGGCAATTCAAAATCTACGTTTTATAATCCCAATTGTTACGTTTTCAGCATAACGGATCCTCGAAAATCTACCAGGTGGCCCACCTGAGGTGGGTGCTTGCCAGACGCGCTGATCAGAGATTGCTTTTATATGCTCTACCAGCCAGTCTTGACTGCACACCGACTTCAAGAATGAGCCCCCCCCCCCCCCCCCCCCCCCCCGTTCGATACCTACAGACACTAGGGATTTAACTTTCCAGAATCCAAGTTTCACACGCGACAAAGATGCCTTCGGAAGCTTTTGGCTATGGTGGGGGAAACTGATACCAAATGCGAGGGGGGGGGGGGGCAGAAGAACAAATCTGATCCCATGGCCCAGATGTGTAGAGCTTGTTGAGAGGATGAAGGATCTGGTCTTATTTATTGTTTGGACCAGTAGTAAAAACGTTATGGGCCCCCGAAGTTGGGGTGGGTGGGTGGCTGCCTGGCTGGTGAGAGAAAAACTGTAATTTAAAAAAAATACCGTTGGTGCTATTCAAGATATTTTTACATAGCCCACATAATGACATGGGAGTAGAACTGGGGTGTTCCTGTACTAAAGACCAGTCTCAATTGGTGCTTTTAGGGCTTCCTTCCCCCCCCCCCCTCCGAGCATGTCATTCGTATTGGCTGAGCATGAGATTAAGATAGGCCAAGCATGTCAATTATATAGGCTATGGCATATTAGGGGGCTGAACTCCCTAACCCCCAGGCCCTACCTCTCATGTAACATTGATGGTGATGATGCGCTTCGTCCGTGTGCCCACAAACGCTGATTGTATTGTCTTTTTATTTTTCTTGCTCCACATAGGGTGCATGGTTATGGGAGCAGCACCATTAGATAGGCCTTATCAAGCTATAAAAAATGCACCCTACTTTGACTTCCTAATTATTATTGTGGAAGGAGATAATGGCCTCCAAGTGGGTCCCAAAGCGGTAAACTCAGCCCTCTGTAGGAAAAATGGGCATGGGGTGGGAGATTTGTTTTTTGCCCCCCCCCCCCCCCCCCCCCTCGACCATATGTATTTTTTAAATATACAAGGATTCAGGTTTCCCATTAGTCATGCTTGCAGAACGTGAGATATGGTGGGCTATGGTGGGGGAAAACCACGCATGACGTGGGATTGAGAAAGTCAACCCATACGCTCTTGCTTCGTGATAGCATTTCTTTTAACCAACAACAGAACTAGGAAGCAGCAGCTTCAGTCTCCTTCTTCTTCTCCGTAGCCCTTGATGCCACAGTTGCTGCGCAAGCAGGGCGTGCTGCCAACCTGCATATCACATGATTGGTCATGAGTTTCAAATGTGCAAGTAGAAGAAGATATGATTGCATGCATTATACGAAATATAAATGGACGTGTTCATGATCCAAATTATGTATGATAGTATACATGATACAAATTGTACATGATCAAATACATTTTATAAACATCAAATGATTGTATACATGATACACATTATATATGATTGTATACATGATACAAATTATAGATGATCAAATACATTATATAAATATCAAATGATTGTATACATGATACACATTATTTATGATTGTATACGTTGTACAGAGTATAGATGATCAAATACATTTTATAAAGATCAAATGATCGTGTACATGACATACATTATATATGATTGTATACGTTGTACAAAGTATAGATGATCAAATATAAATGATAACTGATCGTATACATGATACAAATTATATAAGAGTGTACCGTATGCGCCTAAGAAAATGGCAGCAAATAGGGTTGGCAGTAAATCCCCAAAACAACTGAAATCATTTTACGCCATTTAAGTTGGCGGATTATTCTAAATTGGGGGTCTCCATAAATTAGCTCAAGGTGCATGTTGGCAGAATCCTTTTAAATTGTCTTCTTTCCATTCAAACCAGATTCAGGTGTGAGTCAAAACTCAAAAGGAAACACAGATCAGCCCAGAGTTGGATGAAAATAAATGTTTCAATCAAATTCAGAGTCTGGTGCGGCAGATTTTTTAACACCTTAGTTTACTCTGCCAGCAAACACTAAGCCTCAAGGCCGATCGACCGTGCGATTCAAACCAGATCCAGGTGGAAGCCCAGAGTTGGATGACAAGTCCTATGTAGCCCCGCAAGCGACGGGGAAAATTGGCGGAGTGTGTTGGCAACGGAACAAAAAGTGGCAACGATGGAGCTGACAAAAGCGAGTTAGTTACGCGACAGTTGGATGACGTGTCAGGCTTCAATACAAATTTCGGACGGACAGACGGACAAATGGTAACCCTGGGGACTACCGCCCCCTCAAAGAGGGGGCTCCGCCAAAAACAAATGTAGCAAAGGCGTTCGATGGTCTGATGGTTGTTTGACTATAATTTGAACCTTGGGAGTGTTACAGCAGTACACTGCATTGAAGTGAACCCCGCCACAATGTTGGCGGATGGCCCTAGTTCTAGGGGCTCCCTGTTTTGGCCCAGGCGCCAAGCCCCACCAGAATTGGCGGGACCCATCCGCCAAAATATACGCCATTGTTTGAGGCGCATACAGTAAACATGATACAAATCATATGAGTGTATACATGCTGGGTCATGCATATCAAATGTGGAAGTATACACGATTGTGTAATACTTTGTCATGTGTTCCAAATATAAGTGTTCCAAATATAGTTGGTTCCAAAGAGTGTTCCAAATATACAGTTACAACAAGATATTATTGAGTTACGTGATACCAAATATACATGCGTTGCCTAGGCAAGCTGTGAGGGTGCGATAAGGTAGGAAGATGCGAGGAGAAAGAAAGAGCAATGCCGCGCACGCGCAGAGCAGCGCAAAAGGCGCAAGAAAGAGGAAAAGGCCCTGAAGTACGGGCAGTACAAAATCCGTATAATATTAGTCGGCTCCGCCGTCTAACATTAGTTAATGTTAACTTATATTAGTTATTAACTAACATTAACTGACATAGCCGATCCCTAGATATACGTGATACCAAATATACATGATTACATACATGATACATGTTATTTATTATTGTGAACATGATGCATGTTATTTATTATTGTTCACATGATGCATAGTATATATGATTGCAAACATGATACATGACATATTTATTATTGTACACATGATACAAAATATACACGACTGTATAGATGATACTTAGCATATATTATTTTACCCATGCTACATAGTATACACAATGAGGGATGTCGATGCAGTCCTCTTTCCAAGATTCTCGTACGTCTACGATATTGTACTCACGTTTTTGCAAGTTATGGGTGGGAAAGATGCAGAAAAGGGTGCCGAAGACAAAATTTGCTTGTGAGACCAAGCTCACGTCTACGATATTGTACTCACGTTTTTGCGCCAATTGAAATGGGACCTTGGACATTTTCATATTACAATAAGTATCATCAACAGAATTTAAATTCACTCATTCCTGGCAAATTTAAATTCACTCATTCCTGGCGATAAAAATACGATAGTCACCACGGCGATCGTACAATTTACCGCCCACTGTTCGGTGCAGGGCGATAAGGACGGCAATTATAGGGAATCGACCTAGATCTCCTGTGAGTTCTTGCTACTAATTGTACTCCTTTCACTCTTGGGGGGCTAGTTTGACCCCTGTGGGCCTGGCTACCTAACCCTCACTAAGGGCCGTAAAAGTACAATATTCAGACATATTGTACTGTACCCACCAGAAAAGTGTTGTCATCGTACCGTAACAGTGTTTTAATGATATCATACTGGAAATCCCTGTATATGATTTGTATACATGAAACATAATATATATGATTGATATACATGATATATAGTTTTTATGATTTGTATACATTAGGGGGTCCCAAAATTAACTTACCCCTTACAATGATATTTCACATTTATTTTTCAAGTGGAACATAACACTATGCATAGGTGTAATACATGTCCCTGTGACATGTGCACATGCCTGACCCCCACCCAATCAAAATCAAGAAGGCTCCTCTCCCTTTCTGATGACTCAATAACAAAAAAAATGTCGGAACTCATCAAAACAATACCAAAATTGGAACCCACCCCATGGAACCCATGGACGCTTGTCTTGATTGACATGGTCGACAGGTAGCATGGTTAGTGCTAGCTGGGCATGAAAACATTTCAAGACAAATGCCAAGCCATGTTGTTGTGGCCATGTAGTATGCATGAATTACCACCTCCACCCCCCAAAAAACACACCCATAAACATCTCATACACATGGAGAACCCCCTAGGCTCTAGTGTGGCATGTCATGAGGCCACGAGCCCTACACTCATGTAACATGCAACACCTAGCATTGCTCCAGCATCCAAGGACTATGGCATGCAACATCTCGCCGCTGCCCCGAAATACGCACCTGGCAGCACTCCACATGTCAACGGTTCCGACACCACCAACCACTCGCGCAAGCACCAAGGAGATTTCCCTAAAGATACTCATCAGCCTCAGCATCAGCGCACTAACTTTCGAAACTAGGCAGTGTGGGGTTCGGGATTCAAATTCTTCGTCCTTAGTTTATTATTGACAAAACAGGGTAAGCTAATTTCGGCACCCCCTACATGAAACATAATATATATGATTGATATACATGATACATAGTATATAAATGATTGTATACATGATACATAGTTGATAAGTGGGGATGCCAAAGTTTAATCTTTTCTGAACTATCGTACGGTATCGTACGATTGCAATATCGTGTACCACTTTCTATGGAAATCAGTATGAGAATAAGGGGATGTTACCAGAGTACTTCCAAGCGCGCGCTTTTGCGCGCAGGCGCGCTGCCTTTTTGAGCCCCACTGCGCGTTTTGCGCAGTTTTTTGCAACCCCCTGTGGGCGCAGCAAACAATTTTTGCGCTTTTTGCACTACAAAGCGCAGTTTGTTTTTTGCAAGTGCGCTAAAGCGCAAGTCAATTTGGTAAATGGAAGTACCCTGGATGTTACAGGTAATAGCGTTACAACGGCAATACAGAATAATCCAAGTCAGATGAACCAATACTGAAGTAGATAAGAAAACATAATAGTACTGTGCTCATTATCTTGCATTGTTTCGAAAACATGGTAGAGTGGAAGCTGCTACGAGTAGAGTGGTAGTTACTTTACGAAAACGTGGTACTTTACGGTACAGTGGTAGTTGCTTTACGAAAACGTGGTACTTTACGGTACAGTGGTAGTTGCTTTACGAAAACGTGGTACTTCACGGTACAGTGGTAGTTGCTTTACGAAAACGTGGTACTTTACGGTACAGTGGTAGTTGCTTTACGAAAACGTGGTACTTTACGGTACAGTGGTAGTTGCTTTACGAAAACATGATAGTACCGTGCTCATTATCGTGCTCAATATCGTACAATCTATCACCCTATGTTGTCCGATTGAAGTGCTATGTACCCAAATACAGGCCCGTGACCAGGCCCATTAATTGTAACCCCCAGGCTTGCATGCCCCTGAGCTACTCATGACGAGATTTGAACCCCTAACCTCCAATTTACACAACCCATTACGTACCAGACCACTGGATTCATGATTTGCTAGACCACTTGACCAGATAGACGGACGGCACTTAACGAATTTTGAAATTAGAGTACGATGTCAGTTCGCTACACAGCAAGATATATTGTACTACCACGCTAACTCAAAATATCGTACAGCAGTTCATATTATCGTACTATATCGTATGAGAAACTCTATCGTACACAATTGTGCTTGACAACCCTGTATATATGAGAGCATCCATGATACATAGTACACCTATGATTGATTTGCATGATACATATTTCATCTACGATTGACTAACATGATACATAGTACATATGAGTGTATACGGTACATGATACAAAGTATATGTAATATATCATAGGCACTCTATATGATTGTACACGGTACATGATACTAAGTATATATAATATATCATATGCACTATATGATTGTACACGGTACATGATACTAAGTATATATAATATATCATATGTACTATATGATTGTACACGGTACATGATACAAAGTATATGTAATATATCATATGCACTCTATAAGATTGTACACGGTACATGATACTAAGTATACATAATATATCATATGCACTATATGATTGTACACGGTACATGATACAAAGTATATGTAATATATCATATGCACTCTATATGATTGTACACGGTACATGATACTAAGTATACATAATGTATCATGTACACTATATGATTGTACACGGTACATGATACTAAGTATATATAATATATCATATGCACTACATGATTGCACACGGTACATGATACACAGTATATATAATATATATTTAATGTATGATTGTTTACATGACAGTGATTTTTTTCATATCTAAAAGTGGGTTTCTCCCGGGTTTCTCCTAGCTATATTTTGTTAGGCCTCCTCCAGGGACGGCTTTTTAGTGCTTTCTGTAGCTTTTTATAGCTTTTTGAAGCTTTTTAGGGCAACTTAGGGCAAAAAACAAAACAAACCTTTTTTTACTTTTTTTATAGCGATAATTTCGCAAAAACGGGGTCAAAAGTAGCGATCGCTATATAAAGCAGAAATAAAAATCCCTGATACATGATTGGTCAATTGTATCAAATGTGAGAGACAGTGACACCCTCCCGCTTTCCCCTTTGATTTGTCTTTCATCGAACCCCCCCTCCCCTCTTCCTCCCTCCCTCCCTTGTCCTCCTTCCCTCCCCCTCCCCTGCAACCTCTCCCCATCACCCTCCCCTTCCTCCGCTCCCCTACTTCCCTTCCCGTCTCATTGCACCCAAACAGTACACAAAAGCCAGACCACCCTCTCACCCTCACCATTCCCCCTCCCCAAGTACACGGAAGCCGAGCCAGCCAACCCACCTTGCCATGTAGGCCAGCACGTTGGGGTATGGGCTGAGGTCGACGTTAGGAAGACCACCCCCTCACCCTCACCCCCCCACAGTACACGGAAGCCAAGCCAGCCAACCCACCTCGCTATGTAGGCCAGCACGTTGGGGTAAGGGGTGAGGTCGAGCTGAGGTAGTAAGGCTGGGAAATAGAGCAGATACGCACCAACAGCAACATCCGAGAAAGAGGAGTCCCCCTCCCCCTCCCCTTTAACCTCTCCCCCTCACAAAGTATACAGAAGCCAAGCCAGCCAACCCACCTTGCCATGTAGGCCAGCACGTTGGGGTAAGGGCTGAGGTCGACGTTAGGAAGGAAGGCTGGGACATAGAGCAAGTATGCACCAACAGCAACATCCGAGACAGAGAAGTCCCCCTCCAGATACTCGCGGGTTGAAAGGTAAGCATCCAAGGTGCCCAAGGTAGCTGGCATCTGTGTACAGAGGTGGGCAGGTAACATTCACCAAGTCAGGTTATTAGGATAAGCAACAGCTATCCCGGTTCGGCGAATAGTTCAATGGTTGATCACTCCGCTGCACTGAAGAGGGTGCTGGGTTTGAATCCCTACGGATGCGATTTAGTGTTCTCTTTCGCTGTCAACCACCATGGTAGCACTGCCCAGGTAAAGTAGCAGCTCGTTCTCTACCGCCATAAGACGGGGCTCCCTTAATACCCCGCCCCACCAGGCGTTATCATTACTAATCAAGAGCTGCAGCACTCCACCCAGTCAGGCTGCTGGTATTGAGATGAGCAGCAGCAATACTCAACAAATGGCTATATGCATGCAGCTGAGCAGGTAAGCATCCAAGGTGCCCAAGGTTACTGGCACCTGGTAACACATGTAGGCAGGTGGGACAGTTCACCCAGTAAGTTTGTTGGGATAAGGTCCAGCTGCGCCCAACATATGACTTCATACATCCAGGTGGACAGGTAAGCATCCAAGGGTCCCAATGTAGCTGGCACCTGGTAACACATGCGGGCAGGTACCTTTCACCCGGCCAGATAGGTAGGATAAGCAGCAGCTACGCCCAACATTTGACTTCAGATACCGGTATCTAGTTGAAAATGTATACATCCAAGGGTCCCAAGGTAGCTGGCAGCTGGTAACATAAGCAGGCAGGTACCTTTCACACGCTCAGTTTATTGGGATAAGGTACAGCTGTGCCCAACATATGACGTCATACATCCAGGCGGCTAGGAAAGCATCCAAGGGCTCTAAGGTAGCTGGTGTCTGGGAGTAGACGTGGGCAGGTACCATTGAAACAAGCCAATGTATGTGTACGGGTATGAACCACTCACGCAGTCAAGACACTGGTATTGGGATAAGGTTCAGCTACACCCAACATATGACTGCATACATACAGGTGGACACATCACCAACACCGCAACCAAAATGCTACCAGCAGCAGCAGCAGCAGCACTATCACCGCCACCTCTACCACCACTACAACCACCACAAGCACCACCACTTCCACCACCACCACTATTACCACCATTACCACAACTACTACCACAACTACTACCACAACTACCAACACCGCTTCCACCACCACCACCACGACCACGTGTGCACCATCATCTCCACCACCACCACCTCTACCACGACGACGTGTGCACCATCACCACCACCACCACCACCACGACCACGTGTGCACCACCACCACCACCTTAACTACATTCCCACCACGGCCACCACCACCACCAACAACACCATGTGTGAGCCTCACCTGTGTCTCCCTGAATTGTTCCACAACCATGGAGTTGACCACCACCACCACAATCATGTGTGCACCACCACCACCACCATTCCCCCATGTGTGAGCCCCACCTGTGTCTCCCTGAATTGTTCCACAACCATGGAGTTGACCACCATCACCACAATCATGTGTGCACCAGCACCACCACCATTACCCCCATGAGTGAGCCTCACCTGTGTCTCCCTGAATTGTTCCACAAACATGGAGTTGACCAGGGTGCTGTTGCCAAAGAGAGTCCACTTGGCAGCGATGCCACGGGATGCAGCATCTGGGCAATCACCATACTTGTCGGCTGCATTACAGAACAGATCCAAAGGGTGGAGCGTGTGTACATAGTGGATTTTTTTCTGTGTATGTCTCTTGGCAGCTATGCCACAGGATGCAGCATCTGGGCAATCACCATACTTGTTGGCTGCATCACAGAACAGATCAACAGGGTGAAGCGTGTGTACAGAGTGGATGTACATGTTTATGTCAGCATGTGTGGCTGTGTATGCCTCTTGGCAGCTATGCCACAGGATGAAGCATCTAAGCAATCACTGTACTTGTCGGCTGCATCACAGAACAAATCATGCGGGCATATTGTGTTTTGGTGTATGTGTGTCTGTATTTGAGCGATGCATTTGCCTCGACACAGTTCTTTGATTGACTGCACCCGACACATCCACATTTGAAGGTGAATCCCACACTCACCCAGGTACATCAGAATGGAACTGCTCACACTCATGCCCACACTCATACCCATGCCCACACTCACCTAAGTACATCAGAATGGCACCGCTCACGCTCATGCCCACACTCACACTCACACCCATGCCCATACGCACCCAAGTACATCAGAATGGCACCGCTCACGCTCATGCCCACACTCACACCCATGCCCATACTCACCCAAGTACATCAGAATGGCACCACTCTCGAACTGCATACAGAGAACAAGCACACCGGGTGAGGAGTGAGCGTGAGAGGGACATGCAGGTAAGGAGTGCGCAGGCAAAATCAATGCTCGAATCATTCAGATAAGTTTAAAATAAACAGGATGGGCATAAACCAGTTTCCCAAAAATCAAATGCACTAAGGTGAGGAGTGGGCGAGAGAGGGAGATGCAAGTTATGGGCGCACAGGCAAGCTCAAAGCTCAAACATTAACAATGTTGATGCCCTCTAGGGTCCTCTATATATCCATAAAGCAGCTTCCGAAAAATAAAATGAACTTAGGTGGGCATGAGTGAGCATGAGGGAGATGCAGGTTAGGAGTGCGCAGGCAAGCTCAAAGCTCAAATATTTAAGATAATTTCCAAATACCCAGGATGAGCTGATTAAGCATCCAGGTAAGGAGTGAGCATCAGAGCATCAGAGCATCAGGGTTGTGCAGGTCAGGAGTGTGCACACATGGCACAACCTTGAATGACTGAGATAAGCTCCAAATACGCAGGATGAGCAGAACGCAGGTGGGGAGTGAGCAAGAGAGGGGTGTGCAGGTCAGGAGTGCGCAGACAAGGCACAAGCTCAAACAATTACGATGTTCATACCCCCTAGAGTCCTATATATATCCATAACGCTGTTTTGCAACAATCAAATGAACATAGGTGAGGAGTGGGCATTAGAGTGAGATGTAGGTTAGGAGCACACAGGCAAGCTCAAAGCTCAAACAGTTAGAAATTAGATCTGTATACCCAGGATGAGCTGGTCAAGCATCCGGGTAAGGAGTGAGCATGAGTGGGATGTGCAGGTCAGGAGCGCGCAGGCAAGGTACAACCTTGAATGGCTGAGATAAGCTTCAAATAAGCAGGATGAGTCAATCACAGGTCCTGGAGGAGTGAGCATGAGACGGATGTGCAGGTCAGGAGCGCGCAGGCAAGGTACAACCTTGAATGGCTGAGATAAGCTTCAAATAAGCAGGATGCGTCGATCGCAGGTGAGGAGTGAGCATGAGAGGCGTGTGCTGGTCAGTAGTGCGCAGGCAAGGCACAATCTCAAACAAACACGATGTTGATGCACCCTAGGGTCCTGTACATAGCTGTAAGGAAGCTTCCCCAATATCAAATGTGCGCAGGTGGGGAGTGAGCAAGGGAGGGGTGTCCAGTCAGGCAGGGCCCAACCTTGAACACTTAGGATTGCTTCAAGAGAAATGATGACCTGATTAGGCAACATTGAGGAGTGAGCATGATAGGGACGTGCAGGTTGGGAGTGCGCTGGCAAGATCAATCCGAACAAGGAGTGGTCACAAGAGGAATGTGCAGGTCAGGAGTGTGCACGAATGGCACAAGCTCAAACAATAGCGATGTCGATGCACCCTAGGGTCCTGCACATAGCTGCAAGGAAGCTTCCCCAAAATAAAATGCGCGCGGGTGAGGAGTGACCATAATAGGGAGATGCAGGTTAGGAGCACACAGGCAAGATCAAAGCTCAAAAAAATAATATTTCCAAATAAGCAGGACAAGCCGATCGCAGGTTATGAGTGAGCATGAGAGGGCGATGCAGGTTAGGAGCACACAGGCAAGATCAAAGCTCAAAAAAATAATATTTCCAAATAAGCAGGACAAGCCGATCGCAGGTTATGAGTGAGCATGAGAGGGCGATGCAGGTTAGGAGCACACAGGCAAGATCAAAGCTCAAATAAAAAATCCAAATAAGCAGGACAAGCCGATCGCAGGTTATGAGTGAGCATGAGAGTGCGATGCAGGTTAGGAGCACACAGGCAAGATCCAAGCTCAAATATTTAAGATTATATACTAATACCCAGGATGCGCTGAGTAAGCATCCGGGTGAGGAGTGAGCATGCGAGGGGTGTGCAGGTGAGGAGTGCGCAGGCAAGGTACAACCTTGCATAGCTGAGATAAGCTTCAAATAAGCAGGATGAGGTGATCGCAGGAGGAGTCATCAAGAGAGGGATGTGCAGGATAGGAGCGCGCAGGCAAGATCAAAGCTCAGATAATTAAGATAAGTTCCAAATAAACAGGATGAGCCGATCGCAGGTGATAAGTGAGCATGAGAGGAATGTGCAGGTTAGGAGTGCGCATAACAAGGGTGTGCAGGCATTTTGGCATCGAGATGCGAACAATTTCAGGTGCGGAGTGCGCATAACGAGGATGTTCAGGCAGTCAGGGCCCAACCTTGAACGAGTAAGATGGGGTCCAAATAATCTGGATGATCTGATTGTTAACAATTATGAACTGGTGCCCAGAAAATGTATGCAAATTGTGGTAAATTGTCAATTAACTGGTACCAAGAAACTGGTGTCCAGGAAATGTATGCAAATTGTGGGAAATTGTCAATTAACTGGTACTAAGAAGCTGGTGCCCAGGAAATGCATGCAAATTGTGGTAAATTGTCAATGAATGCCCAGAAACTGGTGTCAAGAAAATTGATGGACATTGATGAACAATGGTTAAATAAACAGGTGCTCAGAAAATGGTTCAGCAAGAACTAGAGGACCCATGTTCAAAAGCTAGTTGGACCTATGTTCAAAAAGGAGGACCTATGTTCAAAAGGGCAACCTATGTTCAAAAGCTGGTTGGACAACCTAGCTCTGCGCTGCTATCAAGTACGACAACTCTCCCAACACCATTGCTACCGCTTTGCTACCGTACTGCCGCCGTACTGCTAATGCACTCACCAGATTGACGTCGCCATCGGAGAATGCAGGAACCTTGGCAAAGGGGTTTACCTGAGGGAGTCATGAAGAAGGGGATGGGAGGGTGCTTGTGATCAGGGGTTTATTGAAGAAGGGGATGGGAGAGTGCCTGTGGTCAGGGGGGGAGGTGGTTGGGGTGGGGGGTGGGGGGCGGGGTAAGGAGTTCTCAAAAGGGTGGTCAGGGGTGGTAAGGAGTTTTCAGAGGGGGGGGGGGGAGGGGCTGAGATTGGAGGGGGAAAGGAGTCTAGAGAGGGGTGAGTAATGGGGGGGGGGGGGGATTTATGATTGGAGGTAGGTGCGGAGGGGGGGAGGCGGGGAGAGGGGGAGGCGGGGGTGTGTGGGGTTTTACTAGTGTGAAAGAGGGGTGGGTGGGGAGAGGCATTAAGATCAAGGATAAGCGTGGAGGGGGGGAAGCGGGGGAGGGGGGGGGGGGGGAAGGAACTCTGCCAAACAACACCCTGGGCTGCATGCTGCTGCTGCTGCTGCTGCTGCTGAAGTAACCCACCTCAAGGAACCAGTCAGCCTTGTGTTCCTTCTCCTTCAGGTCCATGTTCACCACCTCCACCTCCGCCATCGCCTTCTCACCAAGCTCTTGAATGTACCTGTGTGACCAATGGGGTAAAAAGGTACATTCATCGTGTGATCAATGGAAAATAGTTACCTTTAGGTCAAGGTTCACCACCTCCACCTTCGCCATCGCCTTCTCCCCGAGCTCCTGAATGTATCTGCCATGATTTGAAATTCAAAAGCAATTAGTCATCTCACCCTTCCTATCACGATTGGACAAGTTCCTTTAGCCTATTTGGCCTACCCCTGGACTGTGACATACATATATACATAGTCATCCCACTCATGTAGATCTCTTTGGTCTTGTTTTACCTATATTATTGCTTTATGCTGCTTTGAAAACGTCACCGACTTAACGTTTTAAAGTTTTTTTTAGCGAATGGATACGTGAAAGTGTCTTCTCATCTCATTACAACTCCAATCAACAGGGTCTCAAACCAATATTATTGCTGCTTTACTGCTGCTTTGTTGGATTATATCCCGTTCCAACCCATGGCTCAATGGTAGAGCTCGTTGAAACAAGAGGGTGCGGGGTTCAAATCCCTACAGGTGCACTTTAGTGTTCGCGGTCGCTACCAACTGCCATGGTAGCTTTGTCCAGGTAAAGTAGCAGCCCGTTATATACCGCCTTAAGACGGGGCTCCCTGAATACTACGCCCCACCAGGCGTTATCATTACTTTTGTATTGCAATGTGTAATCAAGATGCAAACATCCATGCAGGGTGCACTGGTCACCCCTAAACTTCAACATGAACTTATTTCCATGGCTCCAACCAGCAATTTGGCTGCTCAACGTCTTCCGCAGTAACATAATTACCAGGAAAAATGTAACCATCATCATCATCATCATCATCATCATCATTATCATCATCATCATCATCATCATCATCTTCATCATCTTCATCATCATCGTCATCTTCATCAACATCAACATCATCAGCAGTAGCATAAACAATCCCAAGCTAAGCATACAATGGGAAGGATCAAACTGCTCCGTGTATCTTACTGGTTTGTGTTGAGACACCTACCTCCTTGGTTGAGAATTACCTCAATGAATCGAAAAAAGACTGTGTCGATAGCATGGAAGATGGACCATCTTGGTGATGGTATCACCCATGCATGCTAACCATCAATGCATAGTGAACTAGTCCCCCCACCCCCCAACCTCACCCCACCCCGTACCCGTTATGGGACGGATCAAATTGCTCCGTGGATCTTACTGGTGTGCGTCCAGGGACCAGTCACATTGTGTGTGAATCCCATTGATGAATTAAAAACATAGAGCTAGTTACACGGACCATCGTTGATGCTACCACCCCGTGGTACCACCCATGCAAAGTAACCATCTCTGCATGGCAAGCATCAATGCATGCCAAATTAGTGCCCCTCCCACAATGAATGGATCCCTCTGGTCCGTCGATCTTACCACTCTAGGATTCTTCCCCTGGACATCGGGTTGGAGTAGAGCTTCATCGCGTTGCAGCACACGTTGCGACCCGTTGACGGAGCCGAGGGCTGGGCCGAAGCGGACCGGACCTGGCGGGTGGGCTGGGCACGCAGAGCAGCTCGCATGGTTAGTAGGTGGGAAAGAGTGAAGTGGGAGTGGGTTAGAGAGCACTGAGTGGGGTAAAGTGGTACGAGGTTAAAGTGGAGAGATTCTACAACGTCGGGTCTTTGATGGGCACAACGGTGGCGGGTTGTGGGCCGGACTTTCTCCGAGGGTCAGACCCAGAGGAGTAAGAGAGTGACCTGGGTGTGACCGCGACCCGTTCCGACCTAAATTCTCATCCCGTTCGTCCTCCTCTTAGAGCTAGCAATCGAATAATGCTCAAACGGATCTTTGAGATTGCCAGCCTCATTGTTAGAGATAAATGTCGGGAGGGGAGGGGGGTGGGAGGAGTAGGAGATTCGGAAGCGGCCACCACTTCCACCACTAGCACTGCAGCTGCTGCTCTCGGAACTGTTTAAGAAGGTGCGCTGCGGCATGTATGCGGCTTGTGTTATGCGCATTTCTGTCTCCTCTTGTTTTGGTCCGGGGTTGGGTGCTCTGATCGCGGGAGATGCGATGATTGCGCTGGCCTGTGAAAACTGGCGTGCCCACTGATGCTCTCTCGTTGCGTTGCGTTTCGTAGTGCTACACCCATTGTGTCAGTGGCTATCTGTAATACCCATGACATTCCCTAGTCCCTCAATCCAACATGTGCCATAAAGTACCAGCAAGAGCTCTTCCCGACCTACCAAAAGTTTGCGTGGCGAGGAGGCGAGCCGCTCCTCCTTGCAGCCTCTTTGCACTCTTGCAGCCTTCCTCCCCGAAATAGCTCCCACACCGGGTTCAGACCCGATGTGGGAGCTATTTCTGGGAGGAAGGCTGCAAATGCCTGACGCACGCAGTGCGCATTCGCCTCCTAGTACCTTGGCGCCGTGCGCACCTCCAGCTAGACCTGGACCGACCTGGACCTCATCATCAAGGTCCATTGAGTTCTGAAGATGTTGTGGTGCTCCGACGGGCTGAGTGTCTCACCGGGCATTGAATACCTGGACGCTTTTGCTCTTCGGCTATTGCTGGCTGAAGGATCCCTGGAGTTTGCATACCCGACTAGGGGGCAGCCTGTGTCCCTAGCAAACACACCAGGATGAGGAGCTGCCAAGTGCCAACCCCCTGCTGCCAACTAACAGCCAGGAGCTTCAAATATGGATACTACTATAATAAAGTGCAATTGCTATGTGATTAGCAGATGCATGTCTGTATGTGTATGGTATGGCATGTGGTGTATAGCCGAAGTATGCATGCTATTCTTAGTTTGCATTGAAATGATGGAACAATGTTAGTATGCTCGAGCTAGCATACTAACCACCACACCTAGGAGGCCTTCCCCTCCCAGCCTTCATTCCTTGTTCGTGTAATGGTTGCATACATATATGTTGCATGCAACTATTTTCAAGTGGCTACCACATGTTGCACTATTGAAGAGAGGATTTTTGCAACGAATTAAGAGCGAGATGGATCCCCAGGACTCTTAACCCCAATCTGTCAATCCGTCAAGTTCTCGTTTCTAATTCATCCAAATTTCTGGCTGGAGCCATGTAACTAACCAAGTTTAAGTAGTTTGCAGTTTGTGGAAAGCAGTTAGCAGTTTGTAGAATGCAGATTGCATTTTGAAGGTCGTAGTTAGCTGTTTGAGGGTTGCTGTTAACTGTAAGCTTGTTTCAGGTTGTAGTTAGCGAATTGCAGAAGACGTCGAGTCGCCAAATTGCTGGCTGGAGCCAACTTTAAGTTCAAGTAGTTGGCTGTTAGTAGTTTTTAGAATGCAGTTTGCTTTTGTGGTTGGCACTTCTGTAGAATGCGGTATGCTTTCGTAGTATGCAATTTGTAGAATGCAGTTGGCATTTGGCAGTTCGCAGTTGGCAGAAGACGGCGAGCAACCAAATTGCTGGCTGAGGCAATGTAACCAAGTTGAATTTCTGGTAGTTTGCACATCGTAGTTCGTAGTTTTAAGTTCGTAGATTGCAGTTTGCTTTCGCAGTCAGCAGTCTGTAGAACGCAGTATACTTTTTTAGTTTGCTGTTCAAGTTGCAGTTTGTATATTACAGTTAGCATTTGGTAGTTCTTTGTTTGCAGTTAGTTGGTTGCAGAAGATGGCGAGCAGCCAAACTGCTGGCTGGAGCCATGTTACCAAGGAGATGTTTATAGGCAAAGGGATACCGGTACATACGACTACATACCTGTGGCATGATTCAATAACCCCCATTCCTGTTAGTCTGTTACATGTCCATTTTACATGTCACCGTCGTGTATTAGTCTGTCTCAAATCAGTATCTAGTTTACAAATCAAATACATAGAACACCCCATGGCTGGCTGCAGAACCGTGTAACAATTCAATTCGAATCGAGACCAGAGATGGGCTAAAGAACCAGATCAGGGCTGGCTGGAGAACCATGTAATAATTAAATTATGAGCAAGACTAGAGATGGTACAGAAAACTTATCAGTGCCCAGGCAGATGAATGTAAGGTAATACCTGTCTCTATCTATTCGGAGGTCTTCGTGAAAAGCAAACCAATTTGTGGAGTTTATACTATCTTCTCACCTCGTGCCATGGCCTGTGGCGAAAGCTGCCCGAAAGTGCCGAGGGTAGAAGATCGTGTGTAAGTGACAGCTGCGAGCTCCACAGAGCACAGATCGAGCCAGGGAGTTGATAAATCGCCATCAAATTGTGCCATCCACCACACTGCCTAAAGTTGAATTGTGAGCAGCTGCAAGATTCTGCCCCTCGTTCGGGTGCAATGCCAGCCTGTAAGGGCTGGAAATGGCCTGGCATGGTACTTGTGTAAGCCAAATCTCACATTTTGGGTGACCCCTTCAACTTCTAAACCAAACAAACATTTCTATCCAGTGTTGGACATTGTGCCAATATGTGTTTTCAAGTCGAGAATACAATTTAGGCTGGAAAAAGTGAAATCATATTAACTTTTTGGTCCGATTTTCGGCATCTTGGCCATAATGTGTTATTGTCCGTTGCGTCGGACACTGAGTTGGCATAGCGCACGCGTGGTCCTGTGGCTCCAGGACCCGGGTTGCCTGCCGCCAGGCCATAGGCTAGCTATGGCCTGCACGTGTCTTTGGAATCTTCCTAAAGACTTCCTTTTCTATATAGCCGCACGAGTTGCGATGATAAGCTATCTGCTCTTCACTCTTCACTGTGTAACAACTCTATCGATTGAAAGGTTATCGGCCCGACCGCTACCCGCAGACAGCGCCCCTGCGCCCGTGCCAAGTGGATCTTCAGCCCTGCACAAGGTGACAGTTTTCCCTCAGACTAGCTCGACGGCTTGAGTACTGCTTTTGGCCCTGGATCGTCTACGTATTCACGTGAGAAATCTAACCTGCGCTGCCTCGCCTACGGCCCACACAACTCTCCCGTTGTCTCTACTATCCGTCACAGACGAAACGTAGACGCAGTCCAGGAGTCTGAGTAGATCTTCGACGTGAGTTGCACACTCATCAGATCACACACAGCGTTGCGCAATCCCTTAAAGATTGCTTGTGCCACGGAGTATCAACCCTGCACACCATCGAAGACCCCCCCCCCCCCCCCCCCCCCCCTCCCCTTTCTTGCTACTACCAACGCCACCTCCCCTTGCCTCCGAACACACGACCAAGACTGAAGAACTGACAACCTTCGCAAGCCCCCCCCCCCCCCCCCCCCCCCCCCCCCACACACACACACATGTCAGCATGAATTGCGGTGCTCTCAAGCGTTTTATGACTTGGTGACTACTTATGTACTCCCTTAGAACTATCGGCCCTGATAGCTTCCCATAGTGATAGCTTCCCGTAGAACTGAGTCATCCTTTAGTGACTCAGTGTCAGCTTCCTATTGACTGCCTGTCTCTCTGTGTCTTATCGGTCTCTCCCTGACATGTCCTGTGTTAAACGGTGTCAGGGTGACAAGATCCGGGCTTAGGGTCTATTCAGGTTACAGGCATCCACTTCGCCCACCGCTGGTGTCCTTTAGTGTACGTCCTTGCTTGTAACGTTATTCTCGTCTCTGTGTATAGATTGGCGCGTCTGTCTCCGCTGCATACATCTCTGTCCACTCTTAGAAGTGCTTAATAGCTGATAGGTTCTGGGCTTCATCTCGATCTACCACTGCTTTATAATGCAACTTCCTGCAAGGATTACTGCAAGGATGGATCAGGCTGCCACTCGGGCTAATCTAGATACGAAGGGGCGGTCTAGGCGAGTGATGGTGTTCTCTGAGTTGGGTCATGCATGCCGTGCTTATCTGGGGCCTGTGCAGGCAGGGATTGACTACCCCCCTCCTGGTGGTGCTACCTTTGGTGGATTGGGAGTTCGAAATGCAAATCTACGCAAGTACCAGTTTGCCAAAGTTCCTCTCAGCTTTGTACCTCCTAGGCCAGATTTTGAGCTACTCGTAAATGTTGCGAGTTCTTTGGATGAGATTGAGAACCTTGATGACCAGCGTGCATTTGATGCTGGCATCGCTGCCGAGTACTTTCTGTCGGTTCGCGCTATGTATGATGCCACGCCGTTTTCGCCTGTTGCCTCACCACCTGCCTCTCCTAGTCAGACTCGTGTAGATCCTGCACTGTTAGGATTTAGTACCCTGCCCCTTGCACGCCAGGAGTTCATGTGTCTCACCATGATGCTCGCGCACATGACGGAACCGATGGTACAGGTGTATCAGGATTTTGCTACACCTCGCGATATCTTACTGCATATCAAGAGGCAGCATTCTGATGCCCTTGCTGCTCGGGTTCCCCTCATGCTTGTTGAGCTTCGTAGTGTGACCATGAACAACTCTGAACCCGTGGATGTGTTCTTTCGCAGGGTGCGGCAGTTGTGCACTGATCTTCGCAGTGCGGGATACCCGCAGCCGCAGCGTCACGCGATGCACACTATAATCAATGGCATCACTCACCCTCGATTCGATTCGCTGCGCCTCCAGTTTGGCTTTGAGTTGTACCAGAACAAGACCGTAGACTACTGGTCTTGTCTTGATGCTTATAGATCGTTAGATTTCTTAAATGTGTCTCTCCCCAGGTCTGATCCAAGGCATCCTGGCTGGTCCCGCGACCCTCCCCAGATCCTTGCTAATGCTGCTTTCCAGCGGGGCAAGGGATCTGGTTCTCAGAGTTCCGGGGGCACCAAGAGGCGCTTGGATTGCACTTGGGGACCCTGTCGTTCGAAAACGAGCCACTCGGAAGACCGCTGCTTTACAAAGTATCCGGAACTCAGAAAGGCCAAGGGACGTGCACCTGGTTCTGAACCGGTGCCCGTAGCTTTGGCCCTTCCAGGGTCGCTTACACGTAAGCAGCTGTCGTCAATGCAGGCTCAGATCGATGGGTACGCCATTTCAAAGAACTAGGAGGTAAGCTCTGTCCTATTTTCTTGCACGACTAAGTTCTCAAACATTTGCAGCCCAAGTCTTTCTGAAGGTATCTGGCATGTGGACTCGGGAGCTGGGATGTCAATCACAGGTGATAGGTCGTTGTTCACTGTGTTTGAATCCTCTGCTGTTGGGCCTGCAGTTCGATTTGCTGATGGGGTGATTCAACGGTCAGAGGGTATGGGGTCCATTGTGTTATGTAGTGATTGGTTACCAACATCAATCACCTTAACCAATGTTCTATACATACCCCACTGTCCAGTAAATCTCCTGTCCGTAAATGCTGTAGCTCATTCCCTCCACTGCAAGATTGCTTTTGATAGTATTAGTTGTACTGCCACTCAGGGCTCTTCTGTTCTCTGGTCCTTTCCTGCTTCCAGTGATGGTGTGTATAAGTTTGCATGTAGGCCTTGTCACACCTCCAGTCGTTGTTTGAGGGTTGCTGAATATTATCCAGCTTTTGCACTTGATGTTGATGCGGACGGTGGAGTTATTATCCCTACCACTCCTGCATGGTTGTGGCATAGGCGACTGGGTCATCCCGGTTATGATGCCTTGCACAACCTTGTCAAGCGTGGTATGGTTAAGAACTTACCCCTCAGCCTTCATCAAGTACAAAAGATGGGTAAGATCCCATGCGATGCTTGTCAAAAGGCTAAGGGAAAGCGTCTCCCTTTTCCTAAAGAAAGCATGACTGAGGTCCTTGCACCCCTCCAACGCCTTCACTTGGATATCATGGGACCGGTTCATATTAGGGGTCTTCGTGGGGAGTTTTATATCTTGTGCCTTGTAGACCAATTCTCTGGCTATGCTGAGGTATTGTGCTTGAGGACTATCAGCATGAATTGCGTTGCTCTCACGCGTTTTATGACTTGGTGACTACTTCTGTACTCCCTTAGAACTATCGGTCCTGACAGTACTGTGACAGCTTCCCGTACTGACAGCTTCCCGCAGACTGTGTCATCCTTTGAGTGACTCAGTGGTGACAGCTTCCTGTCAGCTAGGTTACCGTTGCATCTCTATGTGGATATACCTGACTTAGGTTCTAGTTAGGTTATAGTCAACGGTCTCTTCCACCACTGGTGCCCCTTGATGGGTCTCCAGTGCTTGTAAAGCTATTCTCGTCTCTGTGTATAGATTGGCGCGTCTGTCTCCGCTGCATACATCTCTGTCCACTCTTAGAAGTGATTATAGCTGATAGGTTACGGGCTTCATCTCTTTCTACCACTGCTTTATAATGCAACTTCCTCGTGGGCCTCCTGCCGGCTTCGAGAAGCTTACCCCACAGAATGGTTTGTCTTGGTCGCGTGGTATGGAGAGCGTCATTATCTCTAATGGCTGCGACCGGATTCTTCCTTTCAAGATCCGTGTTCCCACGGATTGGCTTGATGATTGTGCGCCAGCGGCCTCTGCTGCCTTAGATGAGTCTCCTTCCGCCATCATGGAAGCCATCCCCCCCAGCCATCCCACCATTTCTCTCCCTCCTTCTCCTCTTATCCAACGCCTCCGTCCTGAGGTAGAGGATATTCTGATGCGTCTATGCTGTGTCTCGACACAGATCATCAAGTACAGGAGTTCTCCTCCGCCTGCTGATGCTCGCTTCTCCTATGACCATGCTGATCTTGCTCGTCATAAGCATGGAGATGGTTACTACACTGACAACACTGAGGATGACGACGAAGAGGCAGATCTACCGAGTAGTGACTTCGGTGGAGTTTCTCCCTCCTCTGCCACTCGTGTCTTTGATTCTCCAGTGTTTGAGCATCCACTGGCGCCTCCTCCTCCTGTCTTGAGGCCTCCGTCTGCTCCTCCTGTTCCACCGTCTGGTGGCTACAACACTCGGTCTCGCGAGACTGCTGCTGCGAGTGCCTCCAGCGCTGCTGCTGACCCCTCCCTGGAGCCACCTCCACTTCCACCAGTGGATCTGCCCCCTTCCCCTTCTCCTTTTCCTCCCCCCTTGCCGCTTTACCCTACTCGCTCACTGGGATGCTTATCCTGGGAGCACCTGCTTGATGGCTCCCGTCCTATGACCATGGATGTGCGGATGTCCCGCCTTGTTCGCCAGGAGCAGAATGCTGGTGACTCTTTGGACCGCACTTTGTACGGTAGGATGGATCAGGCGGCCACTAGGGCTAATGTAAATCAGAAGGGGGATCCGCGGGTGATGATTTTCTCTGAGTTGGGCCATGCTAGCCGTGCTTTTCTCGGGCCTGTGCAGGCGGGTATTTCCTACCCTCGTCCTGGTGGTGCAACCTTTGGTGGATCTGGTGTTAGAAATGCGAATCTTCGCAAGTACCAGTTTGTTTCAGTCCCTCTCAGCTTTGTTCCTCCTAGGCCAGATTTCGAGCTACTTGTGCGTGTTGCGAGTTCCTTGGGTGAGATTAGAAACCTTGATGACCAGCGTGCGTATGATGCTGGCATCGCTGCTGAGTACTTTCTGGCTGTTCGCGCGATGTACGATGTTTCGCCGGCTTCCCCTGCTGCATCACCACCGGCCTCTCCTAGTCAGTCTCATGTAGATCCTGCCCTGTTAGGATTTAGTACCCTGCCCCTTGCGCGCCAGGAGTTCATGTGTCTCACGATGATGCTAGCAAACATGACGGAACCGATGGTACAGGTCTATCAGGATTTTGCTACGCCTCGCGATATCTTTGTGCATATCAAGAGGCAGCATTCTGATACCCTTGCTGCTCGTGTCCCCCTCATGCTTGTTGAGCTTCGTAGTGTAACTATGAACAATTCTGAACCTGTAGACGTGTTCTTCCGCAGGGTGCGGCAGTTGTGTACTGACCTTCGCAGTGCGGGATACCCGCAACCGCAACGTCACGCGATGCACACGATTATCAATGGCATCACTCACCCTCGCTTCGATTCGCTGCGCCTACAATTTGGTTTCGAGCTGTACCAGAACAAAACTGTTGATTACTGGACCTGTCTTGCAGCATATAGATCATTAGATTTTTTGAATGTGTCTCTCCCCAGGTCTGATCCAAGGCATCCTGGTTGGTCCCGTGACTCTCCCCCAGTCCCTGCCCATGCTGCCATCCAGCGTGGCCGGGGGTCTGGTTCTCAGAGTTCCGGGGCTCCCAAGAGGCACTTGGATTGCACTTGGGGCCCCTGTCCTTCCAAAACGACCCACTCGGAGGACCGTTGCTGGACGAAGCATCCGCACCTGAAAAGGTCCAAGCCTGGTGTACCGGGCGGTGAACCCGTGCCCATTGCCTTGGCACTTCCAGGTTCGTTGACTCGCCGGCAGTTGTCCTCCTTGCAGGCTCAGATTGATGGGTATGCCATGTCCAAGAACTAGGAGGTACGCTCTGTCCTATTCTCTTGCACAACTAAGTTCTCTAACGTGTGTAGCCCGAGTCTTTCTGAGGGTGTCTGGCATGTGGACTCTGGAGCTGGAATGTCTATCACAGGTGATAAATCTTTGTTCACTATGTATAAGGCTTCTGCTGTTGGGCCAGCAGTTCGATTTGGTGATGGGGTGGTTCAACGGTCTGAGGGTAAGGGATCCATTGTGTTATGTAGTGATTGGTTACCAACATCCATCACTCTTACCAATGTTCTCTACATCCCTCACTGTCCAGTGAACCTCCTGTCAGTAAATGCTGTGGCTCATTCTCTCCACTGCCAGGTTTCTTTTGATAGTCTTAGTTGCACTGCCACTCAGGGCTCTTCTGTTCTCTGGTCTTTTCCTGCATCTAGTGATGGTGTGTACAAGTTTGCCTGTAGACCTTGTAACACCAGTCGGGACTGTTTGAGGGTTGCTGACGATTATCCTGCTTTTGCACTTGATGTTGATGAGGACGGTGGAGTTGTTATCCCTACCACTCCTGCATGGTTGTGGCATAGGCGGTTGGGTCACCCCGGCTATCATGCCTTACACAGACTTGTTGATAAGGGTATGGTTAAGAACTTACCCCTCAGTCTTCGTCAGGTGGAAAGGATGGCTAAGATCCCTTGTGATGCTTGTCAGAAGGCAAAGGGCAAACGTCTCCCTTTTCCTAAAGAAAGCAAAACTGAGATCCGTGCACCTCTCCAACGGCTTCACTTAGATATTATGGGACCTGTTCACATTAGGGGCCTGCGTGGGGAGTTTTATATTCTGTGTCTCACAGATCAGTACTCTGGCTATGCTGAAGTACTGTGCTTGAGAACCAGGGATGAGGCTCCCTTAGCAGTCCAAACTATCATCCTCAGATGGATGAATCAACTACATGGGTTTGCCTTTAAATGTCTGAGATCTGACAGGGCCAAGGAGTTTATTGTTACATGGTTCGAGGACTGGCTTATTTCGGTTGGGGCAGTACATGAGTTATCGTTGGCATACACTGCGCAGCAGAATGCAACTGTGGAACGGTATAATGGGGTCTTACAGTCTGTCGCTAGGAGCATCCACCTGGAGTCTAAACTAGCTAAGTCTTTCTGGCCCTATGCCTTCCTAGCTGCTTGTTACCTTCGTAATCGGCTGCCCAATCAGGGAGACAAAACACCCTATGAGTTGTTTTATGGGATCGTGCCTGATGTGTCGTTGTTGCGTGTGTTTGGTTGCCCCTGCTACGTTACGTTAGTCAATGGGAAGAAACGTAACAAGCTGGACGAAAGGGCGTTATCTGGTAGACTGGTTGGGTACTCTCTGGTGAGTAAGGGTTATTTTGTTTGGGTTCCAAAGTTGCGCCAGGTAGTAGAGAGTCGTGATGTACTCTTCTATGAGCAGTTTGATCATAACTGCATTCCTGGGCTAACTCCCTATGATGGGTCGCCATATGTCTCTAGCATCCCTGCCGCCATCAACGGACACATGCCTGAGGTTGCGGTTGATCCCCTAGACCCTTTGTCTTCCCCAATTGTTGACCACTGTCCTGGCCATAGGATGACTCTGCGACCTAGGTCGGGGGCCAGTGGTACTGTTTTGCGTGAGAACACACTGGGCGGGCGAGTTTCTGCGGCTCCTACGGACAAAATCTTAGCCGAATCTCAGGGGGTCGCCAGGCCCTCCTCTGCGTCACATTCCGTCGGTGAAGTCGTTGGATTTACACCAACTCAGACCATAGTGGATCCTTTGTTAGATCCATTGCCTACTAGTCATCATACTCCCATCATCACTGATAGCTCGATGGAGTTGGTGAACGCTTCACCTCCTGCCGTCTCTGATAGATTACTCAGGAGTCCGGGTGATGATGTAGCCGTTGCAGATGATGCAAGTGATGATCTTGAACCGTGGTCAGGCTCCGATACTGCGTATGGCTGGGGTGTTCCGGTCGACCCAGGCTTCGTTGATTTAGAGGCAAAGAAGGCCGGCCCTGTTCAACCAGGCAGTAGTTCTGCACTGGGGGCTTTACTAATGGTTACTGCTGATACTGCTGATACCCCCGCTGCCCATGTACAAGTAAACTGCTTGTACGTGGGAGCATCTGTTGCATCCACCACTGAACTGACCTACAAAGCTGCCATGTTGCATACCAACCCTGACAGGGATCAATGGCTTCTTGCCATGAAGGATGAGATGGCTTCCCTTCATGCCCATGGTACATGGGTTCTCACTCCACAGCCTCGTAAGCAGAAGATCCTGTCTGGCAGGTGGTTATTTGTGAAGAAGATTGGTGTTGATGGTACTATACGCTTCAAGGCACGTTTTGTGGTCCGTGGTTTTCTGCAGCGTCCTGGGCTGGATTTTCATGATATATATGCCCCTGTCTCCTCCAAAGCAGGTCTTAGGGTGCTCCTGGCTGCCATCACTCATAGGAAGATGTTTGTTCGGCAGCTAGACATCAAGACTGCATTCCTAAATGCCAAGCTGGAGCCTGGTCTGGACCTGTACTGCCACCAGCCTGAGGGCTTTAGGCACCTTGGTCCTAACGGTGTTCCACTTGTCTGCATACTGATCAAGTCCCTTTATGGATTGAAGCAGGCACCCAGAGCTTGGAGTAGGGATGTCAAGCGGGTTCTGGTTGCTCATGGCTTTACTATGTGCAAGGCAGAACCTGCTCTGTACTTTAGGAAGGATTCTGATGGTGGGTGGAGCTATGTCCTGACCTATGTTGATGACTTTATCTGTGCTTTTAGTGAGCTGGATAGGTATGTGTTGCTGATCCAGGCAATGGAAGCAGCTGGCTGGGAGGTCAAAGAGATGGGTGTTCCAATTCAGTTCCTCTCTTTGGACATGGATGTTACCCTTGACTCTGAAGGCAGGTGTGTTCAGATCAATCTCTCTCAGCACACCTACATTGTTGATCTGGTGGAGCAGTTTGGTCTTACTGCTGCTGCCCCACCCAAGTTTGCTGCTCCCATGGCCAAATCCACTGTTTCTGACGCCCCTGGAGAGCCCCTGCCGTCTAATAGCCAGTACCTCTCTCTTGTAGGTGCTTTGCTATACCTGGCCACTTGCACCAGGCCTGATATTTCCTTTGCTGTTAGCTATTTATCCAGGTTCTCTGCTCACCCTACAGTCCCTCTCTGGGGGGCTGCCAAACGGTTACTCTTGTATTTGAGAACACATTCTCACCTGGGTCTCACTTACACCCACAGCCCTGATTTCACTTTTACTGTCTTTAGTGACTCATCTTATGCTGATGATGGGTCTGACAGGAGATCTCAGACTGGCTTTGCAGTTCTAGCTGGTGGGTGCATTGTTAACTGGATGAGCAAGCGACAGCCTACTGTTGCTATTAGCTCTAGTGAGGCTGAGTATCAGGCCCTGTCCCAGGCTGCCAGGGAGGTCCAATGGTTGAAGAAATTGAGGGTGGATCTGGGTCTGCCTTGTGCTTTGGAAACAATTCAGGGTGACAACTTAGGTTCCCTGAGTTGGGCCACTGACTGGCAGCTTCTGCCTCGCAGCAAGCACATTGATGTTATTCATCACTACATCAAGGAGCTGGTGGAGGATGGCCAACTGGCTGTTGCCTATGTTAACACTGTGGATAACTGTGCTGACCCCTTCACCAAGCCCCTTGATCCTGCTGTGTTCTGGCGGTTTGTCCGTATGCTTGGAATGACCGCTACTTCTTAGGGTCATTTTTTAGTTTTTTGGTTACATACGTTTCTTGTTTTTTGGTTATCATTGTATGGCATTAGGTTCCTATTCCCGGATCGGGTTTTCTATACCGTTGTTACCCGTCATTGATATTCGGTTATCCTCTTTTCTCCCTTGGCACTCTTTGGTATTTTGCCTTGGTCCATTTACACCCTTTGGGTTACATTTGAAGTTCTCTCGTTTTTTCTGAGTTCTTTAATTTTTTTTTTTAATCTGTTACATATAGTTCTATGTCCCCAGTGCCATAGGTGGAGTAGTAGTATTGTATGTCACCTGTGTCATAGGTGGAGTGTCAGCATGAATTGCGGTGCTCTCAAGCGTTTTATGACTTGGTGACTACTTATGTACTCCCTTAGAACTATCGGCCCTGATAGCTTCCCATAGTGATAGCTTCCCGTAGAACTGAGTCATCCTTTAGTGACTCAGTGTCAGCTTCCTATTGACTGCCTGTCTCTCTGTGTCTTATCGGTCTCTCCCTGACATGTCCTGTGTTAAACGGTGTCAGGGTGACAAGATCCGGGCTTAGGGTCTATTCAGGTTACAGGCATCCACTTCGCCCACCGCTGGTGTCCTTTAGTGTACGTCCTTGCTTGTAACGTTATTCTCGTCTCTGTGTATAGATTGGCGCGTCTGTCTCCGCTGCATACATCTCTGTCCACTCTTAGAAGTGCTTAATAGCTGATACCACACACACACACACATTCCTGCTCTGAGCTCAACTCCGACATCTTTGTCTACACTGCTCGGAGCTCTCCATTTCCTCCTGTCCAAGACCGTCATTCCCATTCTCTACTTCGTGTAGAGATCTCCATTTCTCCCTTCCTCATCCCTGCTCTGAGCTCCCCTTCGCCACCTTTGCTACCCTGCTCGAAGCGAGCTCTACGTCTCCCTCTGCCCCTTCTCCAGCCCCCCCCCCCCCCCCCCCCCCCCCCCCCCACCTATCCTTCGTAACCTGCTACAATCATCACATTCCGGCTGTGATAGCCAGAATGGGGGGAATCTTGTGATCATTGCGCACGCTATTATAGCTGGACTTCGCTTCAGCCGTCGTCTAATCCTTGCGCATCATGATCTTTGATGGAGATGGCTTCGACTTTTGGGACATCTTCATTGACGACAAGCATCTGCCTCCTGACAGTCCCTGGCTAGGTAATCGCTTTGGTCTACTATTTCATGAGATCGCCAGCTCCATGAAAATCATTAATGAGTATCTGTCCCCTGGCATTAGACATGAGCTGAAAAGCAAGAATATCTCTGGTCCCAACTGGACTATGATGTACCTGAAAGCCTTTTATGGCACTAAGTCCCCAGCCACAGATTGTGTTACAAATAGCCATGATGATAGTGATGCTACAGCCCCTACACCCCAGCCTGCTAGCATATGTGCCACGTCTAGGACTGTCCCTGCCTCTAGGACTGTCCCTACCCTTAGGAAGGCCCCTAGGACTGTTCCTGCCCCTAGGACTGTTCCTGCCCCTAGGACTGTCCCTGCCTCTAGGACTGTCCCTGCCTCTAGGACTGTCCCTACCCTTAGGAAGGCCCCTAGGACTGTTCCTGCCCCTAGGACTGTCCCTGCCCGTAAAGTAAGCCCTGCCCCAGACCCCATTATCTCAGAGTTGAACTATACAATCCAAGCCCAAAACCATGAGATCCAAGAACAAAACCATACAATCCAAAACTTGGAACGTCAGATCTATGACATGGAATATGAGACTAGAATGCAGCAACTCCATGATAAATGGGTAAGAGAATTCTTCCCCACCTCCACACTCTGGACCCACTGGGGCATACCTACTGATCTTGCTATTCGCGTGCATGAGGCAACCATGTACCATGCACCCTCACCTGCTGATGCAATGCCATCCTTATATGTCGACAACCATGTTCCAGCACTACACACATCACATGCTGCAGCACTCTGTGTCCCTGTCGAGGACACATCTGTCCACTCTGCCCCCCCACACATAGTAGCTCCTGATGGGTGCAGTTCCCTCCATGATCCTCACTTGCATGGGGGGAACCTGATTGATAGACCAGATTGGATAGTCCCAGCAGATGCTGATGCAGACCCAGGTAGTGAATCAAACCAACCTCTCCAACTTATCTGCTTACAACCACCACCAGGTTTCCCAGCAATACCCCTAGACTGGTCACGAGTCCAAGATCTACCATCCACATGGACGGAGTTCTGCATTGCAGCTGGTTTCCACAACTCACCACCACTCCAACCATGTACACCTGGCATTACACATGCACCTGCACACACACCTGCAGCTTCTGCTGATCCTCACTTGCATGGGGGGAACCTTAGTGCATATGCAAGTACATCCAGCACACGTGTTGGAGACACACCCATACTCACTGTCCACGCCACTACCTATGCAAGTACATCTAGCACACGTGACAGCGACAACACACACACACATCCACATCCACATCTACTGAGCATGTCACAACGCCTCCCACTCCCACTGATTCTCTGGTTGAACTCGTCATCATCAACCACCCCTTCATCACCTCTGCCTTCCATGGTACTTTCTCCCTGCTCTGGCCCCACTCCCATAATAGGACAACCAAGGCACCACACACCCTCGTGGGCATAGGATAAATGCTAAGCTTGTGAGCGATACCCTCGCTTGTGGACATAGGATAAATGATAACCTTGTGAGGGGATGTCAACAGCTGAACTCTGAACGGGGGGTATGAACTGATCTGATAACCTCTTGCTCCACTGATATCAGCATTATGATCTGATCTGCCGCTGATCTGCATTATGATCTGATTTGCACACTGATCTGCATAAATCTCAGTACCGCTATTTTATGCAGACCACCATGCAATGGTCACATTGACCCTCATGCACATGCAGATCCCCAGCACTTGTGAGCGATACCCTCGCTTGCTGAATACATCTGCATGTCACATAATTGTCTTTGAACTGATCTGCAGCCACTCTGATAGACAGCTTCCCTGATCTGCAGCCGCCATGATCTGCAGCTTCCCTGATCTGCAGCCATCCTAGTCTTTTCTGCCGCAGTCATGGTTACACTCACCTCATATGAATGATTACTCCACAGCCCCTACCCAGCAGCTCCCCACTGTTCCCCATGATGAGCTCTGTAACCTGACAGAAGCACAAGCCAGAAGAGAGATGGACCTCCTGCTAGACCAAGCCAGAACCTCATATGAGAATCCATTTCCTGTTGATGGACAGGGGTCCTGCACCCAGCATGAGCTCTCCCAAGCCCTTAGATTTGACCAGTGGATTCCCTCATCTACTTTCCCCTCCCCTGATCAGCCCCTAGGTCATGTCAACATGAACACCTACCCAGTCCATTTCCTGAACAACTCTGGCCTCTCCAGAACCAAGTTTGGAACCCTGCCCTTTTAGCTGCTGAAATGTTCAAGTTCCCCAGCAGACAGATGCACAACAGCCCCTTCTCAGTCTGTGGACCCCTCCTCAAGCATGTCAACAGATTGCAGCACATGGTCCACATATACCCCACTATCTCCACAGCTGACAGGCCCACCATTCAGTGGGCCATTTGCCTACAAGCAGCCATGGTCCAAGCCCATGCAAGGGTACTGATTTCCTGGCCCAAGATGCTCATGCACCCCATCAGCTGTGTGAATCCTGGGGGCAGAGTCATATGTGTCAACAACCTCAGCATGCACTGGATCCCAATGGATTTCACATTCATCAACATGCTGGACACCCCAAGGATGTCTAGAAAATCTTTCTCCACCCTCCTGCAGAAACTCCACACCCAGCTGGACCTTGATGGATACCCAGCATCTGGTACCTAACTATGCTTTAGTCTATTCCTCATTCTTGTTTTAGCCATGAACACTCTAAGATTAATGTGATGCTTTGTACTGCCCCATGTACTGCTGTCCCTTTGTGTTAGAGTCCCTCTCTTAGCTTTTGCAGTATGTCTGCAGATTCTCTAATTTAGTGTAATCCCAAATTATGGGGGGAATCATCCCTGTCTGACAGCCATCCTGGCTAGCAGCCCCACTGCATTCACTGGCAGCTACCTGGCAACTTCTCTTGTGCTGTAGCCTGTCTCCTATGCAGCCCTGACTCATCAGTATAGCCCATAGTTTCCCCATAGTATCAGTCTGCAGATTCTGAATTAATGCTACCTTATAGATGACATTGGAAGTACCTCAGCATATCTCTCCATCTGGATTGATACATGAGCCAGCGGGGGACGTCTACCTTAAAGAAGTTGTTTACAGCCAGTCAGCCCTTCATGCCATCTAAGTTCCCTCTCATGCTTTTACACTGCAGCCTTCCTGCCCTCTGCTACCCTAGCAGACTGACATTGATCTGAATATCCCTGCTCTTAATGTGCCGTGCCCCCTTGGACCCTGTCCCAAATAATTTATTATTTACAGCTTCTCCTGCCAGCCGTTAGCATATCTAAATAGCTCTGTCAGCCTTTATACTCCTATATTTTCTTTATGCCCCTCAGCTAATTCCAGGGATTCTTGTATCCAAGAATACCTTGAATTGGGGGGGATGTTATTGTCCGTTGCGTCGGACACTGAGTTGGCATAGCGCACGCGTGGTCCTGTGGCTCCAGGACCCGGGTTGCCTGCCGCCAGGCCATAGGCTAGCTATGGCCTGCACGTGTCTTCGGAATCTTCCTGAAGACTTCCTTTTCTATATAGCCGCACGAGTTGCGATGATCAGCTATCTGCTCTTCAGTCTTCACTGTGTAACAACTCTATCGATTGAAATAATGAGACCAACATCTGGAGGCGTGCAGCCAAGTGTAGGCCGGGGAATCAGTTGTGGGGAGGGAGGGAGTCGAAAGCGACGAACTTTTGTATGTAACTTCGAAGCTCGCAAAAAGCTGTTTCGAGCAGAAACCAAACCCTAACTGCTTCGACTCTGGGATTGCTCGTGGCCCCCCTCCCCCCTGCCCCCGAGCCCTGCCCCCCCATCAAGCATGGGGCTGGTCATGGATTCTGATTCCATTGAAGGATGGAAATATCTTGTACAATTTATGCGAACATTTGTGTGACAATGCATTCTGAATTGCACAATTATATTGTCATCCCATTTGGGATGTTTACAATTAGAATCACAGCAGATCACATAATTACTTTTTCTCTGTAGTACAAACGCAGGCCCCCCTTGTTAGGGGTTCAGTTCATCAGTGCTTTTTCGCCGTAGCCCCTCCTGTCATGGTTTGGCAAGTCCCTTAAGCCTATTTGATCTACCCCTGGACTGTAATAACATACACCCTCTAACAAACTCCCGATTGCAACACCTACTGTCACAAGCACCACACAAGGATGACACCACGATCCTTCCCCATCACCAGTATGTATGTCAGTCCCGGGGTAGGCAAAATAGGCCAAAGGGACTTGCCCAACCGTGGTAGGAAGGCCTTAAGAAAAGAACATTGATGAGCTGGATCCCAAACAATCGTTTTACCGGTGGGGGCCCTGAGTTCATGCTATGGTGATCATTTAACCCCATCACCAGAATCCAGGATGTTAGCCGTTTGTCTACTGGTACTTGTCACCATTCATCGCTTCCCTTACCCCCCAGGATGAAGGATTTGATTGGATTGTGAAATGATTTTCCAACCAGCTCTGAGCTGCTCACCCATCTTGCCATCACCAAGGCCAAGTTCCCCCGTGCGATACCCTCGGACACCAGGGAGCCAACTATGCGGAACCTAGGATCAGGTCCCGCATCCCCTAGGATTTAAACCCTTGGCACACTCATCATGTCCTCCACAGCTCATCTAGGTAGACCTTGCAATTTTGCACTCTCCTCAGCCACATATATCTGTATCCTGTCAGACATCGACAGAAAATGCTGTTGCTGCTGTTGCTGTTCAGCCTGTGACAAATGCTGTAGCATTTCATCATCAACAGAGCTACCAGGTGAGTTGGCTAGTTGACTTGCTACCAACTTAGTGTGCTGAGCTGAAGTTAGGTAAGTCTCAGACTGCGTGGAAGATGAAGGCGGGGGGCTTTGAGTGCCATGCACATGCTCTTACTGTTGTTGCTGTTGCTGCTGCTGCTGCTGTTCAGCATGTGACAAATGCTGGGGCGTAACAACATCAACAGAGCTACCAGCTGGGTTGGCTAGTTCATTTCTTACTAATTCAGTGTGCCAATCTGAAGTTAGGTAAGTCTCAGACTGTGTGGAAGATGAAGGCGGTGGGCTTTGAGTGCCATGCACATGCTCGTACTGTTTTTGCTGTTGCTGTTGCTGCTGCTGCTGCTGCTGCTGCTGTTCAGCATGTGACAAACGCTGGGGCGTTACAACATCAACAGAGCTACCAGCTGAGTTGGCTAGTTGACTTGTTACCAAGTCAGTGTGCTGAGCTGAAGTTAGGGAAGTCTCAGACTGTGTGGAAGATGGAGGCGGTGGGCTTTGGGTGTCATGCACATGCGCATCAGGTTGTTGCTGTCGCTGCTGCTGCTGTTCAGCCTGTGACAAATGCTGGGGCGTAACAAAATCAACAGAGCTACCAGCTGAGTTGGCTAGTTCATTTCTTACCAACTCAGCGTTCTGATCTGAAAGTGGGTACGTCTCAGACTGTGTGGAAGATGGAGGCGGTGGGCTTACAGTGTCATGCACATGCGCATCAGGTTGCTGCTGTTGCTGCTGTTCAGCCTGTGACAAACGCTGGGGCATTTCAACATCAACAGAGCTACCAGCTGAGTCGGCTCGTATATTTCTAATGAACTCAGCAAGCTGAGCTGCCGTTAGGTAAGTCTCAGACTGCGCGGAAGAAGGAAGCCATGTCTGCACATGTTGAGCATCTTGGTGTGGCAGCTGGTTCTGGATACTCTCAGCCTGTTGGTGAGGTAGCTGGTGTTGCATACGCTCAGCCTGTTGGTGTGGCAGCTGGTGCTGGATGCTCTCAGCCTCTTGGTCTGGCAGCCGTGCATGTACATGTTGAGCCTGTTGGTGTGGTAGCTGGTTGGGCATACGTTCAGACTGCTGGTGTGGTAGCTGGTGTTGCATACTCTCAGCCTCTTGGTCTGGCAGCCGTGCACGTACATGTTCAGCATCTTGTTGTAGCAGCTGGTTGGGCATATGTCCAGCCTGTTGGTGTGGGCGTTGTGCCTGCACATGCTGAGCCTGTTGTTTTGGCTGAACATGTTGGTGCGCCTGTTGGTGTGCCTGGACATGCTGGTGTGCCTGTTGGTGTGCCTGGACATGTTGGTGTGCCTGTAGGTGTGCCTGGACATGCTGGTGTGCCTGTTGGTGTGCCTGGACATGCTGGTGTGCCTGTTGGTGTGCCTGGACATGCTGGTGTGCCTGTTGGTGTGCTTGGACATGCTGGTGTGCCTGTTGGTGTGCCTGGACATGCTGGTGTGGCCGTTGTGACTGAAGATGTTCAGTCTCATGGTCTGGCAGCTGGTGTTGAACATGTTGAGCTGCTTGTTGGTATGGCAGCTGTGAGTGCACAGCTTCAGCCAAATTGGTAGCATCTTCTTGCAAATGTGGCCCATCCCAAACCTCATCTCCGCTCCTGCCCACAGCCCTCTCATCAACTCCCCCGCTCATCAGCTGAACCTGCATCTGTCCCTCACTTGTGCATACCTCAGCCACATCTCCATTCTCTGCCTGTGCTGTAGCAGTCATAAGCTGAACCTGCATCTGGCCCTCACTTGTTGACACCTCAGGCCAGTCTCCATCCTCTGAGTGTGCTGTGAAGAAGCTTGATTGTGAGCAAGATGTGCCTAGGGAGGGCGCTGGTTGTGCAACCCCGTGTTGAAGTGGGTCCTCTGGGTCTGGCAGCTGGGACTGTACATGTCTAGCCAAGGTTTTAGGATCTTGTTGGAAGTGTGGCCCATTCCCAACCTCATCGCCGTTCCCGCCAGCAACCCTCTCATCAGCTTCCTCTCTCATCAGCTGAACGTGCATCTGTCCCTCACTTGTGCATACCTCAGGCACATCTTCATCCTCTGCCTGTGCTATCGCAGTCATCAGCCGAACCTGCATCTGTCCCGCACTTGTGCACACCTCAAGCACACCTACATCCTCTGCCTGCATTGCCGACAAGCTTGTTTGTGAGAAGGATGTGCCGAGGGAGGGCGCTGGCTGTACAATCCCTTCATCAGGTGGGCTTGCGCAAGATGAATTCACGAGCAAGCTGGCCGGTGTGCTTGGTGTTGCTGAGTAGCAGGGTACATCAGGGTGACTGCAACTACTGCATGCACTGCTGCAAGATGAGACAAGCTCAGTAGATCCAACACCGGCCTGTGATCCTTGATATGGCAGAGCCCTATTACCGAGCAAGCTGGCCGGTGTGGTTGTTGTAGCTGAGTGGCAGGGTACAGCATGGTGCCTGCTACTACTGCGCACACTGCTGCAAGGTGAGACAAGCTCAGTAGCTCCCACACCAGCCTGTGAATCTTGGATTGTACGAAGTTTCTTCTGGCGCTCAGGCCTAGAGGAGAGGCTGAATCCTGTCTCCATTTCTGACACTGTCATCTCCTGCGCATGATGCCTGCGCATCCAGTTGCGCAAACGCGTGGCTCGTTCAGCACAGGCCATGTATTGCCCCTGGTCCATAAGGGACCAAAAAGGTACATTGGGATATTGTCCTTGCACTCGTTTACTCAGATATCGGACGCGTTCACTAATATTGACATCGGTCTTATGTTCATCGACCAGATGAAATTCATCCAATACTTTGACGAAAAGTTCATAGGCTGATACCTCCGCGCCGTCTAGCGGTAGCTGCATCAGGACCAAAGCCTCCAGCCTGAACAGAGAGGGTTATATATATTAGGGGATGAATTGGTTTCGGAGGTCAGACTTGTTCTCAGACGAAATCTCCCAGATCATCCCCAGAATGCCGCATTTCCCACACAGTAGTGGGAGAAATGGAGTATTCAGACGCGCGACGCAGGATTCCGCAGGACGCCTTCATATTTCAAATATCTGTAAACCCCCGGGCAAAACCAGAAGTAACCACCGCCAGTGTTTCTAGCAGTACTGTCCTGCCCGGTATTTAATCAAGTGCACAGTCACCGGGGGCACTAAAATTTTGGTGCCCCAAGCTGCCTAAGCCTCGATCTTTACCAGCTTTTTGAGTTCCCACCACCATCCCTCTGTCCCACA